>CM057454.1:115467500-115767500 GCA_016271365.2 Neoceratodus forsteri
TTATGCTTTTCCTTGTTTTACTGCAGCCTGTGTTCGGGCCATGGAGCATATTGCTGGCTGCAGGGGGCGTCTGTCGTCGGATATGGGTGCACCTACGTGCAAATGGCGCCATTTGCGCCTTGCATACATTATGGCCCCATTTGCATGTCAGGTTTTGAATATTGCGGTTGCTGTGCGTAGCGCAATGGAACTTGCGCTAGCGCATCCCCATGCTCCACTCTGGCCACTTGCGCTGGTGCAGTGCCACTGCGTCATGCACACTATGTTGTGCCATGGCACAGCTCCGTTGAATATCACCCAGTCCACACCCCTGCGCAGCCAAGTTGAGCTGTGCCCAAGCTTGCGCCACAGCCTGGCACAGTTTGAATATCTGGGCCCAAGTGTTCATTTTCTGCTCAGAGGCCCATTATTATGCATACATTCTTTGTATTCACTGTGCTTCTGAATGCAGCATTTGGGAGGAAAAAATGGTCTGCGTTTCTGTTACTGTCAGTCACCATTTCCGCTTTTGTTTCCCTTTATGGCACCCTGTGCGTTACCCTTTGTGTTTGCACTTGTGTTTGCGTTACTGTTACCATTTGCGTTTCCTTTTGCGTCACCGTCTGCATTTCCGTTTGCGCTTCCTTATCTGTTTCTTTCTTTTGGCTTAATCGTTGGAGTTACTGTAAGCATTTGCGTTTCCAATTGTTACCGTGACCGTGAATGTTAGCGTATGCACTTCCGTTTGTTTCCATTTGTTACTCTTCCCTTTGGCGCATCGGTGCTGTTATCAACTGTTTCCGTTTCCAGTTGCATTACCGTTACTGTTTGTACGTTCATCACTTTTCATTTCTTTTGGCCTTAGCGTTTGCGGTAGCGTTTCCGTTGTCTATTGAGTTACTGTTTCCTTCTGCGTTGTATAGCCTTTAATGTTTACATTTCTGTTTGCGTTTCTGTTTCCGTTGGCATTAGCGTTTCCGTAACTGTTAACGTTTGCATTTCTGTTGCCGTTGCAGTTTGCGTTACTGTTTGCGTTACCTTTTCTGTTTTAATGTTTCTGCTGGCGTTTCTCTTGAATTCCGTTACCGTTTGCATCACCATGTGCGTTACCGTTTCCATTTGCGTTACCACATTCCATTCACTATTTGTAGTGCACATTCTCAAAAAAGAAGGGTAATTCATGGCATTAGTTTAATGTATCAGTTAGTTGTTCCACAGCGACAAAAGCGAGGAAACTCGGTGTTAGGGTTGAAAAACCCTAACTAAGCATTCCCCCACCACCACCACCACCACCACCACCACCACACACACATACATGCAAGTAGGGGAAGGACCAAGGCAACACAGCCAATCACACATGAGCAGCAGGTGATAAAACTAACATACAACTATATAAACCACACACCTGTGCTCCCATCAGGCTCTCTCATTGGGTTGTCACTGCTAACTCTGATCCCGCACATTCCATGCACCGCACAACTGGACATCTTGGGCCACACGCTTCCACCAACACATCACACACAACACACATGGTATTTTTGGGGTTCACAAGATCCAAAACAGGATTTTGCACATTCCATGATATACTTTCGTAAATCACTTTTGCTAATGTCAGTGTTGTGATATGCATTTGCGACACTTCCGTCTTTGCAACAGTATTTTGTGACACTATTTTCAATGCTCTTGCAAATGCGACACTGTTGTCTTCCGTTTGCAACAGTATTTGGCGACCCTATTTTTTATATGCTTTTGCAAATGCAACACTTTCATCTCTTCCATTTGTTTCACTTTCATGTTTCCAGAAGTTTTTGCGACACTATGCTCCTCATGACTGCACATCTTTGCCATCGTCCTAGAACCAAACGGTTGGCTACTTTAGGCTGAAATGTGCAGGGTGGCAAGCCCTAGTCCCACAGATCTGCCTTTTCCTGCTTTCGTGCTAAAATACTTCTTGACCATAACAAACTTACACTGTTCCAAAATTGAGCAATTTGTAATAGACTAACATTGCGATGCCCATGACGCCTTTTCACCACCCATATCTCTAACTAAGTGAGGTACACCGTTTTAGCTACTGCCAGCTGAAGTTAATTTCTTACCTGCTTTCTACGGTAACACAGAATACATCTCCTGCTGGTTGTGTGTGATTGGTTGTGTTGCCTTGGCCCTTCCCGTGTGTGTGTGTGTGTGTGTGTGTGGTGGGAATGCTCAATTAGGGTTTTCAACCCTAACACCGAATTTCCTCGCTTTTCACTGTGGAACAACCCTAACTGATGCATTAAATGGATTTTTTTTTTGCCATGAAAAAATATATACACGCACGCACACACGCTGCGGGTGAGACAAATGAGTAGTGGATAAATCCATTTGTAACATGGGCCAAAAACAGATACATGAATGGAGTAAGTGGATTGGCGGAAAGAAAACACATGTTACATTCTGAAGCAAGGATTAATCCACTAGTAATGCCCGCTTCAGAATGTCTGTGTGTTCAGCGAGACTGGGAGTGAGCAAGAGCAAAAGAATAGAGGAGTGTGTCAGTTGTGGACGCGCTGAGGAAATCGTGACAACGCTGGCTGTCGGGTTGCAAGAAAGCGATGGGTACCAGACTGTAAATGGAGCGATCGGGGTGCTGCACAGCGCTTGTTGTAGTTTGTAGAACAGTGAGAGAAGTCTGAGACTGTGTGCAGTACATGGACTCTGAAAATCCTGGTGTCAGAAATGTAACTCTCTGTGAATGGGGAGCCGGGCTATGCAATAGCAGTCAGTAGAACGTAGTGCATTGTGGTGGTAGAAGGAATATTTGCATACCCTCAGTGGGTCAAGCAAATGAAATCAGACTTATGCAAATATGTGATATCTTCTGACAATCCAGTAGTGAAGGTGATTCAGAGAACATTGAAACGAGTGTAAACACCAGAGTAAAAATGATGTTGTGCGTCCACATGTCTCACAAACGACAGATTAACCCGACAAAAGTGTTTTAAAAAAAAAAAAAGTGCGCGCCACAATACTAACAAGTAGTGAAGGTAGAGCGTGCACGCACCTGGTGGAGGTCGATATATGTGCAAAAGTACACAGACCAGCAGCACTTCAAATAATAGAACATACTATAGAAACTTCCTGTGCACTAATGTCACATAGCAGTGACTTCAAACATTACCTAGTTTGCACTTGCCATGTTGCAAGCGCATTAAGCCACTCCGAAGGTGGCATCTAATGGGATTAATGCATAGTTGGGCCGTTGTACACCTTCGGCCTGCGCATTAATTCACCATTAGAAGCCACCTTCGGAGTGGCTTAATGCTTATGTATCTTGCACACAATGATGTAAATACTGGTAGAAAAATCACACTGACTTTTTTACCATAAGTATTATCGTGTGATAATATTTTACATTTATACATATTGTGCTTATCTCACAGGCTGCTATTAATCACTGTGCTGATGTCTAGCTGAAACCCTGCCTAAAACCATTATACAATGGGCACGCTGCAAATGACAAAATGCTGCATTGTGATTGGTTGGCTGGCACCTTTTCACCGTGATAAATCCTCTAGTGTATCCACTGGAAAAGGTGCCAGCCACCAGTCAGACGCAGCAGAAACTGCACCTCTGATCACTCCGACCAGGGGTTGTGGTAAAGATTTATCTTGGTGTGTTCCTCCAAATCAGAAAAGCACAGTAAAGCAAAGCTGTACCCCAAAATTTGTACTCCTGCAGATCTTGACTGTGCTTCTATCTATTTCTTTATTATATTACTCAACAGGCTTTCTTTTGATGCATGCAGGTTTCTTCTGTATACTGACAATAAGATGTATAATCTTTCTTCTTCTTCTTTTTTTTTTTTTTTTTCTCAAGTCACCTCATTTTTGTTTAACTGCTGGCCCATAGTCAATACCATCATTTCCTCCTTGCTGTCCTTCCACATAAACTCGTTTCCCACCTCCCTGCATGCTCCCTCATGGACAGTGTGCACATACTCTAGTTCCCTGCCTGTTGTGGCACCACTAGTCCACACACTTGTTTCTAACCTGCCAGTAAAGGCCCTTGAAACCACACCTGCTCATTCCCTATTTGCCTGCCTATGTGGTCATTTGTATACCAGCTGCTGTCATATTTTGCTTGCCAATGTAAATACTAGCCTGTGCTGGTTGCCAGCATGCTTGTTCTTTTCCAGCATGCTTTTGTGCACAGTAACTTGCTGGCCCACATACTAACTTGATGGCTTCCCGCTCACCCAGTAGTTTACTGATCTAACTTTGAACTGTGCCAAATGAATAACAAAAGCCAGATCTATATCCCAGTGTCCCTTATGGACTCCGTCACCACCCTCTCACTGCCTGTAACTGTGCTCCTGAAAGATGAGGAGCACAGATCTCTGAATTTTCTACAGAGAAAATGTGCTCCTGTAATCACTGATCGTGCTCAGAGCACAGAGAACCCTTAATGCTAACCCTGACTCCGACCATGCCAAACCCAGAACTACCAAACACTGCAATCGACGGCAACATGTTCACCCACAGAACTGCACCATTCACTATACCGACCGCTCTCAAAAAAACTACGAACATACACAACCCCCAGCCCTGAATTCCACTGGTTCTCAAAAATCATGATTGCTACATTTATACACTGGACATAACTGGTGCAGATTTTCCTCACAGGACTGTAGAATGAGTGCGCAGTATTCAGCTCGCTGTTTACTGCTGCCCACCGTACTATGTGGCTAATAAGTGTTTTCTTACCCGGTGATGCAGTTGTACCTCTGCTTGATCCTTGCGTCCTCTGCTTTGCTTCTAGAACCGCTCCTCTGAGCAAGCACATTGGGCTCGGTCACTAGAACACCGCACCAGTGCTACAGCACAGCATTACTTGCCAGCTTTGCCCCTCGCTGAATCTCTCGTTCAGACTCTTTCAAAATACTCCCAGGACAGTCACTGTATCTGCAGCACACACTTACTTGCTGCACATGATTGCCATTCTCAGTATACCTTTCTATTTCTTTCCCCCCCGCCCCCAGAGTGGTGCTTTCTTCAACTAGTTTCTTTCTGCAAAACGCATCTGAGGCCAAAAAAAGTATCTTACACTCATATTTCTCCTTAGTATAAACTGGGGGGGGGTTGACAGTGCTATAAAACTATAATAAAATAAACATATAAAGAGAAAAGATGCTGCCCACCTCAGCTTCATCTCCCTACCAACATACCTTGTGACCTTGCTCCATCTTCCTAGCAACAGGGAACTATTTGTTTCTGGCAGAACAATAAACGCCATAAAAATAAATTTATATTTTTCTCACCAAACATGAGCACGTTATATAATCGCAATATACCATGACGGGGTGTAGGTAATGCTAGGATTTAATCACGCCTGGTGTGTTTTGCTCACTCAGCCTGCGGCCTCATGACCAAACACACCAGGCATGGTAAATCCTAGCATGACCCACATCCTGTCATGGTATATTGCTTAAGTATCCTGATCTCTTAATTACATCCTGACCAATCAGAAAACTCGGCTGAAGTAGATATCATCATTCTAGGCAGGTTTCCCTAACAAAGCAATCTGGAAGGAACTCCACCAAACCCTCAGTAGCCTAGGAAGCTAATCGGTTCCACCTGCAACTCACCTGCTAGCCCTAGAAAAGCACATTGCGTTCCCACAGAGCACCAAAGCAAGCTAGCAGCAGCCAGTTTCTTACTGACAAGAAGCCAAAAAATAGCAAAGCCTTTCACATCCATGAATACCTGAACTACCAATGAATACAGCCTGCTTCATCCCAAATGGCAAATTAGTGTTTCAGCTTGTTTTTAGAAGAAGTTTCTTTTTTGGTCCTGTCGTCTTTGTTTATTCCACAAGATAAAGCAAACAAAAAATAAAAGTTCTGGAAACCCCTATTGTGTAAATTGGACACATGATGGGTAGTTGTGTGCTATGGAAAATATTTTCACTCCTGCGTCGTGACCTCTGGATACTGTCACTCTTGCCTTTGGCACTCGTGAGTATCCAGAGCTCCTCTGCAGGAGTAAAGATATTCTATCTACTCCTGTATATGTCCCCTGTGTGTGTGTGTGTGTGTGTGTGTGTGTGTGTGTGTGTGTGTGTGTGACAGGTGTTTATAAACTGTGATAAATCCATTTGTAGTGTATGGTGGAACGTTGTCCACCGAATTTGGTTGTCTCAAAAATGTGATGCTGCTGAGTAGTGATGTCTGTAGTGCAGCAGAATGACTTTCGTTGTGCTGCACTACGGATGTCGCACAGCACTGATCGCCACAGAACCGGCAGGCTGAACCAGATAAGAGACCCGGCATGATGGCAGCTCTATCTCCTGTACGCTGTACTCGCACAGAGCAACACAAATTTAGTACTGCAGGATCAGCCAGATATATAAATTTAACTTACAATCTGTATTCCTCGAGTCTCCTCGCTGTTACCTCCTCTTGCTAAACGAGGAACTGGGCCGCTATGTTTTTTTAAATCCCTTCCACACCTGATTGGTTGCTAATCAAAGGTTACGCTACTGACTGAATGTCTGCTCACTAGCAACCTTGCATCCTCACTCTAGCAACCACCCTAACTGCCAGCACACCAGGAGGAAACTGCCAATTTGATTTTTTAGTCCGGTAACAAAAAAAAAATTGTGCACCATACACTATAAAAAATAGTGGATTCTCAACTTTATGCACAGCCTGTGTGTTGTGCCTCCTTGGGGATCTGATTCCCATGGACCTCTCGAGCTTCGCTCTCGAGGTTACAGGGAATCTGATCCCTTCGGTGGCACAACCCACTGGTTGTGCATAGTTACCCATCCACTATTCTATATATCTGAGTCACTGTGTGTATGTATTTGTGCAATAGGTGTGGAGATGAGTGTGATAAATCAGTTTAACTGAGTAACTGTGTGTATAAACTTAATTTATACACAGTTACTATGTCACAAATCTCTCCAGAATTCATTTAGGATGTCCAGACTCGGAAGCAGTACTAACCATATTCAAATGGGAATAACTTTAAAACGAAAAAAGATACCATGGTATTGTGAGCACAAAAATATCTACAAAATGAGTGGTTTCATTTATATGTACCTTTTTAGTTTGTTTTTATAATTGCCAAAAAAAAAAAATTAAAATTAAACATTTTTTTTTGTCTCTTTTTTGACAAATTGCTTTAAAATGAAAAAGGTAGCATGGTACTGTAAGCATGAAATTTTGTTCAGCACAAAGTCTTCTACACAGTGAGCGGTGTTTCATTTAATAGCAACCACTATGCTAGGCGGACCTAAACTAGGAAAGTTAAAGTCCCAGAAATTATCGTTGTTAAAAAAAAAAAAAAAAAAAAAAAAAAAAATTGTCAAAAGCAAATGCCCCTGCAGTAACAAAGCATCCCTATTGCATAAATGAAATATACAGTGGTGAGCTGTCAAATAGATGATTTATCTACACTTGTGCTTTTTGACCTCGAACACCTCACTCGTGGCTTACGCCACTTGTGAGGTTACCCGAGGTCAAACAGCACTTGTGTAGATAAATCATTTATCTGACAGCTCACCATTGTAGATCCCTTATTTATCCACACAGTTACTTTGCACAAGTCAGGCAAATTCCATGCTAAGTTCTGCAAAGTGTCCTGTCTGCGCTAATGGCCAATATCTCAGTTTTCATGAAAATAGATATAAACCAAGAACTGTTGCATAAATGGAATATGCAGGGGTTGACTGTTTAACTCATTTCTGTGTTACAGTTGCCAGTGACCTCTCGTAACAATCACTCGTGGCTTTGCCACTTAAGGTTACTTGAGGTCACTAGCAACTGCAGCAGATAAATGAGTTATCACACAGTCAACCTCCACATATCCCAGATGGAGATGGATATGAGACATTGAAGTGTGCGCGCGCATGTGTGTGTGTGTGTGTGTGTGTGTGTCTCTCTCTCTCTCTCTCTCTTCTTCTCCCCGAGATCTATAGATGGAGTGAGAGATGGGCAGTATAGATAGAGAGATGGAACCAGACATAGGTGTCTGTGTGTATATATGTGTTGTGTGTGTGTGTGTGTGTGTGTGTGTGTGTATACATCTGGCACTTGGGTTAATATCCCAGTACTGACACTGTAGTGCAGCATGAGAGAGGTGCTGCACTTCTGAGGTGCCGTCTTTCGGATGAGACATTAAACTGAGGTCCCATCTGCCTGGATTGGTGGTAGTTCAGATGGATGTTAAAGATCCCATGGCACTTACGAAAAAGAGTAGGGGAGTTTCCCCGGTGTCCTGGCCAAATTTCCCTCATTCACTAAAAATACCACCAACAGCTTAATCTGGTTCAAGGTCAGTTGGCATTCATCTGTATCCCCTTCCCCCGGGTTGTGCATGAAAATAGGTAGGATTTGTCTAGTGCACTTACCCGGTTAACAGAAACTAAATAGTGTGTGTGTGTGATGCATGATGGGCACGAGTGTGATATGGCAAAATATTTTCACTCCTCTAGAGTGACCTCTGGATTCACGGTTAGCGAAGCCACGAGTGAGTATCCAGGGGTCACTGTGCAGGAGTGAAAATATTTTGCCATTTCACACGAGTGCACATCATGTATCTCGTTTATACAATGGGGGTCCCTATTGTAAAAGTTGCCATTTGCGGGATTAGTGCGGGGGTGATAAAAGAAAGGTACTTTAACTCCAGTGACGTCATCATTAGATATCACACTCCAGTGGAAATAACATGTTTCTAGGGAGATGGATATGTTGTTCATCCACACTGTCTGGCAGGTTCCTTGCCGCTTTAAATCTCGCCGGAAGGCTTTCAAGCTGGCTCCTCCACCCACCCACCGGGTGGTAAAACTCGCTCCGCCCCATGACATCAGATCTTCCTTACCGCTTGGAAGCTTAAGTTCTCTCTTTAACGCTCTGCGTGTAGACTGGATCCTAATTCTTCGGTTCGCCCGAAACTTATTTTAAAATTTTCAAGACTTTGGTCAAGTTTCTCCCTCGCGACTGCGATGGACAAATTGACTCCCGGATTTCGGTGGTGCCCTTGTGGGCAGAAAATGTCCAGGACGGACCTGCACTCCACGTGCGTCTACTGCCTCGGCCTAGAACATGATCCGCAGGCCTGCAAGTTATGCCGTTCGTTTTCAGCCAGTGTCCTGGAGGACCGTGCTGCCCCGTTATAGCTTGGGCACCCCAAGAAGCGCTACCTGCTGGTGAAGTCGAAGGAGGCCCGTTGGGCGGTTACCGCGGCGGCTGGCTCGGCTGAGCAACTCGAGCAGATAATCACCCTTGAGGAGGCAGCGCAGGCCGCATCATCCTCTTCCTCGGTCGTGGCATTTATGCTGCTCTCTCTCTGGGTACCTCATATTCAGCTTCTTTCAAGGAGCTTTCCCAATCCCTTTCCACGAAGGAAGAGGAGCCATCTGGACATTCCTCTTGGTCCAGAAAGAAGGACTCAAAAGGTAAGTCCCATCGTTGGCGTTCATGGGAGCGGGAGAGGTCCCCTTCCCCGGACAGTCGACACTGGACTTCGGTCGAGGTTGCGGCTAAGGCCGCTGGCTTCACGGCGTCCCTGTCGGGTCAGCCGGCTGAGACACCAGTCGACGCGGTCGGGATTTTTCTCGACCCGTCGGATGGGCTGTCGACTGGTGAAGCCGACAACCTTTCTTCATCAGTTCCCCTGGTGGAAACCGAGGACTTGCCTGTGCCTCCGGTGCCGAGTCCCCAGTTAAGGCTTCCGAGCTGAGGGAAGAGCGGGTGTCCCCTGCCCCTTCCCAGACCCGTCCTTGGAAACGCCGAGGATCTCTGTCTCTGTCTTGGACATCATCTCTGTCTAGCCGATCCCGCCGACATCAGCGGTCTCTGTCTCGGCACGGAAGTAAGCAGCGCCGCCGCTCGTCCTCGTCTTCCTCCTCGGAAGAGGAGAGGCTTCGGCGCAAGTTGCGTCAATGCTACGAGGACCTGATGTGGCAGCAGTTACTTCTGTCCGGGAACAAGCCGACGCCGTCTCCTTCCCCGGCCATCAAGTGGCCATCACCCAAACGGCCGAAACCACCCCTCGCTGTAGTTGAGGTGCCCAAGCCTGGGCCAGTTCGGCCGAAACCAACTGCCCCACCGCTTGTGATGGAACCTCTGCCTCCACAACAGAAATTGGGGGCACCGACCAAGGACTCTCGGTCGGGTCAGGGCCTGCCCCACAAGTTGTCGGTCACCCCCACTCCCGACCGTCCTCAGCAGGTGGAGGGTGGCTCAGGCCCCAGGCAGCTCTTCGGACTCCTCTGAGTCCGACTCCTCCATGTTCTCCAGGCCCATTGACCTGGAGTCCTCTGGGGGCCAGTCGATGGACGAAAGCCCATCGTCCTTCATGGGTTTGCTTCAGATCTAGTCCACTGGGATGCAGCTCGAGCCTGTATCCAAGCGGGCCAAGTATCCCCTGACGGAGGTAATGGACCGAGGGGATTCACCCACGGAGGCCTTTCCAGTGGTTGAAGCTATTGTTGGCCCAGCCTTGGAGCTTTGGCAGCGGCCTGCTTCCTGTCCTGCGCCTTCGGCCAGAATGGCCAGGAAGTATGCGGTCCCTACCGGCTATTTGCCTGGTTTTTCGGAACACCCCTCTGCCGAGGGGTTGGTCACCGGTGTTTTCTGGCGTTCCAGGAACGCTAGGGATGTGGACAAGCCCCCCCCAACAAGGAGTCCAAAAAGCTGGACTGTGCTGGGCGCAAGGTGTACGTTGCGTCCTCCCTTGGCCTCCGTCAGGCCAGCTCAGCCGTGCTGATGGCACACTTCTCCCACACCCTCATGGGCTCCCTGGATGATGTGATCCCTCATCTCCCGGCTGACCTGCAGACCACGGTCCGGTAGATATAGGACCAGGGTAGGGAGGTGGCTAAACAGCAGCTCCAAACTGCTCTGGACATTGGAGACTCCTATGCCAGATCGGTTGCGACCGCGGTGGCCATGTGCCGCAGAGCATGGCTGAGGATATCCACCTTCACGGCGGATACCCAGCACAAACTGGCGGATGTCCCCTTCCTGAGGACAGACCTCTTCGGCCCTGGAGTGGAAGGTCCCCTCCAGCGGATCGAAAAGTCCAGTGCCATTCTGGACTGTCATCTCCGCCCAGAAGGACAAAGGCCACCGACAGCAGCAGCACAAGTCCTTTCGTCCTTCTGCACCTGCAGCACGTCCGACCCACCAGGGCCAGCAGGCTCGCGCTTGGCATCCCAAACCCAAGCCCGTGGTTTCCTCCAACAGGAAGCAGGGAGGTAAAGGCCCAGGAGGTCCCTCGGCTGGACCCTCCCCTAAGCCTTCCCAGTGACAGGTTGAGGGGTGTCGTCCCCAGCCTCGTCACTCCCCCCTGGGCTCCCCCCCCCGTGGGGGGACTGCTCCGCCACTTCCTTTCCGCTTGGTCCATTGTCACCACGGACCGTTGGGTGTTTGGAGGTGGTAGGAAAAGACCTGCCCCTACGGGGTCCGCAGCCTCTTTGTTGGCTCATCGAGCCGATATCGCCCTGCTCCTCGAAAGAGGTGATCAGGAAGGTGGCAGATCCTCCTCCAGACCCAGGGTTTGTGTCCAGGTACTTCCTGGTCCCAAAACGGACGGGGGGGTGCCCCATTCTCGAGCTGCACGACCTGAACTGGTTCCTAAGGTCTCAGACCTTCAGGATGGTCACTCTGGCTCAGATAATCCCATCCTTGGAACGGGGCGTGTGATTCTGTTCTCTGGATCTTCAGGACGCGTTCCTTCACGTCCCAATCCGTCCATCCCACCAGAGATTCCTCCGCTTCAGGGCTGAGGGATCCCTATATGAGTTCTGGGCCATGCCCTTCGGCCTTTCTCTAGCTCCCAGGGTCTTCACCAAATGCATGGCAGTGGTGACAGCATTCCTGCGGCGCCGATGGGTCCGGGTGTACCCCTACCTGGACGACTGGCTGATTGCAGCCCCCTCCAGAGCGGAAGTGGAGCAGTCCAGAGATCTGGCCCTCCAGGTTGGCCTCCTCATCGAGGCCAAGTCGGAACTCGTGCCAAATCATGTGATCCAATTCATCGGGGCAGAACTTGACTCGCGGCGGACAGGGCTGAGGTTCTTTCCTCCTTTGCCCAATCATTTCAGGTTGGGCAATCGCACCCTGCCCGGGACTTCCTACGCCTCCTGGGCCTCATGGTGGCCTGCACCAGCATGGTCCGTTGGGCCCGCTGGTACACGCATCCCCTTCAATGGGGATTGGCCAGCCAATGGTCACAGCACCTCGATCCTCTGGATCAGCTAGTGACAGTGACCCAGGGGATGTGGAACGCTCTCCAGTGGTGGACCATTCGAGCACATCTGCAGGAGGACATCCCGTTTGTCTGCCCTGAGCCGACGGTCTCTCTATCGGCCGATGCCTCTGTGATGGGTTAGGGTGCCCATCTGGGGAGCACAGAGCGCACAGCCTCTGGTCCCCTCGGGCTTCCCAATGCCACATCAACCTGCTGGAGCTTCGAGTGGTTCGTCTAGGCCTCACTGCCTTCGCTCCGTTTCTATGGGGTCAAGTGGTTCAGGCCCAGATGGACAATACCACGACCATGTACTACCTAAACTGCCAGGGTGGGACGCGCTCCATGCCTCTGTGCAGGGAAGCTCTCCGCATTTGGTCACTCGTGTGCAGCCTGGAGGTGGATCTCCTTGCTATTCATGCGGCAGGAGCCTCCAACACCCTGGCTGATGCCCTAAGCTGTATAGGGGCTGCGTCTCACAAGTGGTCTCTCCTGCCGTAGGTAGTAAAAGATCTGTTCTCCCACTGGGGCATGCCTCAGGCAGACCTGTTTGCCTCCAGGGAGAATGCGAAGGTGAGGCTGTTTCATGCCGGCCCCCCTCAGCAGGGCTCGCTGCAGGGGGATGCCTTCTTGAGGCTGTGGCCCCGGGCCTCTTCTACGCCTTTCCCTCCATTTCCCTTGATCCACAAGGTGCTTCTCAAGGCGAGGAGGGTCAAGGCGCAAGTGATTCTGGTAGCCCCAGACTGGCCCCGCCAGTTTTGGTATCCAGATCTACTCAGTCTCAGCTCCAGGCTCCCGAGGCGGCTTCCAGCCCACCCGGACCTGATCTCAGTCAGTCGGGGAAGGTGTTCCATCCGGACCTTCAATCCCTGCACCTGACGGCCTGGTTCCTGAGCTACTAGAGTTCCAGGCCTTGGGTCTTTCCGACGAGGTCCTCAGCATCGTTGAGGCGTCCCGTAAGGAGTCAACCAGAAAATGCTACGCCTTCAAATGGAAGAGATTCTCCATTTGGTGTCAGGGCAAGGGTCTGGACCCTTCCTCCTGTTCCTTGGCAAGCATTCTGGACTACCTGTGTTCCCTTTCTCAGCAAGGGCTTTGGTCGATGACCCTTAAGGTGCACCTGGCAGCCATCTCTGCTTACCGGGCACGGGCTGGGAAGCAGTCGGTGGCACAGGAGAAGGTGGTCACCGGCTTTTTCAAAGGCCTTGATCACATATATCCCCTCCGGTGCGAGAACCTCCACCTCCGTGGGATCTACTGCTGGTATTGGCTAAGCTCATGGGCAAGCCATTCGAACCGATGCACAGGTGTGACATCTCACCTGTCGTGGAAGACCGCCTTCTTGGTGGCTGTCACGTCAGCCAGAAGGGTGGGAGAGCTCCAGGCGCTTTCCATCAAGTCTCCTTTTCTGGTATTCCACAGGGACAAGGTTGTCCTGCGCCCCCACTCGAAGTTCCTTCTGAAGGTGGTGTCTGAGTTTCACCTTAACCAGGTGCTGACTCTGCCGGTGTTCTACCCCAATCACACCTCGGAGGCCGAATATAGGCTTCATACTTTGGACCTTAGACGAGCGCTTGTATTATAAGGAGCGGACAGCTGAAGTTCGGGAAGAGGTTTGCCAGCTGTTTGTCACCTATGCTGAAGCCGCACCTGGCAGACCTGCAGCCAAGCGGACGATAGGCAGGTGGGTCACCTCCTGCATAGATCTCTACTGTAGGTTGGCGAGCATGGAGCCTCCCAGAGGGATAAGAGCTCATTCTACCGGCTATACCGCTGCATTGGTGGCTGCTTCCAGGGACGTCCCTATCCAGGAAATCTGCAGGGCTGCTACCTGGAAGTCCGCACACACCTTCATCACCCACTACCACATCGACCTTGAGTCATGCCAGGATGCTGGTTTTGGGGCCTCGGTTCTCCAGTCTATTTCCCAAGTAGAGGGTGTGCGCCTTGCCCCCCTCCTCCCGGAGAACTGCTAGGAGTCTGCCAGACAGTGTGGATGAACAACATATCCATGTCCCTAGAAATACAGGTTACTCACCTGTAACAGGAGTTCTAGGAATGGTATATATTGTTCATCCACACGACCCACCCGACCTCCCTGGCTTCGACACACAACCTGGCTTCCAGCGGGCTAGATCTGGCGTCATTAGGCGGAGCCAAGAGTTTTACCACCCGGGTGGTTGGGAGGAGCCAGCTTGAAGACCTTCCGGCAAGATTTAAAGTGGCAAGAAACCTGCCAGACAGTGTGGCTGAACAACATATGCCATTCCTAGAACTCCTGTTACAGGTGAGTAACCTGTATTTTATCACTGTGGAGATCTCACTCTGTGTGTGTGTGTGTGTGTGTGTGTGTGT
This sequence comes from Neoceratodus forsteri, assembly GCA_016271365.2. Classification (NCBI taxonomy): domain Eukaryota; kingdom Metazoa; phylum Chordata; order Ceratodontiformes; family Ceratodontidae; genus Neoceratodus; species Neoceratodus forsteri. The sequence goes on from CM057454.1 coordinate 115,482,074, forward strand.
GTGTGTGTGTGTGTGTGTGTGTGTGTGTGTGTGTGTCTTGATTGGGTGTGCTGTGTCTTGATTGGGTGTGCTGTGTTTTGGTAACTGGTTGCCTGAGGGAGGTTCTGTTCTGTGACAAGCTGGATGTTTGCAATATACTGGTTATTTGTTGTTCGTTTTGTAGGTCAATATGTGGCAATGCAAGATTCAGTAATGTACTAAACTCGGGTTCTGAAATGCAGCACAAGAGATTTGGAGATTGTTACATTTGGGAGTGCTGCAGCTGACTGTCATTATCTATCTTAATTGTGTTTAATTTCAGTGTAGGGCCTGTTTTAGAACTCTGCAAATTACAGGGGTGTTTCTTAGGCCCTGTCCACACTGCCCCTCTATAACGTTACAGAGTGCCCAAACCGTTACCACAACGTTTTGCGTTTACACCTGTAACTTTACAGAAGGCGTTTTCGTAACCGTTGTTGAAACCACATATGAGGTGGTTTCAGCAACTGTTATGAAGCTGCTTACGCCTCACCAATTTTAGCGCGTGGTGTGACGCGTGGCACCGGTCACCTAGCGCAGCACGAGCTGCATTGTGGGATTGGGTGCCACGGTAACAGTCGCCCGGCTCCTGAAATGTGGAATGGCGGTGCTGGTCCTGTAACGGACACCGTGGCGGTGTGGACATACTGCACCGCGCCCCGGTTGTAACGGTTTATATCCATTACGGGGTCTAAGCTGTGCAGTGTGGATGGGGCCTTAGTTTTTTTATTTTTTTTTTTAGATGCGGGTGAGTGATGTCAGCAGAGTAGGTATAAATGGTATTTATTTTAACTCTGCTGATGTCGTCAGGATTTATTTCACTCCAGTGATTGATCTCTCCCCCATGGGGTGTGTGTGTGCGTGTGTGTGTGTATGTGTATATGTATATGTGTGTGTGTGTGTGTGTGTGTGTGTGTGTGTGTGTGTGTGTGTGTGTGTGTATATTATAGAATATGAGTGGTATACAGTTCACATCCAGTCTCTCCTGGCGGGTGGCAGCTGGATTGCTGCTCCCAGCATGTGGAGATGTGACATCACAGGGCAGAGCCATAGGCTGTATCAACCCGGCTGGTGGGTCTGGGAGTTGCTTAGCTTGAAGATGTTTGAATGGGACTGTTGCAGTGGAACTGCTAAGAGTGTGGATGTGAACTGTATACCACACCCAAGAACTATGGTTACAGGTGAGTTATCTATTTTTGGCATTTAAAAAATGTAATTGGTGTCTCCTGATTCAGGTTTCCCTAACTGTTTCTCCCTAACATGGCCCTCGAGGTGCAGTATCATGTCGGCCATGAGAAATCATGATCATACGAGTGAGGGTGCAGCAGCCCCTTCAGTAAACATTCACCAACCCTGTCCCAATATAACTTGCAAAATGTCCCCTGCCCCATCACCTTCTATACCTGGTGGTCAAGGGGGGAGAAAATGCAAGAAAACTGCATACTGTCGTTCAGAATGAACATACTGTGTGTAACACTTGAGCTGGAGCTGATGTGGCGCAAAATCCAGCTGCTTCTATTCTACAGTACAAGTAGTGGCAGGCTGGGGTTCCTGTTTGGGGAGAGGGGTCACCCCACCCCTAACAACAGAGTTTTTAAATGAGGTGAAGGGCTGTGACACTTGGGGGATATTTATTTTGAGGGAGAGACCGTCATCAGAGTTGCCCTTTAGAAGCTGGTGTTCATTGAGCTGTGGTCGTGGCAGGGATCTGCATGGGACCAGAATTTATACTCTTCAGTATTTCTTCCCACTAGACCACCAGTAATTTTTGGTTTGCTTTGAAAAAAGTTTAAAAATGCGTACTTGGCTAATTAATTAATATAAATTGGTATAAATGCGTAGGTTGTGAAGATTTTTATACTAAATATGCTTGTATTTTAATGTAAAGCAGTACAGTATTGTTTGCTGAAGGGCAGCTGCCCTCTCACCCATTAGGATTATACTTTTGTCTGCACATAGACAGATATGCTGTATGAAAATGGAGGAAAACACGAATCAGAGACAAATTGCTGAACTGCATTTATCATAATTGAATGAAAAGCAATTTCAGCATGATGGAGTTAACCTTTTCATTAAAAGGTTACAAAGCTTTCTTGAAAAGTTGTGTGGTATTTTGTCTATGGAAAATGCTAAATCAGTGTATGGAAAATAATAGACAAAATCATGGTTTTATGAAAAGTACCACAAATGGTGTCATAGAAAGTGGGGTTGGGGGTGTGAGGGAGATGGTAATCATGACTTGTGACAAAGGTACAGCCCTAATAAATAACTAAACCAGTTACTGCGATTTACACCTAATAACAGTATGTTGTTGTTTCTTACAGTTGGATGGTGCCTTAGCAATGGCCAAGAAACAGCTTGGAGAGGAATCTCTACTGAGGGTTGATCTTGAGAATCGCTGTCAGAGTCTCTCTGAGGAGCTGGAGTTCCGTAATAATATCCACGGGGAGGTAATTATAGTACATTGTGAACATCTGATGCAGAGTCCCTCAAATGTAAAGGATAAAATATGAAAACAGGGGCCTTTTTAAAATGATTGCTAGTTTGGCTTGATGACTTCTCTGGTGTTAACTGTGTGAGTAAATGTATGGTGTGGAGCAGCGTGGGTATGTGTAGGTGGGAGGTAGCTAGTCAAATGACCCAGTTTTTCTACCCCACTATGTTGGCTGTTTTACCCTTATTGTATGCAAACAGTAAGACACGAGGGGTGAGTTATGGCCTGATAAGAGCATGCCCCAGGTGCATCATGAGGCAATTGTGCCCAGTGCCTTTAGCACCTGGAAAGTGCTCTTATCAGGCCATAACGCACACGTCAGTGTCTTACTGTGATTATAAAATGAGCAAAACATTTCCAACATTGGTTCTGAAGAGGTTACTGCAGTTTAAAAGTAAAGTGTAATTTATTTTTCCTTTTTTGTTGAATTTCTGGAGTTTTGAAGAAAATAGTTCCTTTGGACAAGTATAGTAACTTGTCACATTTTAGGGAGATTTTTCAAGGAGGTAGTGAGGTGTCCCCCCCCCAAAAAAATACTCGACATGCCCTTGACTTCTTCATTGTCACCTTCAACAAGGCCTATGACCTCTTTGCTCCGGCAAAAAAAAAACGCAAAGCCAAATCGCTCTGTAACCCCTGGATAAATGCCAAGCTTCTGACACAGTTGAAACTAAGGGATCACCTTTGGGCGGTGGCTAAAGCAACTAGCTCACCGCCTGACCTACTAAAATACAAACAAGCCTATAATGCCTGTACCAAGGCCATTCGACGTACAAAAAGCTCCTTCTACAAGGAAGCACTTACCAACACCTGGGGAAACGGACGTGCCTTTTGGGATAACATAAAAGGAATCACAGGAACTCAACCAAAGAACTCTCCTGCCATGCTGTTAGTTGATGGGATCACTGCACTGGACACCCCAACCCCCCCCCCGGTCATTGCTAACACCTTTAACTCTGCTTTTACCAACCTCTGTGCCATTCTCCCCCCCCCCGACTTTTTTGATGATGACAGCTCCCCTAACATCTATCCTGCTCAGGACTATCCCCATTTCTACTTGGAAGTCTCTTTGAATGCAGCTCGCCGTTACATTGCTACTGCCATTTCAAAATCCAGATCCAGTGGAGACTCCCTTGACCTGAAGATTCCGTTGCTAACTCTATCAGAATTCTGAATCTCTCTCTCTCCGTACCAGTCACTTCCTTGACCTTTGGAAAATTGCCTCTGTCATTCCAGTCCACAAAAGTGGTGACAAGTCCAGCCATGCAAACTATCGCCCGAACTTGATCCTGCCTCCGCTCTCCAAGGCACTTGAACGAATCATAGCAGACCAACTAACAGACCATCTGGACAAGTACAGTCTGCTGTGTGCTCAACAGCACGTTTTCAGAAAGGGGCACAGCACCTCCTCTGCTCTGCAAGAATTCACTGGGGCAGTACATAATTCTCGCGATAAGGGCCTGTAAACTGGAGCAGTTTTCATTGACCTATCCAAGGCCTTCGATACTGTCCACCATCGACTGTTAGTTGACCAACTTCGGAACATCGGTCTTTCCACCGACTCTGCCTTATGGTTCAAAAACTACCTTGAAAACCGCTCACAAAACGTGAAAATTGCCAATGCCCTCTTTGACACCTTGCCAGTTTGCTCAGGTGTCCCGCAGGGATCAGTTCTGGGCCTGCTCCTCTTCAGTCTCTATCTGAACACTCTACCACTTTCCTGCACTGAGAATATCATCCTCTATGCCGATGATGCGGTCGTATTCTCCTCTCACAAAGATCCTATGTCCTTACAATGGAATCTTCAACGGGCCTTCAGCAACGTAGAGGTGTGGTTTTGTAAGCATAAGCTTGTCCTAAACTACAAAAAGACTAAGTCCATGCTATTCTGCAGCTCCCACAGCCGGCACAAGCACCACCCATTAGCTATTTAGACTTCACTTGGGAATTCCCTGGAACAGGTTCCATACTTCAGATATCTTGGGATACTGTTGGACCCCAACCTCTATTACAGTGCTCATGTTCACTCTGTGGCAAAGGCAGCCAACACCAAAATTGGGCTCCTCTACAGACATAGACAACACCTCACTCCTGAAGTGCTGAAGATCGCCGTTCAGAGTTACGTGGTCTCGATTATTGACTACGGTCTCATCATATATGGCTCTGCCACAGCGACTACCCTCAGATGTATCTTGACCACCCTTGATAAGTCATGTCAGCTCATCTCTGGATCTCACCGTCTCACCCACACCTGTGATCTCTATACTCAAAATGGCTGGCTCCAGCTCTGGAATTGCATCAAGTACCTAATCTGCACTATGGCCATGAAAATTTGCCTTGGCCTTGCACCCCCTGGGGTCACAGCCCTGCTACACACCAATAAGAATTGCTTACAGGTCAGCAGGTGCTCTAAATCTCAACCTCTTCAAGTTTGCTGTCACACTAGCCAGGGTCAACGTTCTTTCGCCTACAAAGCTCCTATTGGGATGAACTGCCTCAGCCCTGCCATCTCGACTGCCCCTACTCTGGGCATCTTTAAATCAAGACTACGGCAGCACCTTACTACCTCCAGCTGCTGTGACTGCCCTGCTTAACTGATCCTGTCATGTCCCAGGGGTCACCACAGCCTCTTCCCACCACCGTCCTTCCAGCTGCCCCCTAGCCCTACTGATGCTCTTACTCCTTTTCCGCCTACCCAATCCTCCTCCTCCCTGCCCTCCTCCCCCCATGTCTCCAGCACTTATCCCTGTTTTGTCTGACAACTGCCTTTGGCTGCACCTTTCTTGCCCTTCCCTTCCACACCCTTTTCTTTTCTTCTACATTGCTTGTTTCCTGTCTTAATCTGAACATCTAGGGACATTGTCTTAAAACCTGATCTTGTTCTACTTTACTACCAGTGGTATGATATTATTGACCATTATGTTTCACTGCTTTCCCTGTATGTCTCTTGCCTCTGACGTGGAACCTTTTGTAAAAGAGCCTTGGCTCAAAGGTATTTGTATTCCTAGAATTGAATAAATAAAGCCAAGTGTTGTAATGCTTTAAAATTTTTTTTTGTCTCCTCTGTATCGTGTTTTACAGCGAGAGGCTTGTCTGGGAGCGACGACCCGGCTTTGGGAACGGACTTGGGCTGCCGTGGGGCGGAGAAGGATTGAGCATCCCAACAGATGCTCTTCTCAAGGGGTGGGTTCCTAGGGGTGCTTTCCACACCGATGCACCAGTATTTGTGGGCTGCGGACATGGGCACAAAGCGGTTCTTTGGAACGGGAGGAGGACGTTGTGGGCACTTGGCGATGTGCGCCAGCACGTCGTTCACCTGGACATCAGGTCCTGCATGCCGACGTCCTCGGGGTAGTGGGATGTAACAGGGGAGTAAACATGGAAATACCCTGCTAGCCGCCTAGATGACGACCGACCTGATTTCCCAGTTCACCTCCCATGGGCAAACTCCAATGTGCAGGCACTCTAGGAGGAGGAAGGTGAGGCAGATAGAGGAGTGTACCTGACATTCCAGAAGCAGACTCCGTGGAGGGATCACCAGGAATGGTCAGAGTCCGAAGGAGTGGGGGCTAGCGGGCAGTAAGGAGGGATAAAAAGAAAGTATATATAAAAAAATAAACTCTGGCACGATTATTTTAAAAGGGGTTTGATTAGAGGACCTGACACTCTACAGAATGAAGATGGCAGGGGTGAAAGGGATGGCCGGAGAAGTGTCAGCTTTGGAAAACAAAAAGAAAAGTAGAACTGCATTGTTTTTGGTAGTGTTTATGGTTCAGTTTTGTTGGCTGTAATTCCTGGCATTTGAATGTTTTTGTAGCGGGCTAGTGAGTGAGCCGACCACTGAAGATTGACTTTCGGTTTTGCGGTCGGCTTTTACACATTGTGGTTGGCTTTATAGTCCGATATTGCTGACTGTGGTGTGGTGGGACTGTGATACCTCAGGTTATTGGGCTTTCCCTCTCGTATATAGTGCTGGTTGGCAAGTTATGGGCTGATAAGGACACGACTACAGTAGGCATTTAGCCAATCAGATTGGATGAAATATTTGCTCATTTTGTAAATGGCCCATCTTATAAACCGCATTAACTGCCAGGGACAAAGTGATAACGTAAAATAAGTTTAAGGGGTTGTAGACTATAGCATGGCCACGTGCAGCTGTGGAAGAAGAGTCATCACTTGCCAGAATCATGAACCTTTTGAAATGTTGTAGCACCATTAAAGAAGCTTTGTGTAAGGGAGAAGGGATCAAGTCATAGTTTGAATTTATGGCAAGAGTCCCAGTTTCAGCCATGTGAGGGAAGAGCACATTTGGCTTTTGATTTTGCTGGGGCTGTCCCTGTTTAAGAGCTCTGCAAGCAAGGGGTCTGGGACCATATCATATAACAGCTGTGTAAGAGAGGGTATCTGGGTCTTCATTTACTGTGCAGTTGAGGGAGGGAAAGGAACAGGGACCTTGTTCACTAAAGCAGATATGTGAGGGAAGTAGCCTGTGTTAAAGGAATGTAGCCTGAGAACCTCGTACACCATTAAAGCAGCTGTATTAGGGGAAGGGGTCTGGTCTGTTTTATGCAGACGGTCACGTTCTGCTTAGATTTTTTTTTTTTTCTCCCCAAAGGGGCATCGCCTCTGTAAAGGTATAATAATTGGACTGTAAGCAGTTAGCATTAGGAAGCTTTTACAGTGACTGACTGCCTGCCTGTGTTTCTGTTGCACGTTTGCGATGCACAGCATTACCTGTATAGCCAGAGTGGACTTTACCCACTTCAGTTCTTCTCTTACTGAGAGTGAATGTCGAACCAGTGGAAGTGTTTATCATTTGCATTAAATAGTTGATTCTTTCCTGTTAAGTAAGGGGTTGCCTATCAGTGTATGCTGTAGCAGAGTATGGTGCTTTTCCATTGTTATCATTTTGGTAAACTGATTCACAAAGAGAATGCCCATGAAAAGTCTGCGGTTTGGCTTCTCCCACGATATTTGCAGGGCATAGGAGGAGAGCTGATGTAGTTCTACCCCATAAGAGCAGCATTAGCAGGAAGGAGTCTGGTAACAATAGACTGGTCAGTCTCACATCACTGGTGGGAAAGTAATGGAAATGCTGTTAAAAGAAAGGCTGGTGGAATATCTTGAATTCATGGCATTGCAAAACCATAGGCCGCATGGATTCACAAGGGGATGTCTTGCCAGACAAATCTGATGGATTTCTTTGACTGGGTGACCTAGTAAATGGATCAGGGGAGGGTAGTGGATATAGTCTGATTGGACTTCAGAAAAGCCTTCAACACTGTGCTATATAGGAGACTGGTGAAGAAGTTGGATAGTCTAGGGACGGGAGCCAGATTTGTAAATTGGGTAAAAAACTGGTTAAAGGCTAGTCAACAGAGTGGGGTGGTAAATGACACTCACTTTTATGAGGGAAGACTGACCACTGGGGTGTCACAGGGTTCAGTATTGGGGCCAGTCCTGTTCAGCGTCTTGAAGGGAAGGTATGCCTTTTTGTAGACATCAAGATTTGTAAAGGGTGGATACTCTGGGAGCGGGTGGAGCAAACGAGAAGGGACCTTGGAAAACTTGAGTGGTAAAGGGGATGGCGGCTGGGGTTTAGTGCCAAAAAGTGCAGAATTGTGCACCTGAGGCATAGAAACCCAGGAGCGGAGTATAACATGGGGGAGGTGGAGGGGAGTACTGGCAGTCACTAAGAAGGAAAAGGACCTAGGGGTTATAATAGACTGCAGTGTGACAAGCCAGTGGGCAGGGCCCGTGGAATACTGGGGTTCATAGGGAGCGGTATCACAAGGAGGGAGGGAGGCGATATCACCACTATATAAATAATTGGTGAGACCACGCCTGGAATATTGTGTACAGGTCCGGAGACCGCATCTCAGAAAAGACAGGGACAGGGTGGAGGCAGTCCGGAGGAGGGCAACAAAAATGGTACATGGATTACATGAGACAAACTATATGAGGAGAGACTGAGGGATCTTTATATGTACACCCTGGAGGAGAGGAAGGAGAGAGAGAGGACACAATGGAGACCTAAGAATATATCTAAGAGGGATGTGAGGAAGTAACTGCTTCACTGAGTGGTGGATGCCTTTTAACAACCTGCTACAGAAAGTAGTAGGGACAAAAAGTAAGTGTAAGAGTGTGTGTGTGTGTGTGTGTGTGTGTGTGTGTGTGTGTGTGTGTCAAGACATGCATGGGATAGACATAGAGGAATACTAGTAAACTGGAAGAGGGTTGGGTCACCAGAGACAACTTAGGGTCTACAAGGACAATATAAGCAGGGAAAAAACTGGGTGGGCCAAGTGATCCTTTTCTGCCAACAAATTCTACATTTCTGTGTCTTAACTGTGATGATTGCCCAGGGTTGAACCAGACAACCTGGAGACACAATCAAGACTTTGGGGTATTTTTTTTGTTTTGTTAGAAAACGGGAAGAAATGCAGAAAGACTGCAGTGTTTAGCATAATGTTATCCAAGACCTTATTAGCGCTGATTTTTGAGGGCAATAAAAGGGACCTGCTGAAATCACCACTTCAGTCTACAATGCTGTCAGCTAAGCCAGTCACTCTGTTAGAATCTTCATACTCAGCCGAGCTACTGGAGGCAGATTGCTCATTGGTGAATCGATGCTATTTCCCCTACACCTCAGTGGTCTAGATTCCCTTTAACCAGGTGCGACGGTAAATGTACCAGTGCTGGTCCACTGGTGACTCTGCTTCAGCCTGTACTTGGTTAGAACCTAGCACGAATAGGCTCTGATCCAGCCTCAATGGTATTACAGTGTACTGCCTACACCATTGGGTCTGTGTCCATGGCCAGCACCACAACACGCTGACAGTCATTCCATGTCCATTGCTATGGGCAGTTGGATGGATTGCGCTCCCCCCCAGCTGTCTAAAAGGTTTTAGCACATACCCCTTTCCAAACACCCTCTGTCTCTTACAACTTACCCCAGCTGGTAGACAGCTTTCTGATCTGCAGGGATTGTTTTCGCTTCATAGCAAGTACTTTTATTGTGCATTTTGACTCATTTCTTCAACTGCTTTCAGTACAGTGTGGTATAGCTTAATTCATCAGTGTCCCTAGAGCGTTAAGAGGAGACCTATGTCTGCTGTTTGTCGCCACTAAAAAATAGTTATACATGGGAAAATATTAGTGTGATAAAACGGAGCTCAACCAAAAATACAAGCAGTCATGGGTTCAAACTGAAAGGTGAAGTAAACAAAACAGTAAGGGGAAATAAATGGTGTACCCAAAGGGTGGTGACTATATGGAACTCGCGACCAGAAAACGTAGTGACAAGTAAAAATCTGGAATCGTTTAAGAAGTCTCTTGATGTTTATATGGGTAATGAGAAATATGAGTTTGCCCACTGAATGGTGACGAGTTAATTAAAGGTCCATAGACCTCCTAACTAGTACAACATCTATGATTCTATGACTCTTTCATTCTGTTTCAATCTTAGTTGGTGGACAGGTCCCTCCTATGAAGGGACGCATTTTGTTCAACAGTGTTTTTACTTTTAGGTTTTGTTTCCCATCATGGAGCTCTTCAGGCTGCTGCAGCTCAGGATCGTCTGGACATTTCTACTTGGAGCTGCAGGCAGCGAAGGGTTCCTGTTACAGGAAGGACCCAGGACAGCAGGACTTGTCAGGACTGCTGGAGCCCACACTCCCTTATTGTGTGGTGGGTACTTTTTGTTTTTGTTTTCACCTACATCCCCAGAAGACTATTTCCAGGTAGGAGTTGGGGCTCTTGGGGAGAGGGAGTGATCAGGGGGCTAAGATCAGTGCCATAGAAGAGCTGGTAATCTGGTGGACCCTTGATGCCATTTTTGGTGGCATAATGCCACCCTAGCAGTGTCAGTGGCTCAGTAGGTAGCACACACTCCTCCTGAGGCTGGGAGATCAGAGGGCTGTGGGTTCAGTTCCCACATCTGGCACTTGGGTTAATATCCTAATACTGACACTGTAGTGCAGCACGGGGGGGGGCTGCACTTCTGAGGTGCCGTCTTTCGGATGAGACGTTAAACCGAGGTCCCATCTGCCTGGATTGCTGGTAGTTCAGGTAGATGCTAAAGATCCCATGGCACTTTTCGATAAAGAATAGGAGAATTTTCCCGGTGTCCTGGCCAAATTTCTCCCATTCACTAAAAATACCACCAACAGCTTAATCTGGTTCAATTTCAGTTGCTTACCATCTGTATCCTCCTTCCCCCCAGTCACCCCTGAAAAAGGGACTTCTAGGACCAGTCGGCTTACCGGGTCAACAAAATTCAATAAATCTTGAGACTCTGGAATAATGCTGTATTTATGCTATGTTGGCAGTGGTCTCCATGCTTTTTCAACAGTGCGATTGTGGCAGTGCCATCATAAGGGATATACGTTAAAGAGCTCCTGACACCGTTAAAAAAAAAAAAAAAAAAACTTGGAAAAAATGTGAGATTTAGGCAGTTCAGTTTATATTTCATGTATTTTCTATAATTATTTACCTTTTTTTCTTTATTACCAAGGACAGCTGTTTGAAAGAGGCTTACTGTCCTTTAGACCTTATCTGCTCTTTCTGCTATCCTACTTAATGACCTCATAATCCAGATTGCAGCTGGAAACGAGCTGCTGGTCAGGATGCTTTTCTAGGTTACCAACTTTTAAATAAATAAATAATCCCCCATTTATGGCATCATAATTATTCCCACAGCAACAGACTGTGATGTCATATATAGGCAAGCAGCCAGAACAGATAGGGCAGTGATCCTGTTTACATGCAGATGTCCTCGGTAATAAAGAATGAGAAATACAAAAATATTAAAATATAAGCTCACTTGTGCTAAACATTACATTTTCTCAAAGTTATCACAATAGTGTCAGGTGCTCTTTAAATGGGTGTAATGTTATCTGAAGGACTCGCGAACTTCAGTGGCCATCTTGAATACAGAAACATGTGTAGATGGATGTGGCAGCCGTCTTAGGCATGGCCGTGCATGCGTACAGGAGTGCCATGGTTGGTGCAAGCCAGTCATGTGTACAGGAGCGCATAGACCATTTTGCTTAAGATTTTTCATTGTAAAAATGCGGGAGGTAGCCAAGGGTCTGGTTGTAGGGGTTGTGGATATGTTCAATCCACACTGTCTGGCAGGTACCTTGCTGCTTTAAGTTGGGCCAGAAAGTCTTTGAGCTGGCTCCTCCCACCCACCTGGGTGATGAAACTCTTGGCTCCGCCCCATGACTCCAGATCTTCTGTACCGCTTGGAAGCATCAGGCTTCCTCCTTGGCGCTCTTGCGTTTTGCAGGCCCTGGCTCTAATCCCCCTAAACTTACTTTGAAACTCGTTCGAATTCAGTCTTAACCCTTGAGGGATGTGATGGAGGACATGACCGTCCCCAGGTTCCACCGGTGCCCCTACGAGCAGATGTTGCGCACGACCCCCCCATGCCTTGTGCATTTATTGCCTCGGGCACGACCCTGATCCGCAGGCTTGCGAGATGTTGTCCTTTTCTCCAGTGCTCGAAGACGGTGTTGCCAGACTCCAGCTGGGGCAACTGGAGAAATGGTACCCACTGGTCAAATCGAAGGAGGCCCATTGGGTGGTGTCCAGCGGCGGGCTCTGCGCATCAGCTGAAGAGTGACTCAGGCAGTCACCAGCTGTACGCGGAGTATTCAGAGTCCAAAGACTCCTTGTTGCATTCCCGTCCAGTCAACCAGGAATCCTTGGGTGGGGAGGGGTCTTTCTGTGGACGAGAGCCCCACCTTGTTCCTTGGTATCCTTCGGTTCATCTCGGTGTCCACCGAGATGCCGCTCGAACCCGTGCAGAAACTGGCCAGACATCCCCTTATAAAGATTCTGGACAATTCCCCGTAGCTGAGGCCATTGTGAGCCTGGTGTTGAGAATTCTGGCAGCACCCAGCCTCCTGCCCAGTGCCATCAGCCGGGATGGCCAGCAGTCACGTGGTCCCCCCCCATCCCGAGCACCTCTCTGCTGAGGGGTTGGTGGCAGATTCAGTCTTCAGGCACTCTGGCAACACAAGGGACATGGACAAGCCCCCAGATAAGGAGTCCAAGAAATTTTAGACTACTCGGGGAGAAAGGTGTGTGCTGCCGCCCTTTTGGGCCTTCGCTAGGCCAGCTCGGCTGTTATGATGGCACACTTATCACACCCTGTTGGGCTCCCTGGATGAGGTGCTCCCTCATCTCCCAGCCGACCTCCAGACCATGGTTCAGAAGGTCTGGGATCAGGGAAGGGTGGTGGCAAAGCAGCAGCCCCAGACAGCTCTGTACATTGGAGACTCTTGTGCCTGTTCGGTAGCAGTCGCATTGGCCATGCGCCACAAGTCTTGATTGCAGATCTTTATCTTCACGGCAGAAACCCAACACAAACACGCAGATGTTCCTTTCTGGGCACCGACCTGTTCGGGCCCGGTGTAGAGGGCCACCTCCAGCACATTGAAAAATCCAATATATTCGGTCACATTTGCACAGGACAAAGGCCGCCATCAGCAGCGTAAGCCCTTTCATCCCTCCACTCTTGCGGCAAGACCTGCCCAGCAGCAGGACCAGCAGGCTCAAACCTGGCGCCCTAGAGCCAGGTCCATCGCTTCCTTGGTCAGGAAGCCCTGGGGGAAGGGCCCCAACGGATCCTCGGCCTTTCCCCCCTTCTCCAAGCCTGCCCAGTGACTGGTTGTAGGGTCCCGCCCCCAACCTCGTCTCACCTCCCCTTGGCTGCTGGGTCCGCAGCCTCCCAGTCAGTTCTCCAAGACATCGACCAGCTGCTCTGCAGGGGGTAGTCAGCAAGGTTGCTGATCCTCCTCCGTGCCCAGGGTTTTTTTCCAGGTACTTCCTGGTTCCAAAATGGACAGGGGGTTAGTGCCCCATTCTCTATCTGCACGACCTGAACAAGTTCTGAGGCAGCGCACCTTTCAGATGGTAACCCTGGCTCAGATAATACCATCCCTGGAGCAGGGCATTTGGTTCTGCTCCCAGGATCTCCAGGACGCATTCTTTCACATCCCAATCCATCCATCTCATCAGCGGTTCCTCCGCTTTTGGGCAGAGGGAACCCTCTACGAGTTCCGGGCCATGCCCTTCGGTTTCTCATCAGCTCCCAGGGTCTTCACCAAATGCATCGCAGTGGTGGCAGCATTCCTGCAGTGCTGAGGGGTCTGGGTCTGCCCTTACCTGGACGACAGGCTGATAGCAGGTCCCTCCAGGCTGGAGGTGGCGTGGTCCAGAGATCTGGCCTTCCAGGCTTGCTCTCAACTCTGCCTCATCAACGGGGCTAAGTCGGAACTCGTGCCCTCGCAGGTGATTCAGTTCATCTGGGCGGAACTAGACTTTGAGTCAGAGCCTGGCTCCCAGCGGACAGGGCCGAGGTGCTTTCCTCCTTTTCCCAAACAATTCTGGTTGGGCAGTTGTGCCCTACCCGGGACTTCCTACGCCTTCTGGGTCTCGTGGCGGCTTGTACCAGCGTGGTCCGTTGGGCCCTCTGGCATATGTGCCCCCTGCAGTGAGGGCTGGCCCACCAGTGGTTTTGGCGCTCATCATCTAGACCAGCCAATCTGTGACCCGGGAGATGTGGGACAGCCTGCAATGGTGGCTCGTCCCAGCTCATCTGCGTAATCCCGTTCGTCCGTCCTGAGCCAACGGTCATCCTGACGACAGACTCCTCTCTGATGGGTTTGGGTGCCCATCTGGGTGAGCAGAGCCCACCTATTCTGGTCCCCTCAGGAATCCCCATGCCACATCAACCTGCTGGAGCTCAGAGTGGTCCGGCTAGCTCTGACCACCTTCGTTCAGTTTGTTCGGGGTCAAGCGGTCCAGGTCCAGACGGACAACACCATGACCATGTACTGTCTCAACAGACAGGGTGGGCTGCACTCCTTGCCTCTCTGCAAGGAAGCTCTTCACATTTGGTCTCGCGTGCTCAGCCTGGAGGCGGATCTCCTAGCCATTCATGTGGCAGGAGCCTTGAACAGTCTGGCCGATGCCCTCAGCCGGATAGGTGATGCATCTCATGAGTGATCTTTGCTGCCGCAGATGGTATAAGACCTGTTTTCTACCACTGGGGCATACTTCAGGTGGACCTGTTCGCCTCCAGGGAGAATGCCAACCTGAGACTGTACCATGCCCACCCCCCTCAGCAGGGCTCGCTGCAGCAGGATGCCTACTCCAGGCTGTGGACCCCTGGCCTCTTCTGCGCCTTCTCTCCTCTGACCTTGATCCACAAGGTGCTCCTCGAGATCAGGAGGGACAAGGCGCAGGTGATCCTGGTAGCCCCAGACTGGCCTCGCCAGTTCTGGTATCCAGATCTCCTCAGCCTCTGCTCAAGGCTCCCGAGGTGGCTTCCAGCCCGCCCGGATCTGCTCTCAGTCAGTGAGGGTAAGGTACTCCATCCGGACCTTCAATCCCTGCACCTGACTGCCTGGTTCCTGAGTGGCTAGAGCTCCAGGCCTTTGGTCTTTCCGACGAAGTCCTCAACGTCGTTGAGGCATCCAGCAAGGAGTTGACCAGAAAATGCTATGCCTTCAAATGGAAGAGATTCTCCATTTGGTGTCAGGACAAGGGGTTGGACCCCTCGTCCTGTCCACTGGCTAGTATTCTGGACTACCTGTGGTCCCTTTCCCAGCAGGGGCTTCGGTCGACGACCCTAAAGGTGCTCTTAGCAGCCATCTCTGCTTACTGGGCGCTGGCCAGCAAGCAGTCGGGTGGTGCAGGAGATGGTGGTCTGGCACCCTCCCCAAGGGCCTAGATCACATATCTCCTCTGGTGCATGAACCACCACCTCTGTGGGATTTACTGCTGGTATTGGCCAAGCTCATGGGCAAGCCATTCAAACAGATGCACAAGTGTGACATCTCACCTGTCATGGAAGACCGCCTTCTTGGTGGCTATCATGTCAGCCAGAAGAGCTCCAGGCACTTTTCATCGAAGCTCCCTACCTGCGCCTCCACCCGAAATTTCTCCCGAAGGTGGTGTTGAAGTTTCACCTGAACTAAGTGTTTGACTCTGCCGGTCCTCTATCCCAGTCACACCTCGGAGGCAGAGTACAGGCTCCATACTTTGGACCTGAGAAGAGCGCACGCTTACTACAAAGAAGGTACGGCTGAAGTTCGGGGAGAGGTTCACCAGCTGTTTGTAACCTATGCTGAAGCCGCACCTGGCAGACCTGCAGCAAAGCAGACGATTGGCAGGTGGATCACTTCCTGCATTGATCTCTGCTATAGATTGGTGGGTAGGGAGCCTTCCATAGGGCTTGGGGCTCATTCCACCCATCTTACTGCTGCTTCGCAGGCTGCTTCTAGGGACATCCCTATCCAGGAAATCTGCAGGGCTGCTACCTGGAAGTCGTCACACACCTTCATTTCCCATTACCGTATCGACCTTGAGTCATGCTGGGATTCTGGTTTTGTAACCCCAGTTCTCCAGTCCCTGTTCCCTAAGTAGGGCTTGTGTGCCATGCCTCTCTCCTCCCGGAGAACTGCTAAGAGTCTGTCAGACAGTGTGGCTAGAACAACATATCCACGCCCCTAGAAATACAGGATACTCACCTGTAACAGGAGTTCTAGGAGTGGTATATGTTGTTCATACACACTGACCCATCCGCCTTCGGCACACAACCTGGCTTCTAGCGGGCTAGATCTTTTATCATCGGGCGGAGCCGAGAGTCTCATCACCTGGGCGGGTGGGAGGAGCCAGCTTGATGACTTTTCGGCCCATCTTAAAGTGGCAAGGTACCTGCTAGACAGTGTGGATGAACATGTACCACTCCTAGAACTCCTGTTACAGGTGAGTAACCTGTATTTATCCATTCTCAATAAACTTGTTGTTCTTGATTTAGATTTTCAGACAGAGTAGGCCGTGAATGAAATTTTGCTTATTGTGGCTCAGATTTGCCATTTGTAGCTGTGGTGGACAGTTTGCTAGCCGGCCATTAATTCAGAAATGGACATTATGCCTCTTGGCTCGGATGCTGGCCTTCCAGTGGGCTATGGATATTGTTTCTGAACTTCATTGTGGTGGTAATTTCTGCCAGTATTGGCCACAGAGGCCAATTGTTGCTCATTTACTGGCCATTTACAAATGGCCCCATGTACCTTATTGTAGTCTTGTTAACTAGGTAAGCCATGCTAGACTGAGGGCCTATTTTCAGGTGTGACCTGGACAGAAAGACTCCATACAAACATACATTGAACACTTAATACTATAATAAAATTACATCCATTATATACAAAGTCTAGACTATTGAGCCCTGTTTTCTGTCTGTGCAGGAAGATGGAATGTAGTTTTTTGTTATATTCCCGAACTACAAGTCTCTAGGAGTTGCTAAATAGTTTGTGGGACATACCAGCCATATAAATGCTGCCAGAGTCACGAATGAGTGACTTTCGCCCGTTTTGGTGATTGTTTTTAGGGTTGAAAGTATTTTACTCTGTGGTGACCTTTTTGGCCCTTGCGGGGTCACTTGGAGCTATTTAGCCAGACCTGCTGTGAGCAGGGCATGCGCAGTGAGACACGTGTTTTGCGGCTGTCTGGCGTGGAAGGAGGAGAAGGAGAAAAGATGCGCTCTAGGGCTTGGGTAGACACATAAGAGTGTTAGAGATCTCTTATCAGACAAGAATTACATAAATCATACAGACAAGTGCATCTGTGCACCATTGAGTTGATTGCAGAGTGTGCACAGGTAATATTGTTTTAGGCACAAAATGGCTGAAACCACAATGACATTGGAAGAAGTGGGACTCAAATGTGGTACATACAAGATGTACACTTATGTTAAGAATCCCCAATGACCAGCGTTTTAAATGCATAAATGTAAACAAAAAGAAATGGTACAAGAAATAATTATTTTTAATATTAGACTAGCTGCCCTTGATCAAATTCAGAAAGAATTGGCTATAAGGTTACAGGATAACCGTGACTGACTAAATAAAAATACTAGAGTTCCATAACCAACCAAAACACTAATATAGTAACCATTGCTATGGATATGGCCCCAAAAGAACCAGGCTCCCAAACAGGAGCTTCGATCAGGGACCATTAATGAAAAGAGAACAAGGGAGGAAGATGTAGTGGAAGGATCAGATGAAGAATGGTATACTGTACAGAGCTCAAAAGTTGCCAAAGAAAGGACGTAAAGTGAACAATTTCAGCTTGCCTACCCTGAATCGTTTTGACCCTATAGCTACTTTAATCTGAAGATAGTCCACTAGTTGCATCCACTTCACAAGGTTACCCACCCCATCTCCCACCTCCATATAGTAGTACTAATACACAGATGTGATCATTCCCTGTTTGGATGCTCTGAATTAACCTGTGGTAAATGTTACCCCCTCTACAAATCTGGAGATAAACTGCATGAATAATATCTGGGATGAACATATGGAAATAAGTAACACCAATACATCAAGGAAAAGGGAAGTACTGGTGCTTGGTGACTCCATTATAAAACACTTAGAGCAGTCTGTAACCCTAATAAGGAGACAAGAACTCTGTCGAGTTATTTTTTTTGGGGGGGGGGGCAAAGATTTATGACGTTACCCATATGTTCTCTGACATACTACATAATGCTGGTGAAACGTCCCTAGTGATTATTCATGCTGGCATTAATATCAAATGGGTCTCTGCGCAAAAAATCAAACCGGATTATGTTGCACTTACGAATAAACTGATTTTAGGCTGTGACGTGGCACTATCTGAGATTCTATAGACTCCCAGGGAATCTGAATACTATATTTACAATAAAATTAAAAAAAAAATCAATGAATGGATGAAGTGGTGCGTAAGACCGGAAATATCATGTATAACTCGCTGGGAAGAATTTGAGGGGAGAGATGGATTGTACCTGTGTGGAAGTGGCAGTACACTACTGGGAAAAAAGTTGCTAAATTTATCAGTGTTTAAAGTAACTGTGAGGGGGGAGAAGCAGGGCTCGCCTGCCTCTCAAGGAACAATTAAAAGTGTGATACCTTATCAAAGTTCCATGAACTCAACAGGAAATAGAAATTGAAATCTTAATCAAAGCAAATTTAATAGAGCTACCAGTGGTATTAAAATCCTATTGGTTAATGCGCGTAGTCTACGCAACAAAATAAACTAACTCAAACACAGACGGTATACAGATAAAATAGTGATCTTTGCATTGACAGAGACCCGGTTTCAGGACGATGATTCGTGCATGGAAATACCTGGATACACCAAAATATCAAAGAATCATGCTAAGTGGTGGAGTAGTACTTCATATTGATGAAACGTACTGTGATGAAACGTACAGTGATAAAACTCCTACTATTTCCCTGTAATCTGGAACTCCCTCCCTCTAGAAATCCACTCTGCCTAGTCCCGACACTCACTCTCCTACCTCTTCTGTAAACACTTTGTTCATTCCTGTATCTGCACCTAACACCTCTCTCCCAAAAAACCCTCTGCCACGCCCACCATACTCTCCTCCTCCCCTCTCCACCCACTACTCCCCACTGCCTCTCCTGCTACCTCTCATTGGTGCCTCCCTGACCCTATCTACCCCTCATTCTGTCCCCCCACTACCCCCCCCTTTTTTTCTCTACCTCTCCTCCGGGCCCTGTCCCCTTGCAGGGTTCTTGGCATCCTAAAGGGGATTCAGCTCCTGGGGCTGATACTCTTGTCTTTCCCCTCTCCATCCAGTCCTCCCCATGATACCTCTAACTGGTGCCGCTCTACCTTTTCTACTCCTCCTTCTGCCCCCCACCTCACATTTCCCCCTCCCCTACCTACCACTTGAACAGTAACTCCTCCCTCCTCCCATACCTCTTGTGTGTGTACTCCCCTTCCTAAAAATTCGTTGAGCACTTAGCTACTCTCAAATACTGGCTTTTCGGATCTGGACCTGCACTTACTCACCACTGCGTTGCTGCTACCCTTTTCTCTACTCTGTATTTGCACCTAGCACCTATCTCTTCCTAACAGTCCTCCCTCAGCAGCATGCTGAGAACCTCAATCCACGCCCACCATACTTTCCTACCCTCCGTTCCCCTCCCTTGGCCCCTTACCTACCCAGTATCTGTGCTACAACTGCATAATGCTACCTGTGCTATCTGCTTATTGTCCTTTACCACCCTCCCCCCATAGCTTCTTCTCTCCCCCTATGTCTTGGCCTCACTCTATTGTATACCACTCCCTGTTTACTGTACATGAACTTCTGTTGTCTTGTACTGATTAGTACTGCATTGTATTAGTACAACACTGTATGTATTCTGTTGTGCTTATGTATTTGATTTGACTTTGCTTGATCCTTCTATTTATGTCCCCCACTACGCTTCTGGAAACAAGCCGCTTACTGCTCATGTTGTCTTTCCTGGTGAAACCTTTTCAAATAAATAAATACAAATCACACAAAATAATATACTAACACATGGGAGAAATGCATAACAAAAATGAACTAATCTGGGCACAGATTGTTACCTTCAGAAATATTAACCATGGGTGTGAGTTGTCCTTCACCGAACCTAGATCCTGATGAAAACCTCTCATTTCTTACTGAGATGGAAAAAGTAGATGTTACTGTGAATTTTCTGCTTATGGATGACTAATTTCCCATCAGTCAATTGGAATACCCTTCAAGGGATAGGATAGTTATTAAAGATTTATTGACTTAACAATACAACATAACTTAAAACAACTTGTTAAAGAAAGTACGAGAGAAACACTTTAGATTTAATATTCTGTAACTTTGAAAAAGATATATAGAGGAAGTGAAAGTCACAATGCCTTTAGGAGATACTGACCACCAGACCGTACAAACAAAAATTTGGACTAACAAAGAACCAATAAGAGGAATAACAAGGATTAAAAACTACTATAGAGCTAATTACACTAGCGAGAGATTTTCTAAAAAAAGTGGGAATGGGGGAAATGAGCTACAAGTTTTAAACATGACACAAATTTGGGAAAAGCTAGAACAAAAGCTACTCCACTGTATTGAACAGTGGATACCTGATATAAATAAATACAGCAACAGAGTGCCACCTTGGTGAATAAAAATACAGCAAATACAAAAAACATCTAAGTAAAAATTACAAACAATACAAAAAAGCCTTAAATAAAACTGAGAAATTAACCAGAACAGCCAAACAGAAAAAGGAATTACAGCTAGCTGCATTGACAAAAGACAAAACAATTTTACAGCTATGTAGGTTCACTAAAAAGTGGACATAGGGGTGTAGGACCACTTGAAACAACAAGGGGTAATAAAGGATGAGAGAGATGGCCACTGAACTTAACTATTTTCTAAGTATATATACTCAAAGATCCAGTTGGATATGATACTAATGAAAATATCTGAACTGACACCTTTCACTATAGAAGATATATATTAAGTTATTAAACAGAGTAAATATAACAGCTCTCTGGGGCCGGATGGTATACCCCCAGGTTACTCAGAGTTAGCAGATTAATTAAAGGGACTAGTAATGCTACTTTTGTTAAAGCTTCATTAAGGGAAGGGAAAGCACTTAAAGAATGGAAGAGGGCTACAGTAACACCTGTACACAAGTGGAAATAAGACTTAAAAAATTATAGACCGATTAAGCTTAACTTCAGTTCTGGGGAAATTTAATTGAGAAGCTAATACAACATATTATAGCACATATTACACCCACAGGTAGAATGGATATTACACAGCACGGCTTTAACTCTGGGGGATCATGCTTGACAAATTTGCTGCAATTCTTCGAACCAGTCAGCGCAGCATTGTACAAGGGATTATCAGTTGGCAGTGTTTTTGGATTTTTCAAAAGCATTTGATACTGTATTACAGAGTACTAATACTACCTCTTAATTGACATAAAACTTCACCCTAATATCTCATGGATAGTGTCCTGGTTAAATGAGACATCAAAGTTAGGACTAAGGGGGGAAATGTGTCCTCCTGGGGGCAGGTAACTAGCAGAGTCCCTCAAGGGTCTGTTTTGGGACCCATGATGTTTAGTATCAACAATGCAGACTGACAGCAGTTCATGGGTGTGTAGCAGATGACTGCAAAATTGGCAGCATAGTTGATGATCAGTCAAGACGGGCATTGCAAGATAACTAAATTAGAAAACTGGGGAAAACAAAATAATGACATTCAATGAGGAAAAAAAATGCAAAGTGATGCATCTAGGGCAAAATAACCTGAAACAACAATATACCCTCAATAATAATGTCCTGCAGGTTACCTCTAATGAAAGGGATCTGGGTTTGACAATTTGACATTTGACTTGCACACAAAATATACTGTGTAAAAGTGTCAGAAAATCTTAGGATGCATACTAAGAAATTTTAAAAAGTAGAGACCCTAAAGTGCTTATCCCCTGTACTCCAGTTTAATCAGGCCCCATCTGGAGTATTGTGCCCCTAAATGTGCTCCTCAATCAATAGGGGGAAAGTGTGTGGTTGCGAAGGTGCAGAGAAAAGCAACGAAAAGAGTAAAAGGAATGCAACATATGAAATATAGTGAAAGAATGAGTAGACTAGGTCTGTATTCACTATTAGAAGAATAAGAGGAGGTCTATGCCTAACCTGTAGTGCTTTTCAAGGTTAGTCTACCGTAGATACGATGGGCCTTCTCAGACATAATACCACGAAAAAACAAGGTCGTATACTTACAAGTTGAGAGGTGAAACGAACAAGACAGTTAAACTAAGTAACTGGTACACACAGAGTGGTGAATATTTGGAACACTTTAGTAGTTAGCCTGCATAATCTTACTAGAGACTACACTATCAAAACCAGACTAGAACATTATGTGTGCTCTACAAAACAAATATGCCACCAGTCATGGTGGCGAGTTTAACTAAGGGTTAACCAACCTCAGTAAGCTGGAAAATATAGTAATCTATGAACCTATGAAGTACACACATTAGTAAAGTGACAAATTTAAAAATACTAAAAATAAAACTTGGTCAACAGTGGCATAGACATTGTGCAAGTAGATATTGTTTTGAGTTTTAAACTGAGCCTTTGTCCTTTACCTTTGAACATCTAGGAGAAAGCCATTCCAGTATTTTGGGCCCATGTAAGAAAATATTTCTGGCATAATCTGAACAAATGGTAATGCAAAATTCTCAATCAGCAGATCTAGGGTTTCTGACCCAATAGTACATGGGACATAAAGTTATCCAAGACCACATGGTTTACCCAAGCTTAGTATACTAAACATAACCCCCATTTTCAATCAATCATCTTTTGGTGATAACCAGTTGAGTTTACTAGATGGCCCACAGCGATGTGTCAATTGATTTTGACTGATGCAGATCTACATATACTGTTGCAAACCGTGTCCCATATAGTAAGATCTACATCACAAGCATTCAAATGTGCTACACAGCAGTAATTTAATCTAGACATAAATGTGCTCCTTGCTCTAGATCATCTAGCTTCATTTGTCCACTGCTGTTGAATTCTGTAAGATGAGCCTAACATACAGTTTACAGTACGACTTACACTGTCCGTCTGTGGAGAAAGTCGGTGAAGGAGCCAATAGAATCCCTAAATATTTAAAAACACATTTTCAATAGGGGTTCCATTCAAGCTGTAAACTTTAAGCTCTCCATCCAAGTAAATTTGTTTTTTGTTCCAAACACCATAGCCTGGTTTTACTAACATTCATTTCCAGTTTACTGTCCAGTATAAAATTTACTCTCCAATACACAGATTGATACGGCAGAAAAATTTGCATTCAACACATAATTCAGCTCAGTAATGGTAGCAGAATGTTTATAGTTAGATCATCAGTATAAAGTAAAATATTATGTTAATTCAAAGCTACCTGAGCCATGGTCTTAACGGAAAACAGTACAGGTCCTAGGATGGAACCCTGAGGCACACTTGATGACAACAGTAGTAAACAAGACTTGGTGTTGTACAACTTAACTGTCAACTCGGGGTTTTACGTATTTAACTCTAAAAATTGATTAGCGTTTTGCTCATAAAAGTGTTACAACTTTGTGAAAATGCATAGCTCTTGCCTCACTGTGTCTAACAAACACAACACTTCTAGAAAACCTATATAAATACTTTCTGTACAGTTAGTATTGTCCCAAGAAAAAAAACTGCTAATCAATTATTTAAAACCCTGCAACTGAACAGATAATTTCCAAACCATTTCAGGGCAACCTTGGAAATTCTAACACAAAATAATCTGCAAAGTAATAGGTCATGATCAAGGCCACTGATTTACGGTGATTAAAACAATTAAATTCCGTTTTCAAGACTTAAGATTCCGGAATTTCACCGGCGATTGTTACTCTAATTTCCGGATTTTACCGGAGTTCTGTTATCATTCTTGAAGTATGTGCATAAATAATCAGAATTAAACAAGGCTTAATATACAGAGCATTAAATAAAGCAAACTGAAAATAGTACAGGAAGGAATTAAATGAAAAACATACTTTTTTATAGATTTACTGATCTGATAGAAAATGCCAGATTCCATGAAATCTTCGTTTTAACCGGTTTTCAGGCAGCCCTAATTCCGGAATTTTACCGGATTTTCCGGTAAAAACCGAAAAACAGTGGCCTTGGTCATGATTGACCAAGTCGGAGGCCTTGGTCAGGTCCACGAAGACCGCACCCGTGAAATTCCCATTATTCATGGCTTGGTGCACATTGTTCATGAACCCGACCAAGGCCGTTGGAAGTACCATGACAAGGTCTAAATCCATGCTGTTCATCTCAAAGCAAATCGTAGCCCGCCCACCCAAATATAACCTGTGACCTGTTCGTACACAAATTTCAAGTTTTCTACGGAGAGGGCAAAATAAAAATAGGGTGAAAATTAAGGTCTCTAGGGGCACCAAACTGAAACAACCATAGCCATCTTCCAGGTCTTACAACTACACCTGTAATCAATGATCCATTATATAGGTGAGTCAACTGTGCAGCTTTGAGATGTGTGACAAGTTTTAAAAGTCTGGGTTCCAATTAATCATAGCCACAACTTTAATTTGGGTCCAGTTTTTTCAACTGCAACAGAACCTCAGATACTTTAAGGCTACAGAAATAAAAAAAAATTAGCATGACAACATCGCTATCGGAAGGCGTATCAATCATTAAAGAATTATCTTTAAGGGAGGAAGAATTGTCACCAGTTTTTACAAGAGATCAGATATGTTAATTTTTTTTTTTTTATTAAAATCATTAGCAGTTTTAACAGGATCAGAGTCCAGTTTACAATTAGACTCTCGTTGATCTTGGTTTTCCCTTCAGTGCTCATCATATTTTTTTTATGGCCTCCAAAAGCATTTGGGATCCATTAAGGTTGTTTTTCTTACAAAATCACTCCAGGTAAGTTCACAGTATTTACTCAATAGTGGAAGTTATTCATAGTTTTATAGAGAGTCCAACATTTATATTTTCCATCACATGGAGGAAATAATTTGTGAGCCAGTGACTACCTCTCATTCTGCGTTTTATAATAGGCACGTCATTTTGTAACAATATTCAAGGATTTCCTCTTTATATATAGGTGACCACAGTATATCAGATAAAAACGATTCTTCATCACATTTTTGAAAATTACAAAAGGCCATCAGTCTAGGAGCAAATTTAAGTCACTTTAAACACAACAAAACAGCATAAACTGGACAGTGATCACCAATGACATCAGCCAGCTTACCTGAGTGAACAACATGGTTAGGACTATTTGTAAGACACCAAGTACTGAATGGCTGCTGCTTTTAATAATAAACCTTGTAAGGGCTTTCATTTATCTGCGAACTTAATTTTACCAATAATTGCTTCAGTTTCACTCCTCTGCCAGTTCAGGTTATCACTCATCACTGTAGTGATCAGCTCCTAATGGCCATTTTTCAAAACGGCGTTCTCTGCACCAACAGGCTGTAGTGCTTCGAGCATTTCCTCCAGAGCAAAAAAGGTACAGAGCTCTTAAGCCTTCACTGCCAGCTTGGCTGGACAACAAATTCCCTCCTAGCATGGGTCTGCTGATCTTGCTTCGAGGGTTTCTCTCACAGCAGGCCATAACTATGGGACTGTAGCTGCCATGCACCAGGACCAGTAGCTGGCAGTCTACCGGGGCTACCCAATCAGTCACATGGCAACATTGTTCAATCCTATAAGTGGGCAGCCCCTGCGCCCTCCTCATCCCCAGATCTGTCTTTGCATGTTGGACTTCACAGAAATCCACCTGCTTCAGTTGACCTCCATTTCGCCAAATTTAGTCAATTACTTTTATTCCTCTCCCTAGTTTGTATCACTTTCGGTAGTTTTAAAGTGATTTTTTTTTTCGCTGTCGCAGGGTTTTAAATAGGTTGTGAAAATTGATTAGCACTTTCTGCTAATCGGTTGTAAAGATGCATAGCACTTGCTTCAGTTTGATTTTAGCAAGTAAAAATACTAAATGTGTATACATACAATTTTTTTTAATAACTTATCCTGAATAAAAAATTCTCATTAAAATTGGCTCCATCTTGGCGTAATTTGCTTAAATTGAATAGACACAAGCCTAATTGGTAGTTTAGCCTAGGGTTAGAGTAATGAGCTGTGAATGAGCTTGGTACATCCAACAGACTGGGGTTTGATTCCCACAACCTCCACTTGCATGCTGTGTGACTCTGGGCAAGTCACTTTACCTCCCCTGAAAACGGGCACTACACACACGCACAGCCTATCACAGTACCACCACCCTCACCACTCATGTTCCCTGCCCTGTCAACATTTTGTCGCTGAAATGGACACTGGTCATCAGAATGAAGGATCCTCCAACACATGTACTCACAAGGATTTTTTTTGTTTAAACTGCTCTGCCGGCCCAGAGTTTTCTGTCCCTGCTGCTCTTTCTGCACAGCCTGCAGGTTGTCGGCTCTGATGAGGTTGCTTAACGCCTTGTAGGAGCCGTTTGACGCCAGTTTGAAGGAATTCTGCCCACTGTAGTCCTTGCATTTCTGGACTATCTCTTCCCAAGACATGAAGCTGCATTTTCCCAGTCGGAACACAAGACTCGACAGCACCCCTCATCATTCACAGTGCAGTCTGGCTCGCCTGGAAACGTGTGGCTTGGCGCCTTTCTGCAGTTAGGGGCTTCTGATCGACCAGCTCACGGGAAGGGAGGGCGCCAGCACAGAACTAGTGGTGGGGCTGTTATGGGAGGGGAAGAGTCTCTGAATGCATCACATTGTTTTGCAATGCAGAAGCAAAATGGATTGCCTGAGCAGCCAGTTCGCATTGCAAACTGCAGTGCGATACCAACTATTTATTTAAAACCCTGTATCGTTTATGCCAAGCTCTGTCTCCGGGAACCTCTTCAAGAAGTGTGCCTGTGGGAGGAAGATCCCCAAGAAGGATGAACACGCATCCTGTGTCTGCTGCCTAAGCCTCAAACACTATACCCAGGCTTACGTGATTTGCTGCAGCTTTAACCAGGCTACCAGGAAGTGCAGAGAGCAGACACTGATACGTTTCTGCTTTAGCAGAAGGTCGCCCAGATGTAGGAGGAGCTCCAGGCCAGGAGTTCCTGCTCTTCCCCCCTTGACATCCGTGGGCTGTCTGCCCTCCAAGGCCCGGGGCAAATTAGGCAGGAAGTGCAACACCAGGACAAGGATCATTCTAAGGACCAGTCCCTCTGTCTCGCTCGCGGTTGCCACTCTGGATGTTGACTGCAGTGGGGCTGCCCTTTTTGTAGGTGGCGCCTCTGCCTCACACACCCTTTGTCTTGCAAAGCTACCGTTGGCAGCCCCCCCCCCCCCACCAGTATGTCTGGTGTTGGTTCTCAGGGCTCTGGTACCCAACCAGCTTCTCAGCCCCTGCTGTTCAGGCCCTTGTTTTTGGTGAGCACGTAATCGGGCAGCTCAACTGGTATTTTTTTTTTTTTTTTTTTGTTGAGAGGGCACCCCATCCCTGCCAGTGGCCAGGACTGAGCCTTGGTCGTCATCGCCTTCTCAGACGACACAAACCGGGGAGACCCTCGGGCCTCGCCTGTTCGGTCAACATCCCAGGTGCAGAGTCTGGTCTTCCCTTATCTGAAGCAGATATAGGTGGACTTCCAGTCTGTGCTTCCTGCCTTGTGGGACGTCATGCAGCCTAGGCATGCCCCTCCCAAAGGACCGTTCCCACAGTGACCTACTGTGTCTGGTTCTGTTCCCCTCTCCTGTGGAGCTGCGGCATGCACCTCTTGATCCGGGGCCCTTGACAACACCCCCCACCCCAGACTCTGATGAGTACCGCCGTGATCTTATTCTTCCAGATGATTTGGACAAAAGAGGCAATGATGGAGGCATTTCTTCCTCCCACTCCTTTATGGTTTCATCCGTCGAGGAGACTCCGAAGTACATCCCACGGTTTCCTCCAGATGATGCCTCTTTTGTCTAGGTTGAGACCACTACAGTCAGCCATGTGGTTTGACACTACTGGTTGTCCCTTCTCTAGTCATCTCTCCCTTGATAAAGCCTTTTGAGGATACCATCTGTAATCAGCCCAGCTTGTTCCTTTTCATACCAGGAAGGTGGCTAAATTGTACTAAGTTCCCGCAGAGAAGCCTTTTTTTGTGAACCAACCTCAAGCGGATTCGGTGGTCATTAATGCCACTTATGACTGCACCAAGAGGCCTAAGCATCTCAGCTCCTTGCCTCCAGTTAAGAAGTCCTGCAGGCTTTATCTGCTGGGCAAGAGAACCTTTGCCTCTGCCCCTTTGACCATTAGGGTGTTGAACTACACTGTCCATGTGGCCCAGTATCAAAACCAGCTCTGGGACCAGGCCCATGCTGTGGTCCAGGCCCTCCCAGAGGGCGCCCTGAGACAGCAGTTGCTTTGGTTCCTTCAAGCGGGGTCCGATGTTGCAAAGCACCTTTTACGGGCAGCCTACGACGCTGTAGACTCCTTGGCCCAGGCGGCTGTGGTGGGCATTTGTCTGCACAGACATTCTTGGCTGAGGATGTCAGGATTTGCCCAAGATGTCTAATTGTCCATCCTGACAGCCTACTTCTGAGGCTGTAGATTATTTAGAGCTGATATGCAGGACATACTGTCTTAACCTGCAGGCCTTAGGCCACACCCAACCTAAAAATAGCCAGAGGGTGCCTTTTCGTCTGTGTACCCATAGATCCAAACCCTCCAACAAGACTCTGAGTAAGCGCTGTGCTACCTCTGCCCTGTCTACCCTCTCCTTCATGGGGGAAACCCTCAGAAGGTCCTGTGGCCCCTACCGTGGGTGCCACTTCAGCATGACTCCTTTCCGACCCCCTTCCCCCCAAAGCTGGGCAGGAAGGTGGTGATAGGGGATCACATCTCCCTTCACCTGGACAAATGGAGGGAAAATTACCAGAGATGCCTGGAATCTGCAGCACATAGAAAATGTCCACGCTCTAGAACTCCTGGAATGGTCTCCAGAAAAACCTTCAGTTCTATCCCCCTACCCTCCAGACCACATTCCAGTGCTCTGGGAAGAAGTCTGCTCCTTGCTGCACAAAATGGCCATAGTACCCATCCCAGAGACCCAAAAGGACAGGGGGTTCTATTCATTTCTTCCTGCCCTCAAATGCACAAGGGTTCTCGGGGAGAGTTCCATTCTACATGGAACAAAACTTACTTGGTACAAAAAGTTCCAGATGGTGACACTTCAGGGTCTACTTATCCTTTCTGCATCAGGGAGCTGGGATATGTTTCCTTGACATGAAAAATGCATACCTGCCTATTCAGACACGACTCCCCACAGATAGTACCTAAGGTTTCATTTCCAGGGGGCATACTTCCAGATCTGGGCCTTGCCTTTTGGTTTGCCTGTTCCAGGACCTGGGGATCACGGTCAGCCTGCCCAAGTCAGTTCTGTCAGCGCTTTCAGTACATAGTGCAGACTTGGATACGGCTCAGGGTATGGCCTTCCTGCCACAAGACAGGGTGGATTGCTTTGTAGCTCAAACCCACCTGCTGTAAAAGAGCCGATGTCTTAGCCAGAACCTTCCTCTGGCTCCTGGGCCTAATAGTTGCAGATGAAGTCACAGTGCCTGTAGCCAGACTGCACATGTGGGCACCCCAGTGGACGCAGAGGGTCCAGTGGGACCAGCATTCAGATGACCTGGAACAAGTCCTCGTATCCTCTCTGGTGAAGGTTCTGCTTTGGTGGATGGAACCAAGCAACCTGTTCAGAGGGGCTCCTTTCCTCATTCCCATCCCTCCGCAGATTCTCACTACAGAATGCTTCAGGGTTGGAAGCTCATCTGGAGCTCCACCAAACTCTAGGGACGTGCTCCAGGCTGGAGTCATCTCTTCACATCACATCAATGTCTTGGAGATGTGGGCAGTTATTAATACCCTGCAGGTCTTCTGGACTGTGCTATTCCTGGGTCCGCTACTAGTGCAAACGGACATCAGTGTTGTCCACTACATCGGCAAACAGTGAGGCACTCACTTGTACCCCCTGTGCCAGGAAGCAGTGAGTCTGGTACTGGGCTCTGAAACATGGTCTAGAACTCAGTCATCCATGTTGCAGGCATCCAAAACGTCCTGGCGGACAGCATAAAACTGATCTCAGTCAGGGGCATACAAGTGGGAGCTGATGACCTCAGTAGTAGAAAACCTCTTCGACAGATGGGGGTCATCCAGAGTTGGACTTTTGTGTCCCCACTCAATGCAAAACTGCCACTTTTGCTTGCTTGATCCAGGGCCTGGGGTTTCCTGGAGAGATGCATCGTCCCTCTCCTGGAAAGGGAGGTTCTTGTTCGCATTTCCTCCCTTCCCTCTGCTCGAGAGATAATTCTGATTAAGCTTCAGATGGAAGGGGCCACGATGATCCTCATCACCCTTTCTGGCCTTGTCAGATCTGGTTCCCTTTACAACAGCAGTTGACAGTGGAATCTCTGGTGCCCTGCCTCTGTGCACTGACTTACTCTACCAGAACTGGGGCACCCTGGTGCACTAGGAGCTTAAATTCCTATATCTTCATGCCTGGCTCATGAAAACATAGCCATGGCTAGATTTGGGGTGTCCCCTAAGGAGGCGGATTGTCCTGGTGGTGGCTTGGAAGTCTTCCACTAGGGCCACTTATTCCATGAAGTGGAAACGTTTGGGCTGCTTCTGTCAACTAGACCCCTTCACTTGTCCAGTGAATCAGATTCTGGAGTACTTATCAGACTCTGGTCTTAAGTACTCCTCTCTTAAAGTGCACATGTCTGCCATCTCTGCCTTCCATGTGCCTACTGACGGACATACGCTGTTGCAACTGGAAGTGTCACGTACATTTGAGAGGCATTCTTCACCTGAAGCCCCTATCTGCAATCCATTTCTGCCTTGGGACTTGAATTATATGTTGGAGAAGCTTTGGTTCCTTTTGATCCGGTCGCGACATCCGAGCCATGCTTTCTGTCATGGAAGGAGTTATTTCTAGGGATATGGATATGATCAATCCACACTTACTGGCAGGTTCCTTGATGCTTTAAATCTTGCCGGAAGGTCTTCAGGCTGGCTCCTCCCACCCACCCGGGTGGTAAAACTCTCGGCTCCGCCCCATGACACCAGATCTTCCTTACCGCTTAGAAGCTCAGGTTCCCTCCTTAGCACTCTGCGTTTTAGGCCTGGATCCTACCTTGTCGGTTAAACCGAAACTCATTCTTAAATTTACTAGACTTCGGTCTTTTTCTTCCTTCATGGCTGCGATGGACAAATCGACTCCCGGATTTCGGCAGTGCCCTTGTGGGCAGATGATGTCTCTATCACAATCCTCAAGCCTGTGAATTGTGCAAGTCCTTCTCGGTCAACGTTCTCGAAGACCGTGCCGCCAGACTTCAACTTGGGCGCCCCGAGAAACTTATTCCTCTGGTAAAGTTGAAGGAGGCCTGTTGGTTGGTGTCCAGCGGCGTGCTCGGCTGAGCAACTTGAGCAAATGATCGCCCTCGAGGAGGAGGAGGAGGAGGCCCTGGCCGCATCTTCTTCTTCTTCCTCGGTTGTGGCATTTATCCCGCTCTCCTTGGGCTCCTCATACTCTGCTTCATTTAAGGAGCTTTGTCAGTCCCTCTCTACTAAGGGAGGGGGGCCATCGGGACATTCCTTTCGGTCCAAGATAAAGGACTCCAAGGGTAAGTCCCACCGTCGACGTTCGAGGGAGCGGGAGAGGTTCCCTTCCCCGGATAGTCGACACTACTTTGGTCGAGGTTGCGGCTAAGGCCGCTGGCTTCATGATGTCCCTGTCAGGTCAGCCGGCTGAGACACCCATCGATGCAGTCGAGATTTTTCTCGACCTGTTGGACAGGCTGTAGACTGGAGAAGCAGACAACCCTTTTTCACCGGTTCCCCCGGTGGAAACCAAGGACTTGCCTGTGCCTCCTGTGCTGGAGTCCCCTGTTAAGGTTCCAGAGCCAGGGGAGGAACTGGTTTCCGCCGCTCCCTCCCAGACCCACCCTCGGAAACACCGAGGGTCTCTGTCTCGGACCTCTTCTCGGTCCAGCCGATCCCGCTTTCATGGTGGTGTCTGTCTCGACACCCGAGGAAGCGTTGCGCCATATCCTAGTCATCGTCCTCCTCAGAGGATAGGCTCGGTGCAAATTTGCGCTACGAGGATCTGATGTGGCAGCAGCTCCTTTTGACCGGGAGCAAACAGACTCCGTCACGTTCCCCCGGTCGATAAGTGGCCATCACCAGAGCGGCCGAAACAACCCCTCATGGTCATAGAGGAGCCGGCGCCGGTTGTTTGGCTAAAACCAGCTGCATCACTCATTGTAGTGGAACCCCCGTCTCCACAACCAAAAACTGGGGCTCTGACCAAGGATTCTCAGTCGGGTCATGGGTTGCCCCATCAGTTGTCTGTTACCCTCACCCCCGATCCACCTCGGCAGGTGGAGGGTAGCTCAGGCCCTCTGCAGCTGTTTGCAGACTCCTTGGAGTCTGACGACACTTCCCTGTTCTCCAGGCCTCTCGACCTGGAGTCCTCTGGGGGACAGTCGGTGGACGAGAGCCCATCCTCGTTCATGGGATTGCTTCGGCTCATCTCAGAATCTACTGGGATGAAGCTCGAATCCATGTCAAAGTGGGCCAAGTATCCCCTCACAGAGATATTGGACTGAGGAGATTTTCCTATGGAGGCCTTTCCTGTGGCCAAAGCCATTGTTGGTATGGCCCTGGAGCTATGGCAGCAGCTGGCTTCTTGTCCAGCTCCCTTGGCCAGGAAGTATGCCATTCCCACCAGCACATTCTCCGGATTCTCTGAGCACCCCTCTGTGGAGGGGTTGGTGACGGAGTGTTTTCCAGCGCTCTGGAAAAGCTCGGGACGTGGACAAGCCACCGGATCCAGAGTCCAAGAAACTGGACTACTCCGGGCATAAATTTTACACTGCGTCCTCCTTAGGCCGTCGTCAGGCCAGTTCGGCCGTACTGATGGCACACTTTTCCCACGCCCATTTGGGATCCCTGGATGAGGTGATCCCTCATCTCCCGGCTGATCTCCAGACTACGGTCAAGCAGGTGCAGGATCAGGGAAGGGTGGTGGCAAAGCAGCAGCTCCAAACTGCTCTCGATATTAGAGACTCTTGTGCCCAGTCAGTAGTGGCCGCAGTGGCCAGGCGCCGCAGAGCTTGGCTGCAGATCTCCACCTTCACGGCGGATACCCAGCACAAGCTGGCAGACGTCCCGTTCCTGGGTACTGAATTGTTCGGGCCCGGGGTGGAAGGCCATCTCCAGAGTAT
Source organism: Neoceratodus forsteri (assembly GCA_016271365.2). Lineage (NCBI taxonomy): Eukaryota > Metazoa > Chordata > Ceratodontiformes > Ceratodontidae > Neoceratodus > Neoceratodus forsteri. The sequence continues at coordinate 115,515,221 of CM057454.1, forward strand.
CGAAGTCCAGTGTCACCTTGGACTTGGTCACGTCTGCCCAGGAGGACAAAGGCCACCAGCAGCAGTGTAAGCCCTTTCGCCCGTCTACCCCTGTGGCACGTCCAGCCCAGCAACACCAGCATCAGGGCCAGCAGGCTCGCACTCGGCACCCCAAGGCCAAGCCTGCAGCTTCCTCCAGCAGGAAGCCGGGAGGAAAAGGCCTGGGAGGCCCCTCTGCAGGTCCCTCCAAGCCTGCCCAGTGACAGGTTTGAGGTATCGCCCCCAGCCTCGTTCCCCCCCCCCCCCGGTGGGGTGGACAGCTCTGACACTTTATTTCCGCCCGGTCCGCTATGGCCACGGACCGCTGGGTGTTGCAAGTGGTAGGAAAGGGTCTGCCTCTGGAGTTCGAGAGGGGCCCCACCCTTCCGAGCTGTCGCCCCACGGGGGGCTATGGGGTCCGCAGCCTCTCTGTCAGCCCGTCGAGCTGACATTGCCCTGCTCCTCCAGAAGAAGGTGATCAGGGAGGTGGCGGATCCTCCACCAGACCCAGGGTTTGTGTCCAGGTATTTCCTGGTCCCGAAACAGACGGTGGGGGGGCTGGGGGCTGGCGCCCCATTCTAAACCTACATGACCTGAACAGGTTCTTAAGGTCTCGAACCTTCAGGATAGTCACTCTGGCTCAGATCATTCCATGCTTGGAACTAGGCATGTGGTTCTGTTCTCTGGACCTCCAGGACGCGTTCTTTCACGTCCCAATCCATCCGTCCCACCAGCAATTCCTCCGCTTCAGAGCAGAGGGTCTTCACCAAATGCATGGCAGGGGTGACAACATTCCTGCGGCGGCGCCGAAGGGTCCGGGTGTACCCTTACCTGGACGACTGGCTGATTGCAGCCTCCTCCAGACCGGAGGTGGAGCGGTCCAGGGATCTTGCCCTCCAGGTTTGCTCTCAGGTTGGCCTCCTCATCAGCGAGGCCAAGTCAGAACTCATGCCAAAGCAGGCGATCCAGTTCATAGGGGCAGAGCTCGACTCTCTCTTCGAACCAGAGCACGGATTCCGGTGGGCAGGGCCAGGGTTCTTTCCTCCTTTGCCCAATCATTTCAGATTGGGCAGTTGCGCCCTGCCCGGGACTTCCTGGGCCTCATGGCGGCCTGCAACAGCATGGTCCGTTGGGCCCGTTGGCACATGCGTCCCCTACAGTGGGGACTGGCCAGCCTAAGGTCACAGCGCTCCCGGTCCCTTGGACCAGCCAGTGGCAGTGATCCAGGAGATGTGGAACACTCTCCAGTGGTGGATCGTCCCAGCTCATCTGAAGGAGGGCATCCCGTTTGTCCACCCCGAGCCGACTGTCTCTCTATCGACCGCCTCTCTGATGGGTTGGGGTGCCCATTTGGGGGAGCACAGAGCGCATGGCCTCTGGTCCCCTCGGGAGTCCAGATGCCACATCAACCTGCTGGAGCTTTGAGTGGTCAGTTTAGCCCTCACCACCTTCGCTCTGTTTGTATGGGGTCAAGTGGTCAAGGTCCAGACGGACAATACCACGATCATGTACTGCCTAAACCGCCAGGGCGGGATGCACTCCATGCCCCTGTGCAAGGAAGCTGTCCGCACTTGGTCCCTCGTGTGCAGCCTGGAGGCGGATCTCCTAGCCATCCATGTGGCAGGAGCCTCCAACACTCTGGCCAAGGCCCTAAGCTGGATAGGGGCTGCATTGCACAAGTGGTCTGTCCTGCCGGAGGTAGCACAAGATCTGTTCTCCCACTGGGGCACGCCTCAGGTGGACCGGTTTGCCTCCAGGGAGAATGCGAAGCTGAGGCTGCTTCATGCCTGCCCCCCTCAGCAGGGCTCGCTGCAGGGGGATGCCTTCTCGAGGCCGTGGACCCCGGGCCTCTTCTACGCCTTTCCCCCATTTCTCTTGATCCACAAGGTGCTTCTCAAGGCGAGGAGGGACAAGGCGCAGGTGATTCTGGTAGCCCCAGACTGGCCCCGCCAGTTCTGGTATCCAGATCGCCTCAGTCTCCGCTCCAGGCTCCCGAGGCGACCTCCAGCCTGCCCGGACCTGATCTCAGTCAACCAGGGGAAGGTTCTGCACCCGGACCTTCAATCCCTGTACCTGATGGCCTGGTTCCTGAGCAGCTTGAGTTCCAGGCCTTGGGTCTTACAACGAGGTCCTCAGCGTTGTTGAGGCATCCTGTAAGGAGTCGACCAGGAAATGCTATGCCTTCAAATGGAAGAGATTCTCCATTTGGTGTCAGGCAAGGGTTGGACCCTGCCTCCTGTTCCTTAGCAAGCATTCTGGACTACCTATGGTCCTTTCTCAGCTAGGGCTTCGGTTGACGACCCTTAAGGTGCACCTGGCAGCCATCTCTGCTTACCGGGCGCGGGCCAGGAAGCAGTCGGTGGCGCAGGAGAAGGTGGTCAGGCGCTTTTTCAAAGGCCTTGATCACATATCCCCTCTGGTGCGAGAACCTCCACCTCCATGGGATCTACTGCTGGTACTGGCTAAGCTCATGGGCAAGCCATTCGAACCGATGCAGAGGTGTGACATCTCTCACCTATCGTGAAAGACCGCCTTCTTGGTGGCTGTCACATCAGCCAGAAGGATGGGAGCGCTCCAGGCGCTTTCCAGAGAGTCTCCTTATCTGGTCTTCCACAGGGACAAGGTTGTCCTGCGCCCCCACCCGAAATTCCTTCCGAACTTGGTGTTGGAGTTTCACCTTAATCAGGTGTTGACTCTGCCGGTGTTCTACCCCAGTCACACCTCAGAGGCAGAATATAGGCTCTATACTCTGGGACCTAGAAGAGCGCTCTCTTATTACAAGGAGCGGACGGCTGAAGTTCGGGGAGCGGTTCGCCAGCTGTTTGTCACCTATGCTGAAGCCGCACCTGGCAGACCTGCAGCCAAGCAGACGATAGGCAAGTGGGTCACCACATGCATAGATCTCTGCTATAGGTTGGTGGGCATGGAGCCTTCCAGAGGGATAAGAGCTCATTCTACCCGCCATAGCACTGCTTAGGTGGCTGCTTCCAGGGACATCCCTATCCAGGAAATCTGCAGGGCTGCTACCTGGCAGTCGGCAAGCACCTTCATTACCCATTACCATATTGACTTTGAGTCACGCCGGGATGCTGGTTTTGGGACCTCTGTTCTCCAGTCCTTGCTTCCCAAGTAGGGGGGTTTGCGCCTTGCCTCTCTCCTCCTGGAGAACTGCTAGGAGTCTGCCATGAAGTGTGGATTGAACAACATATCCATGTCCCTAGAAATACAGGTTAGTCACTTGTAACAGGAGTTCTAGGAATGGTATATGCTGTTCATCCACACAACCTGTCTTCCAGCGGGCTAGATTTGGCGTCATGGGGCGGAGCTGAGGGTTTTACCACCCGGGTGGGTGGGAGGAGCCAGCTTGAAGACCTTCCGCCAAGATTTAAAGCAGCAAGAAACCTGCCATGAAGTGTGGATGAACAACATATACCATTCCTAGAACTCCTGTTATAGGTGAGTAGCCTGTATATCTTCCACACAGTTGTTGTTTGGCCTGTCTTTGGCATGCAAAACTGGAGCACGTGAGGACCGCCTACGCCCTTTCTGCATATGTAACCTCGGGGCCGGGGCCGACGTCGGGTAGGCGGTCCCACATCCGAACTGGAAGAGAAAAAGAAATGCAGAGATCTGCCACCAGGTGACGTCAGTCCTACATATGTGTTACCTGCTGCAAGAGCCTCTCTTAAAGATCTGCGGTTATGGTAAGTTCTTGCATAACTGCACTTTACTAGTTCTCCTTTTAGTTCTTTTAGAATTCTGGGGTGAATCCCATCAGGCCCCATTGCTTTGTCCACCTTCAGTTTTAGGAGTTCTTCCAGAACCCTTTCTTCTGTGAAAGGACTGATATCGACACCCCCAAATCCAGAGTGCTCCTATTGACTGGATTAGGTACCTCCCCCTCCTCCTTCATTTGTGAATACTGAGCTGAAGTATTTGTTCAGTATCCGTTTTTTTTTTTTAAACTGTCCCCCTCTGCCCGTCCACCAACCCTCCTCTTTATTCAGCCTGGGTATCCCTCCCTTTGTCATTCTTTGCTCCCTAATATACCTATAAAAGGTTTTTATTCCCCCTTCTTAACAGAGTTGGCTATCTTTTCTTTGGTTTGGGCCATTGCTATTCTGACTGCCTTTCCTGCTTCCTTTTGCTTTAACTGGTGCAGTTCTCTGTCCTTCTCCTTCTGTGTTTCCTTATACTTCCTGAATGCTATCTTTTTCTCCTTAACCTTCCCTGCCACCTCTTTTGAGAACCACTGCGGTTTCTTTCATTTTGATTTATTTCTTTGCTTCACACAAAGGCTTGTTACTTCTGTGATGGCAGTTTTGATGCTTTCCCATAGTTGCTCCACCCCTCCTTCTTGCCTGTTTGCTAGTGCTTTTCTGAGGCACACTCCCGTTTTGACAAAATCAGCCCTCCAGTCCAGTACCTTCACTTTTGTATGGCTTGACTCTACAGCTGAGTTTGTGAACCACACTGTGTGGTCACTTGTTCCTAGATGGTTACCCTCTTCTGCTTCTGAGATCCTCTCTCAGTCCTCATTTGAGAGTACCAGGTGTAAGACTGCTCCCTCCCGAGTGGGTTCCAACACTAGCTGTCTGAGGCATGCCCCCTGTAGGGCATCGAGAATGGCCCTGCTCTTGGATGTGGCTGCAGCAAAGGTGCTCCAGTTAACATCTGGCACATTCAGGTACGCCATCAGCAATATCTCCCCTTTCTCTTCCATCCTAAGGATGCCTTTTATCATTTCCTTGTCCATTTCCTCTCCCTGAGATGGGGGTCTGTATACAACCCCTGTGCGGATTGTGGTGCCATTTCTAGTCTGCAGGGTGACCCACAGTGCCTCCTCTCCCCATTTAACCTTTAGTTCTGTTGCTTTGATCTGTTCCCTTACATAGAGAGCTACTCCTCCTTTTCTACTCTCCCTGCCCCTTCTGTGGATTGTGTACCCTGGTATGTTGACATCCCAGTCATGGTTCTGTGTACCATGTTTCTATGACTGCTACGATAGCCAGGCATCCCTCTTCCATCAAGGCCACCAGTTCAGGGAGGTTGTTTCCCTAGACTACGGGCATTGGTACTCATTACCCTCCATTTTTTTGATGGCCTTACCCCTTTGTGCCCCATCCCTGTCCTTATTGTCTTTCTATTTACCCCTGCCCTTCTCCCTATCGACTTCTTTATGTTGGTGTTTACTTCACTGACTACTCTGTTTTTTTTTTTTTGGGGGAGGGGGCTAAGATTTCCTTCTCATTTTCACTGTGTCTCCCCGCTAGTTTAAATGCGCCAATGAAGCATTTAAACCCATCACCTAGAATCCTGGTTCCTCTCCTGGACACATGCAGACCATCGTGCCAGTATAGGTCTGCATCACTCCAGGTGGACCCACAGTCCCCAGTGAAGCCAAAACCCTGAGCTTTGCACCAATTTTTTTCAACCACTGATTGAATTCCATGGTGTTGAGCACCCTAGCCTCACCCATACCATAGACAGGCAGCACCTCCGAGAAGGTTACTGTGTGTGCTACTTGTCTAAGGCCCCTCCCCAATTCCACAAACTCCTCCTGCACTGCTCTGATCCCTTTCCCAGCCAGGTCATTTGTCCCTAGGTGGACAGTTGACATCCAGTGCCCTCCCTTGTGCAGCTGCTCCCGCGATCCTGAGGATTCGCTGCCTGTCCTTCCAAGTCATGGCGCCAGGCAGGCGCCTTACCTCCCTCTCCTCTCCCTCCCCAGTTCTACCCTCCTAACAATGGAGTCCCCGACCAGGAATTGTTTCCTTTTCTTCCCTATCGGGTCCCCTACCACCCTCCTGTTGGTCTCCTTTGTGGAGGTTCCCAGCATCCTTCTTGATTTCCACTGCGGGTTCCTCCATAGAGGAACCACACTCTGCCAGAATGGCTATGAATTGTGGAGAGGTACAAGTGGAGGGATGCTGCTTTGTTCCACCACCCTCACCCTCCCCTGAGCCCACTGTGCTCCAACCACTCCTCTTTCTTGGCACCCTCTGAGGCAGCGACGGTGGCCCTGGTGGTCTCTGGGTGGGAAAGGAGGTTCCCTGAATTCTGGCCAACTCGACCTTGAGATGAGCAACCTCCTTCCTTAACCCAGAGAGGTGCCTGTAGATGGGACAACACCGCATCCTCCAGAACATCTCCCGAAAGACTGCTGCTCCACAGCCACGGCACTGTACCACTCCCATCATGTGTTATTTATGACCCCTTAACTGTTTTGTATACTTCCTCTTTCGTCTCGCTCTTTATTTTTATTTTTTTGTTACACTTTTTTTTTTCCTACTTTCTTACTGCCTCTGTACCCTTAAAGCTCCTGATCTTCCTGTTCTGGGACAGTAAGTTCCTATATTCCTCAGTAGTCTCCTTCTTACTTGTTCAATCTGATCTCCAGCGGCGGGGGGGGGGGACGGAGAGCTACTCTTTTCCTTCTAGGATGGTGAGGCTTTGTGCCTCTGTGATCACTTCCTGCTCCTAAACAGGAAGTTCCTGTTAGTCAAATCCCATGCCCATAAAAGTAAAACTGACTAAGGGTGGAGGGGAAGGATGGAAGGCAATATAGTCCCAATAAGGGTCTAACATCAGCTCCTTCCTCTTGCTGTTCTCTTCCACAGGCTATCTAGGTCAGTTTTTGAATGCAGACACATGGCTGGCTTCTCTCTAAGCCACTCCCCCTAATTCAGTTTCTTTTTCACCTAGCTGACTGCACAGATAATTCAGTCACCCAATTCGGAGACACTTTTTGTGTTTGTGTTTTTGTTTTACCCTAAATTGAAGTTCCCAGTAGTAGAGTTCTAGTTCTTTAGTCCAGTAGTGTAGTAAAGTTCTAACAGCAGCTCCTTCTTCTGTGTGGGATAATCATACTGGATGACGTAAAGGTGACCAGGTAGTGCAACAAGGCAGTTGGGAGGGCTAGTGGTATACTGGGGTGCATAGGGAGGGGTATCACCAGCAGAAAGAAGGAGGTGGTATTACCTCTGTATAGATTGCTAGTAGAACCCCACCTAGAGTACTTTATCCAGTTTGAGGTCACATCTCTGGAATGACATGGACAAGAGTGGAGCCGGTTCAGAGGAGGACAGCTAAAGTGGTGCAGGGTCTGCATCCAGAAGCTGTATGAGGAGAGACTGAAGGAGCTAAATATGTACACCATGGAAGAGCTAAATATGTACACCCTGGAAGAGAGTACAGAAAGCAGGGATGTGATAGACCTTTAAATGCCTCACGATGGTAAATAAGGTACAGGAGGGAAGTATATTTCAGGGGTGGAAAAGGTGCTCGAGGGCACGATAAGAAGCTGGATTGGGGTAGATTAAAGAGCTGTGAGGAAGAACGTCACAGAAAGAGTAGGAGTCCTGCAACAGTCCTCCAGCTGAGGTGGTGGGGTGAAAACTGGTGGGGTAAAGGATGCATGGGATAGGCATAAGGAGTCTTGGGGGGTGAATGGGCGGAGATCAGGTAGGATCTGCAGTGATACTGTAGGCAAGGAAAAATGGACAGAAGGCCTTTAAATACCTCCATGGGGGTAAATAAGATACAGGTGAGAAGTGCGTTTCAGAAGAAAAGGGTGCTCAAGGACAAGGGGGTGCAATAAGACGCTAGATTAGCAATTGCTGTTGGTTCTCTTCTTCCATATTTTGATTGCAGTTCTTGTTTACATTATAACATAGGTACAAAAAAATGCAAGCTCTAACTGTGGCCTATAATAATATATGTAGATTTTATTTTAGGAGCTCCCAGTAGGACATATAAGTGTAATCTTTATTCTCGGTTGGGGTGGTTTTCCCGTAGTTGCAGAATAGAATATTTTGTTGGCTGTCTGATGTATTTCCTCTTTCTGATCTTGTTGTAATGAGAGAATTGCTTCGCAGCCTGAGGTCTGTTGATGGCCCTCTATATTTTGTCCCCAGGTCTCGGCTTTTTCAATAGCAGCACCATTGTATTGGAATTCACTCCCGCGAGATATTAGGATTGCTCTCCCTGTTAACTTTTAAAGGTTAAAAAGTTATTTATTACATAAATCTGTTTCGTAACTGCAATTTGTATTTTTTGGTTTTGAATTGCTGTTGATTGTATTTGGGTATTTTTGTATGTAAAATTTTTTTTTTTTTTCTTTTGTCCGGGTCGGGCCTGAAAAGGGACCTTTAGTCCAGTGCCTTTACCCGGTTACCAAAGAATAAATGAAAAAGCTGGAGTGGGTTAGATTCAGGAGCGATGTGATGAAGTACGTCTTAAGAGTGGAAGATTCTTGGAAGAGTTTTCCAGCGGAGGTGGTAGGGGAGAAAACGGTAGTGGGGTTCAAGATGCATGAGATAGGCATAAAGGAATCTTGCGGAAAGTGGAGGGGGGGGGGTGAACAGGCCGTAGATCAATTATGATCTGCTGTAATAGTGTAGCAGGGAAAAATGGACAGGCTAGGTGACCAAGCGGTCTTTATCTGTTGGCAAATTCTGTTTCTATTTAAAAAATAAAATAAAAATCAAATTACAAAAGTGGGGAAAAAAGTAGTTAGAGTGTAGTTTCAGTGTTTGGCCATTAGGTGGTGGCAAACAAGCATGTAAGCTGCTATTGGATTTTTTTTTTTTTTACAAAGTAAAGGCAAAGTGATGGGCAAATTATGGGCAGTATTGTTCGTGGTGGTGGCTTCACTGGCAGTTCTGTTAGTCATATTGCCTTTTAAGGAGCAAAAGCTGTGGCCAGAGCAGTGGAGCCAGGTGGCGTTTAGGTTATAACACTTTTTTGGAATGAGTGGTCTGAAAGTCTAGTGGGAACCAGTAGTGGATCAACACCGGTGGCACTGCAGGGGTCGAAATGGCATTTCTAGGGGGTGTGGGTATAGTACACTATTCACACATTGGCAGATCATCTTTGGGCATATCTGTCATCCGGTCACTGCATAGGAAATTCACTGTCTGTGAAGCAGGATCCACATGGAAGATTTTCAGCAGTGTAACTGGGACTGCCCACGCCGATGTCACCAACCTTACACAGACATGAGGGCCCAGTTCTTTTCCAACACTGACTTGATTACATGGTTCTCGGAGGAAGCTCCGATGCGGTTTCGTGCCTTTTTACCTGCAGCTTTTCAACCTAATACAGAGATTCCTCTATTATGTCGAGAGTTAATCCTTTGACTTCTCTCTTCTGTTGCTGCTGCTGTAGAAAGATGGTCTCCACAGACTATCATTCTGTGTCTCCTTTCTTGGGCCTGACCATGAAGTCTCAGACTGAGCTCTGGCAGAAGTTTAACCAAACAACCCTCGGGTGATGCAAGAAGGCTTTTAAAAATTTTCTAATGGAACTACAGGTGGCTGGTTCCAGGCAGGAGTCTTCGTGGGTCCCAACCTCCCAGTCCCTGGCAGGGTCGTCTAGCTCTAATGCCCGAGATGAGTCCTGGGGGCTGGGGTGGGAGTCGAGTTTTTTAAAAAAAAAAAAAAAAAAAAAAAAAACACATTGGGACCGCTCCCCACGGCACTGTCTCTCCTTCTTTGTCCTGGTTTTTTTCATCAGCTGTGCTGACACATAAAACTGCTGTCCAGGTCTCTCTGCTCACTGGACCCATACCGACAGCACCTCTGTCCGACATACAGGGTGGTTGGTTGTTGACCTCTGGGTTGTCTGCCACCTTTAGCGACGGGATCATCTGACCCTTCCGTCAAGGCCTGATCTTACCCCAGGCTTTTCGTGGTCTCGTGGCCTTCTGGAGTGTCATTCTCTCTCCCCTGGCGCTCTCGACCCCTTCCTGTCCCTCTCTGTCGATGCAGTCTTTGCTCGTCAACCTCCATGAGATTTTGACTAAATTTACCTCTGAATGTTCACCAGCTAGGTGCGTGCAGGCCCACATTGCCTGCGCTGTCGACTGCAGCTTCGTTGTCAACTTCTCCTTTGGCTGCGGGCCGTTGTCGGTGCCTCACATCTGTGCTTGATCTGGAAGAGGTCGACCATTGAGCAGAAGTGCCTTCCTGATGAAGAGGAAGAACAACCCCTCACCTCAGACAGATCCACAGCTTCCTCAGTCAGTGAGGATTCTGCCAAATACACTTGTAGGTCTCCTCCAGAGGACCCCACCTTCAGTGTGATGAAGCAGTTGTACTCCGCTATGGGGTTCCATACTGAGGAGGAGTATGTCGCCAGAAAAGATCTGGTGGATTTTCTGGAGATCCCACAGTCTCCTCCCAAGATCATTCCTGCCATTCTGCCTGCTTTGCAGAATGTTGCTACTGCAGCCTGGCACAGTCCAGACATGGTGCCAGCAATGCCCCGCATGGCAGATAAACTTTACCATGCCCCTCGAGTTTCCACATTATGCTGCTTAGCCTGAAATGGATTCAGTCATCAGTGCAGCTCATGACAAGTCTAAGGTGCCCAAGCACCTTGACTACCTGTTCGCCAAAGAGTCGCGCAGAATTGATCTTTGGGGCAAGAGGGTTTACGCCTCCTCCACCACCCTCGTACTGAGGATTGCTAGTTCCCTGTCCCATATGGTTAAATACTAGAATACTAACTGGAAGAAGGGCAAGGCTGCCGCCCAGGCCCTCCCAGAAGGTGCACAGAAATGGGAGGTGCTCCAATGCTTGCAGACCACTGAAGATGCTGGCAAGTACCTCCTGCGAGCCCTCTATGATACCTTGGATACTATTGCCAAGGCTCCTGCCATTTGCTGTTGTAGGCACTCCTGACTAAGGGTCTCTGGCTTTGCTGCTGATGTTCAGCAGAAGATGCTTTAATGCAGCCTTCAGTGGCTCTAAGCTTTTTGGGCCTGATGTCCAGGTCATTATTACTGACTTGCAGGCATCTGGCAGGGCTATCAAATCTGTCCCCTCTCACTATCACACACCACCTAAGAGTAGACAGTGCCCTCCTTTTCGTAAGGCATCCAGTAGGCCAGCAGCAGCCTCTTGGCCCCAGGGCAAACACAGAGCCTCTGCTGCCTCGTACGCCCCCCCAATGCTGGAGTTGTGGCCAAGTGTCCTAGAGGTGATGGACCAGCCCTAGCAGCTGGATCTGCCTCTGCTTGACTCTTTGCCAGACTCTCCACTTCTGGTCCCCGGCCAAGGAGTGGTGGTGGAGGTTGGTTCTCCCTCCATCTCAATCAGTGGAGAACCATAACACCGGATGCCTGGATTCTTCAAATTATAGAAAGGGGTTACCCTCTAGAACTCACTGAGCAATCCCCAGAGACGAAGCACCCTGGCCCACCTGTCTGTTCGGAATGATGTACAGTCCCTTCTGTGCAAACAGGCCATCAAGCTGGTGCCCAGGCACCAGAAAAACTGGTTTAATTCCATGTTCTTTCTGGTCCTCAAAAAGATCGGAGATCTGAGGCTCATCTTAGAGCTAAAGGACCTCAATCTGTATGTTCAGTACAAAAAGTTCTGAATGGTACCTTTGCCTGGACTGATGCCCCTTCTCAAGAAAGGCGACTGGCTGTGTTCTCTGGACGTGTAGGATATTTACCTGTACATCTCAGTGTTTCTTCCCCACAGGAGTTTCCTCCGGGTTCTTTTCCAGGGCGAGCATTACTAGTTCAAAGTGCTGCCCTTTGGCTTGTCCTCTGCACTGCATGTCGTAGTTTAATGGGTAGTTTGAGTTAGGAGGTCAAGGACCTATATGAACTCTCCACTTATTAGTAGTAATGTCTGCATTTTGCACTGTCCATGTAGGCATCCAAGTTCTTTACCAAGTACTTGGTAGCAGTAGCTACAGCCCTCAGAAGGGAGGGAAAATAAGTTTTCCTTTATCTGGACGATTGGCTTCTAAAGGCCACACACAGGAAACGGCTCCTGAGGACTTTGGAGAGAACTCTTCAGTTGTTCCTCTCCCTAGACATTACTGTCAGCCTGCCCAAGTCTGTCTTGGTCCCGTCCCAAAGGCTGCAGTACATATGGGTGTTTCTAGACTTGGCGAAGGGGAAGGCCTTCCTTCCTCAAAACAGGGTGGAGTGCCTTATTGCCTAGGCTCAGGAGGTGGCCCAGAGCCATTATATTCCTGCCAGGTGAGGCTGTTGGGACTGACTGCTGCCATTCCCAGCGTTCCACATTAGCATACTCCAGTGAACACTCTGAGTACAGTGAGACCAGTGAATGGATGACTTGGATCAGTTGGTGCTAGTCTGCTCCCTAGTCTGCAAAGTGCACCAGTGGTGGACGGACCCCCGAACCTGTTGCAAGGAGTTCCATTCCAGATCTCCTCTCCACAACAAATCCTCACCATGGATGCCTCCGGTTTGGGTTCGGGAGCTCATCTTGGTCCCTTTCAAACTCTAGGCTGTTGGTCCCAGATTGAAACCACCCTGCATATCTGTGTCCTGGAGATGTGGGCGGTTCTGTATGCCATGCAGGTCTGGAAGAAGGTTATCTACTGATTCAGTTAGACTGTGTCAGTGTAGTGTACTGTCAACAAGTGGGGGAGGGCAGTGCACTTGTACCCCCTATTCAGGGAGGCAGTGAGTGTGGTATTGGGCACTAGACCATGGCCTGACCCTCTCGGTGGTCCACGTCCCGGGAGTGCTAAATACTCTGGACAGCCCAAGCCAGATGCAGTCCAGTATGCATGAGTGGGAGCTTCTCTCATCCGTCTCAAAAGATCTGTTCGACAGATGGGGTCATCCAGAGTTGAACCTTTTTGTGTCCCTACTTAACATAAAACTACCCTTTTTTTTTTTTTTTTTTTTTAAACTAGCTCGATCCATGACCTGGAGTTTTCTGGCGAGACACGCTGTCCCTCTCTTGGAGCGGGAGGATTCTTTATGCCTTCCCTTAATTTCTTCTGATTCAGAGGGTACTGGTAAAGCTGCAGATGGAGGGGGGCCAGCACGTTTTCCTCTACTACATCAGCTGGCGGAGGAAACTTCGATCTCTCTTCCCCTTTACAGGAATTTGCTGACCCAGGATCAAGGTACCCTGGTCCATCCCAACTTCTGCTTCCTCCATCTGCATGCTTGGCTCCTGAGGACATAGTCGACAGAGTGGCAGACATCCTAGTGGCTTCCCGAAAGCCTTCCACCCATGCCACTTATGTCATGAAGTGGCAACAGTTCGCTATATGGGCTGCCAAGCATAATTTGAAACCTTTTAACTGTCCGGTGAACCAGATCCTGGATTACCCGATATGTCTGCTTCAGGTCTCCAGTACTCCTCCCTCAATGTGCACCTTTCGGCTGTTTTGGCTTTTCATGCCCGTGAGTGACTGCACCACAGTCAGCTGGATGTGTCTCGTATCTTTTTGAGGGACATCCTACACCTGAAACCTCCAGTCAGTTTTCCTGGCTTGGGATTTGAATTTCGTTTTAGAGACGTTGACTCTGTCTCCTTTTGAGCCAATCACAACTTGCGAGCTACGCTTTCTTTCCTTGAAAGAGTTCTTTTTAGTTGCCATTATTTCTGCATGAAAAATTTGAGTTTCAGGCCCTCTGGTGCGAGGACCCTTAGTTGACTTTTCACAATCGTGTCTTTACGCACGGATCTGAAGATCTTAATTCGAGTGGGAGCTCTTGCAGCAGGCTATAACTAGTCAGGACTATGCCGCAGGCACTAGGACCCTCGGGAAAAACTTCTCAGCCAGCAGTACCAAGCAGGGACCACCCCCGACGTTGGCCCCGTCCTGACGTCTACCCTGGTACAAAGGGGGGCAGGATCCAGCTCCACTTCAGTTCTTTTCCTGCCGCGTCCTGCACACATGAGAAGAAGCCTATGCTACTCAGCTTGCCAGGAAGAGTAAAAATCTTTATTTTTTTCCCCATTTTGTGCTATTTTTCTGCTTTTTTTTTTTTTCAGTACTTCTTGATATGATGTCTTCACCGTCGTTTGTCTCTTCAGAGATGCATCAGAACAAGTGTGACTGCGGATGGCAGATCCTTTCCAAAGACTGGCACAAGCGCTGCGTCTTTTGCCTCAGGCTGGACCACGATACCGTGGCCTGCTCAGCCTGCCAGGCGTTCACCAGCTAGACCCGGATCCAACGACTCAAGGCCCTAAAGGCTTTTTTGTTGGAAAAGAAGATGGATCTGCACACTTCGGAGAAGGGGAAGCACAAGCGCCACGGGAAAGACTGTAGTAGGTCCGGCACTAGTGCCAGTCCGTTCTTGCTCGTGGCCCTCTCCCAAGAAGGCCCGTGTTTCCTGGGCCCAAGTGAGTCTAAAACGTCCCAGGCCAAGGCCGGCTATCGGGGGAGAAGCTGGCTGGCTAAGACTAAGGCGACCCCGCTAAGGATCTCCACCAAAATCTTGGAGGTGAAAGCTTTGGCCCCACCTCCCAAGGCACCAGCGCAGCCTGCTTAAGGCATGCCTCCGGAGCAGAAGGACTCCAGCGCCCCCCAGCGGCACCTCGTCTTCAGTCCCACCAGCGACGCTGGTTGAAGGGGGCGAAGGGTGTGGGCGTGGACACGGAAGAGCCAGCATCCCCATCTCCCAAGTCATCCTCTCCCCCCCCCCCGGGCTTGCAGGAGGGCAGTCCTTCGAGGGCTGACGTCCCGGACACTCCCTTTCCAGGCTGAGCGGCCGACATTTTTACGAAGGACGAGCTGCAGGAGGAATTCTCCTTTTGGTGGGGGCAGGTCCAGAAGCGGGCCCCCGCATAGCTGGCCCAGTCACCGGTACCGGACCCGGTGGGCAAACCACAGCCTGGAGGTGAGCCTTCCCCGAGGAGGTCCCCCGAGTGGCCGCCTACACCTCCACCAAGGGCTCATTCCTACTCCCGGTCCAAAGACCACTGCCGACGCTCCAAGGACTCTGGAGACAGTCACCGGTCCAGGTCTCGCATTCGCAGCCCTACTTGTTCCTCTGGGCGAGAGCACTCCGGACGTCTGTCCTCTGACAGATGTCTGTCTATGCTCCGGTCTTAGGACTGGAGCCGGTCTTCGGACCGACGTCTGTCCCCCAGCTACCGAAGACTGAGGGAGACTGGTCACAAGGAGAGATCAGACTATTCCAGACCTAGTAGTCAGTCCTCCTCTTCTTCATCTGCATCCTCTTCCTTTCTTGGGATCGGGGGATCCCCGAGAGAGAAGGACCAGCCTCGCTCGCCTCCGGATGATCCGACCTTTACGGACGTCATGAGGCATATCCAGGCCTCCAGTGAGTGTGAAATGGAGGACCTGGATCTGGAATGCTGAAGGTTGGCCAAATACCTGAGGCAAAAGGAGCCGAAACCATTGGTGGTGCCTCCTTTGGTAGATACTTCCCAGGACCTGACCCGGACTAACTGGAAGCATCTGGCCTCCATCCCGGCTGTTCCCAAGAAATTGGACAGGCTGTATAAGGCCCCGAGGGCAGAAGCCTTTTTAGCAGAAAACCCTCAGATGGACTCTTCGGTCATTAAGGCTGCCCACGATAAGTCCAGGCAGCCAAAACACCTTAGCTCGCAGCCTCCCGATCTGGAGTCTCGGTATCTGGACTAGGTGGGCAAGAAGGTTTACTCTGCCTCCACTTGCTCCATCCGGTCCCTCAACTTCCTGGCGCATATGGTCCAGTACCAGAATGCTCGGTGGGAGAGAGGGCAAGAACTACTGAGAGCCATGCCAGATTCCGAGCAGAAGACGGAACTTCTGGACATACCTAAATTTGGCTTAGACGTCGGTTCTCATTCCTGAGGGCCTCGTACAACACTGCAGATAGGGCAGCCCGGGTGGCCGCTTCAGGGGGTCTGCCTTCGGCGCCATGCCTGGTTAAGAGTTGGAGGCTTTCACCAGGATCTGCAGTCCGGTATCAAGGATCTGCCATTCCAAGGTACCGTGTTTGGGCAGGAGAAGGAATCTCTAATTTTACGTTTCCAGGAGTCTGGCAAGTCCATCTGGTCGGTCCGCCAAATGTATCACTGCGACCAGCGACTGAAACTGCCTTTTTGCAAGCCCTCAGTTGGTCAAGGTGGACAAGCCTGTGGTAACCAGCAGAGTCAGAGGCGGCTTCTGTGGAAGAGCCGGTAACCAGCAACCTGGAGGTGCTCCTAACCGGGGGCCCAAGTCCTCCCAGGCCTCTCTGCCTACGCTCTGCTCAGCCCAATGACTCCTTCACCGAAAGGAAGACTCACGGGAGTTGGTCGGGGGCTGCTTCTCCCTTCATCTCGAAGGATGGAGCTCGATACCTACAGACCAATGGGTCCTGGATATTATCAGGAGAGCACATACGCTAGAGTTCACGGAGTTCCCTCCAAATACTCCACCAAAGTACTCCCGATATCCTCCTCCTCCTCCTCACATCCCACTTACAGAAGGAGAAATTCAGACCCTCTTGCAGAAAAAGGCAATGGAGGCAGTCCCCTTGCATTAGCGGGGAAAGGGGTTTTATTCCCACTTCTTCCTGGTCCCAAAAAAGACGCAGGATCTTTGGCCCATTCTGGACCTCGGCTCTCTCAATCTCTTTATAGAGTACAAAAGGTTCAGGATGGTGACCCTTCCAGGTCTACTTCCCCTGCTGCACCAAGAAGACTGGTTCTGCTCCCTGGACATGCAGGATGCATATATGCATATCGGGGTCTTCCCTTCCCACCGGAAGTTTCTGAGGTTCCACTTCCAAGGGGAGCACTAACAAGTCCGAGTTCTTGCGTTCGGCCTCTCCTCCGCTCTTTGAGTCTTCACAAAGTGCTTGGCAGTGGTGGCTGCGGCTCTAAGGCGTCAGGGGCATTAAGTCTTCCCCTGCCTCGACAATTGGCTACTTACGGCCCCGTCCAGGTCAAGCCTGCTCCAGGCTCTCTCAGACACCTATACTCTGTTCCAAGAGCTGGGGATCACCCTGAACCTTCAAAAATCATCCCCCTAGCCCAGTCAAAGATTCGTCTTCATTGGAGCGATCCTGGATTCTGTCCAGGGCATGGCCTTTCTACACCCAGACAGGGGCTATCGCCTGCGGGAGATTGCAGAATGGATCTCAGTAACTCCTGTGGTTCCAGCAAGGAACTTCCTCAGGCTGCTGGGGCACGTGGCGGCGGCAGTGGCGGCCATTCCGGTCACTCCTCTGGCCTGCCTCCACATACGGGTCCCACAGTGGATGCTCGGGGTGCAGTGGGACCAGGGCTCCGATGATCTAGACTTCCTAGTCAGGATCACAGAGCCAGTCAGGAGAACTTTGCTTTGGTGGCTGGACCCCCGGAATTTGGAGAAAGGGGTCCGGTTTCATCCGGAGCCATCTGGTCAGATCCCTACGACAGATGCATCAGACCTGGGATGGGGAGCGCACCTGGGTACTCGTCAAATGCAAGGGTGTTTGGACACCCGAGGAGCGATCTCTCCATATCAATGTATTGGAAATGCGAACGGTCCTCTATGCCTTACAGGCATTTCAAGAGGACCTAGTGCTGGGCTCTCTCCTAATTCAGACAATATGGCGGTCATCTTTTACATCAACAAGCATGGGGGCACTCATTCATATCCCCTTTGCAGGGAGGCGATGAGTGTGGTACTGGGCACTGGAACAACGCATTCTGCTGTCAGCAATGCACGTTCAACAATCTAGCCGGCTTAAGCAGGTCTCGATCCAGAGCACACGAGTGGAAGCTGTTACAGTCCGTAGCAGATCAGCTCTTTGACAAGTGGGGTCATCCAGAGCTGGACCTTTTTGCGTCACCACACAATGCCAAACTGCCAATTTTTTGCTCGGGTGAGCACGCGCCTGGAGTTTTCTGGCCAGACACGTTTTCCTTTTGCTGGGCAGGGATGTTTCTCTACGCCTTCCCACCCCTCCCTCTCATTCAGAGAGTCTTGCTGAAGTTGCAGGCAGTAGGGGCTCTAATGATTCTAGTAGCCCCCTGATGGCCTCGGCAGATTTGGTCCCCACATCTGCAGTGGTTGTCCAGGGAACCTCCAACTCCGCTGCCCATATGCTCGCAGTTGCTATCCCAGGAACAAGGATCGCTGGTCTGTCCGGACCTCCGTTCCTTACATCTGCATACTTGGCTCATTCAGATGTAGCCCAACAGAGATACAGGGTCTCCCCGGAGGTAGCGGCAGTCCTAGTGTCGGCGAGAAAGCCCTCTACCCGCTCTGCCTATGCTATGAAATGGAAGTGGTTTTGTTTATGGGCCTTGTCTCAGCATTTGGACCCCATCACCTGTCCAGTGTACTTGGCGTTTCAGTACCTCTTCTTGTACCAACATGGCCTGAGTTACTCTTCTATTAAGGTGCTCATGTGGCCTGTCTCCGCCTATCATGCTCTGATTGGAGACAGGGCTTTAGCACAGTTAGATGTGGCCCACACCTTTCTGAGGGGGATTTTGCATATGAGACCTCCCGTTAGGGATCCTATCCCACCCTGGGACCTCCTTTTTGTGTTGGAGAAGCTTACTCTCCCTCCTTTTGAACCGGCAGTGGATTGTAAGCTGTTTCCTTTCCTGGAAGGTGTGTTTTTTGGTTGCTATTACCTCAGCTCGAAGAGTCTCTGAGCTTCAGGCTCTGATGTGTAAAGAGCCATATTTGGTTTTTCACAGGGAAAGGGTTTCCCTTAGAACAAATCCTAAGTTTCTTCCAAAAGTGGTCTCAGAGTTGACCCTCAACCAGTCGGTTGACCTTCCAGTCTATTTCCCTTCACCTTCTAATAGAGGGGAAGCTCTCCTTCACACATTGGACGTCCACAGGACACTGAAGTATTACCTCAAAAGGATGGCTGCGCACAGTCAGTCGGAGCAACTCTTTGTGGCCTTTGCACCACAATGCTTGGGCAAACCAGTGACCAAGCAGACTATTTCGAAGTGGATCGTCCGCTGCGTGTCATCCTGCTGTGAAAAGCACAATAAACCCCTACTGGGTCTGGTTAGGGGTCACTCCACTAGGGGAGTGTCTGCATATTTTGCCTCCCTGAGGAATGTCTTCATAAGGGACACATGTGTGCCCGCTACCTGGAACTCGGTGCATACCTTTGTCAAGCATTACAGTTTGATATCTTCTCCAGATGCTGTGCCGGGTTTGGTCTGGCTGTTTTGCAGGGACTTTTGTCCTAGGCCTCTGGAGTTGGTATTTTCCACCTCCCGGGGTCGACTACCTCTTTGGCATGGTACTGCTTGGTATTCAGTCCTGACTGTTCTAGCCTGCTGCAAGAGCTCCCACTCTAAGTAAGATAGTACAGTTACGTAAGAACTTACCATAACAGTAGATATTCAAGAGGAGCTCTTGTAGCAGGTGTTACTTTCCCGCCTGCCTCCCCTTCCCAGGTGTGCAGATCTTCATCTAGTGTTTCATCTTCTCTTGTCAGGGCTTGTTTGCGGGCCTTGGCAGGGGAACTGAAGTGGAGCTGGGTCCGCCCCCTTTTGTACCAGGACCGACGTCGGGGCAGGCCGACGTCGGGGGCGGTCCCTGCTTGGTACTGCTGGCTAAGAAGTTTTTCCGGAGGGTCCTAGTGCCTGTGGCATAGTCCTGACTGTTATAGCTTGCTGCCAGAGCTCCTCTCGAAGATCTACTGTTGCGGTAAGTTCTTACGTAACTGTACTTTTCTCCCTAAGGTGGTGTCTGTTTACACTAAACTAATATATCCACCTTCCTGTTTATTTTTCTGAGCATGCCAATCCAGGGGAAGCACTGCTCCATATGTTATATGTGCACAGCACCTTGAAATATTACTGGCTCTGAACCAAGGAATGTAGGAAATCGAAGCAGTTGTTCGTTTCCTTCGCCCCAGGTAGAGAGGGTGCTCAGATTTCTAAACGATGTTTAACCTAAATGGTTGGCTAGTTGCATTGTGTTCTGCTACAGCAAGTATGGCAAAGAATTGCCAGGAGCTGTCCAAGCTTATTCCACAAGAGGCATGGCTACCTCTGTAGCTTGTTTCCGAGGAGTCTCAGCCACTGACATTTGCGCAGCTGCCACCTGGAATACCGTACATATTTTTAATGAGCACTCCAGTCTGGACGTTGCCTCTATAGCCCATGCAGGATTTGGCAGGGCTGTGCTGCAGGGCTTCCTGTCTTAAGCTTAAGGATAGCCTTCCTCCCAGACAGTCTGTTTGCACCTGCAACTGCTTGGGACTCGTTCCTAAAGTGTGACCTGGTGACTGGGAATACTCTCGAAGAAGTTAGAACAGTTATGCAAGTACTTACTGTAACAGTAGATCTTCTAGGGGATCTCTGTCTGTTTTCCCTCCCACCATCCCCCTTTTGGGGGTCTTTCCCAGAACTGGCTATCTGGTATATTCTGCCTTTCTTATAGGCCTGGGCATCTCTCTCTCGCCTCTCGGTCCCCCATGGCTCAAGCTATGCTCCCTTTGTATCCGAGGGGTAAGAACTGAAGAGGGAGCAAGGCCGCTCACGCCTTTTATAGGGTGGTTGATGTCAGCAGACGATGTTGGTGTGGGCGGCCCCAGTTGTACTGCTTCAGAGTCTTCTGTGTGGATCCCGTTTCACCGACTGCAGTTCCTACGGTGTGACCTAATGACTGAGATCTCCCCTAAGATCTAGTGTTATAAGTTCTAGCATAATTGTTCTTTCCACTGGGAGTGCTTGTTCGTCAGAACAGCTAACCACTTCCCACTACGTGGGCGGTATATCCTTTAGCTCCATGCTGTGATGCGAGTTCTTCCTTGCCACTGGAAGAGTTTGGTTTCCTCCTTCACAGCTCCATGTGGTGTAGGGTCTAAAGTGTGCTAATTTGCAATTTTTCTTTATTTCTAGAAGGTTTCTTCAGTATTTTCTCTGGTCTCCGTTCTGCTTTTGCTTTAGTGATGAATGATGGAATATGACGAAGCAAAGCTAGCTCCCGGCTTCAATTATGCATCGTATGCCGACAGAAGATGCCGCGGACAGACCCACACGTTTTCTGTACTGTGTGGGGACGGCACATAGTGTTTCAGATTGAAGTCAATGCTGGATAATGCTCCCCTCTTCCCTGGAGGATCACGTGGCCTGGCTGTTCTTGACCAGCTGATTGGTTCCCAAAACTATGGTCGACAGACTGCAAGGGGGCCTCCATTGTGGCTGGGTCAGCTGCTGAACTCACGACCATGGACAAATGGCAGCTGCTGCTGCAGTGGGCATCTTGTCTGCCTTAGTGCTGCTCCCATCTGTCATCAGTGTTGGAGCATCTCTTGCCAGTGAATTCCGGGAGGTATGTTGGGTCCTGGAAGCCTTCAGGAACAGCCCTACCTGTCATGGTAAGAAGCACAAGTAACACAGGTGCTGGTCTTGGGACTGGGAGTGACCACGCTCCTACTCCCCTCAACTCTCCTGATCACTCTATGCGTGTCAAGGACTCTACTCTGGTTGAGCCTCCTTTTGGTTGAGGGCCAGGTCGTAAGCTTTATGGTGCACTTGTCTGGCTTGCTGATGTTGACACCAATCGATCAGGCAGTTGAGATTTTTCTTAATCTCATTGACCCACTGTCTGATTAGGTCGAGGAGATAGACTCCAAGACCCCAGTGTTCCTGGTCCTTACTGATTGTGCTCGATCAGCTGAGACCACTCCTGCGGTTGTAAGAGTGGTTTCATTTTCTTAGGGTATCAGAACCGCCAGCCTTTGGTTCGTGGTTTTCATACCCTAAGAACACACTTGAGATCACTCTTACAATCGTAACAGTGGTGCCGGCTGCAGTATTTAACATACAGAGTAACTTGGATCTTATTTTTGATGTCTGGCTTATTGGGCATATGCTGAACCGGATTCAGAATTTATTGCTATTAGAAATGTTGGCCTAAACGGTTTTTCTAATATGGATTGTGGCTATCAAAGCCTGGACAGACGCTCCCCTTCGAATGCCTCCTGGAAGGCTCCCAGTGGTGGTCTCTATACAAGTTCTCTTGCTAGCCATGAGCTTTTCTTAGTGTTGTATACTGATGCAGTGGTCTTAGACGTGGATCTTTCCTTCATCGCAGAGCGGGCTCTGCCTGTTGCTGACAACAGGTGGTAGGGTTGCTCATGTTTGCTCAAAGCTGAAGAATGCTAAGGTACAGTGACTAAAATCTCTTGATACTAAGTACATTTAGCATCCTTGGTCATATTGACAGAATCTTGTTCTTAGTCTGGGACAGGAATGGTCCACTTGGAATATTAAACTTGATGAAATGGCTCTGCTGTACTGTTGGATTAACTTACTCTCTTGCGGGGCTCCAATCTTCCAGGTGGCGTATGGCTTTTCTTTTAGTAAGAGGGTATTGACTTCCCTGGAAAGCATTGGGTGAGGCTGCTTCCCATGCCTCCATTCTCTTCATTCCCAGGCATTCTTGCCTTTATGCTCAGTTTCGCTGATGCTGCAACTAGCAGGTGATGCGGAGCTCTGCAGAATGGCACTTACCCTTCCGGTTAGGGGCTGCATGTTAGGGCTCGTACCAACTGCCTCCGTTAGGAGCTGACACACACAGAGTAATTGTAAATCTTCTTCGATCAGGCCACACCTACGGTACCATAAACTGCTAGGGTTTAGGACCACATGGAAGCTTTTGCAAGCAACCCACTGGGGGCTGCCCGCGACATCAGATGTTAGTTCTCCCATGTGAACGTGGATGACCTCTTCCCTTCTCGGTTCTTTTCCTGCTGTCTACCATACTTATCGGACCATGCACAGAAAGAATGCTGTTACAGTTGCTGCCTTTTTTTTTCTCTCCCCATAGTTAGCAATCATTTTCATAAGTGATTATTTGACGGCGTGTATGTCAACTAAAGAGTGGTCAAAACTGTTTCATTTTTGTGAATGCAGTGAAAAGATATACTCCGAAGATTCACATAGCATCTGCGTGTGTTGCTTCAGCCCGGACCATAACGTTCAGGCGTGCCTGATTTGCAGAGGGTTCAACACAGCCACCTGACGATGCTGAAAGGTTGCGTTGGAAAAACACTTTCTAAAGCAGCAGGTAGCCTGAATGGAGAAGGAGCTCCAGCAGAAGAGCTCTGCGTCATTGGCTCATCCTCTGGGTTCAAGTCTTCTAGATTCCGGGAGAAGACATCTGGCTAACATAATCATAAACACTGGGAGAAGGAGTGAGAAAAGGACACCTCCCCAGTTCATTCTGTCTCGCCCCCTCCATATAGGTACAACCACTTCCCCATAGTAGACTGGTCTGGCAGCAACATTGCCCAGACCAGTGACCTCACTTCCAGGTCAGGGCAGGCTGTAGCACAGGACCTAGCACAGCTGGTGCATCGCTGTCTACACCAGGGGCCTTTCTTCCTCAGTTGACCTCTACTGGTGGTCCCGTTGACTACATGGGTTCTGGCGCAGAGGTGGTACTCTTTCCTTATGGACACCCTGAAACTCCTATGTCCTTCTATATCAGGAACTTTGTCAGTGGGGTCTATAAGCCAAGCCCCCGTACTGATGCATGCTTAGGGCTGTGCCTCAGACATCCTCTCGAGTGCCGACGGCTTCGCCAGCATGTTTCCTCCTTCCCGTTGACCAAACTGACTTACTTCGAGTACAGACCTCGCCTTATAATACAGGATGAGGAGGAAGTTGAAAATTGTGTGGGAAGTCCTTATGAACAGACTAGTTCTGCTGTATCCACATGCAGTGAGGACTTGGTGGACTACACCCCCAGGTCTCCCCATAAGGATACATGACTGCCGTGGGATTTGATCTGGAGGAACAGGACAGAACTAAGAAGAACCTGATTGACTTCATGGAATTGCCTGATGCCCTTCCCATAGTAATTTCATCTCTCCTCCCTGCCCTGGAGGATGCTACCTTTGCTGCTTGGCATAGGCCCAGTGTGATTCCTGCCATACCCAGAAAGGCATACAAATGTACATGGCCCCTTCAGGAAAGCTCTTTTTGCAGGCCAACCTGAGGTTGATGATAATGTCATAAATGCTGCCTACAATAGATCCAAGGCACCAAAATACCTTGGCTCTGACAAGGAGTCTAGGAGGTTAGAGCTGCTGGACAAAAGAACCTATGCCTCAGCCTCTCTGGGCCTTAGATTTACAAATTAGCAGACCCATATGCAGGGCCACTGGAAAATTGCGCAAAATTTTACCCAAAAATGCGGGGACTTTTTTGCAAAAATTACGGGGGTTCACTATACATCCCCACTGCCCCCTAATAAATATTTTATTGTTTGCTGCAGCATGCATTGATCACATAAATTGTTAAATGTATTGCCAGATGTAAATGCTTTTAATATGAAGAAATGTGTGTTTTTGAAATGCACTGCAAATTGATCATTATGTAGCATATCTTCTAAAAATCAAGACATCTAAGTCATGCAGTGCTAACTAGATTTTATTCAGTAATTTACAATCAGTCTGTACTGAATACAACTTGAAACAACATATTTTGCCAGTTTCTAGATGTTAAATAATGAAGCCTGTTTAAACTACTTGCTTTAGTGCAAGAAAAAAATAAACAGATAACCAGGGTGCCTAATAAAGGTCTAAGTAAGAAAAATGTTTATTTTGTTAAAATAATCACTGTTCTTAATCAGCACTGTAAGTACATTTTAAAATCACATGATAAAAGTTTAAAATCATGCCACTAACTTTTCATTACATCATACAATAGTTTTCAATACATTGTACTTTTGTTCTACTTGATTTGCAGTGATTTTACTTGGGTTGCAATTATTTTGTCTATTTGAAGGTAACTGTTTAACTATACTTAACCTATTCAGCATGTTTTCAGAAATGTTTGCTTTTTGTAGGCTTTGTATGCGAGTATACAGTTGTGGCAGACTGACATGTAAGGAATCACTGTCACCAACCCCCTCAGAAGCACATTCAAGTTTATAATCAGCAGGGCCATCCAAACTCCTGACACATTTCAATCAAAATCCTTTCAAAATGAAAGAATTTATACAAGGAAAATCTACCCTACTATTCAAAAAACAAGCATTGTGGTCAGTGCTTCATTCAGGTGAATGGGGCACTTTGCACCTCTTCTCACAACTATTGTTTCAGTCTCTGTGTCAGCAAAAAGTTCTCTGATAGTCTGCTTTAACACAGATTTTAAGTGTTCAAGTCTACATATGCATGACCAGAGGGTTTTGAAACCAAAGCAGGGAAGTGCATCACATGAAAGCAGTCACATTTGACCCCTTCTCACCTCACACTGTACTGTTTTGGTCAAATCCAAGTCTGTGTACCAAATTGTTAGCATATCTGAGTAGATTTCCTTGAGAATTTAACATTTTTTATACAATTTCAGTTAAAAATTCCATAAATGTAAGAAATTGCAAGAAATTGCAGATTTTGTCTGGAGAAGGGTGAAAATTGCTGAAATTGCGGAAAAATTGCGCCCGCAATTTTCCAGTGGCCCTGCCCATATGGTTGAATACCAGAATACACTCTGGGGGAAAGCTAGATCTGCTCAAGCTCTCCCAGAGGGTGCACCAATACAGGAGCTTCTCAAAGCGTTAATGGCTGGGGCTAATGTAGGAAGACGCCTACTACGTATGGCTTATGACCTATCTGATGCTTCAGCTGGAGCAGCTGCCTCAGGAGGTACTCCTGGGTCAAGGTGGCAGGCTTTGCGAATGATGTACAGCAGCCCATTCTCGGTGAACCCTTTAGAGGATACAAGTTGTTTTGCTGCAGATGTTACATATTCTCTCTAATTTGAATGTCACAGGCAGAACCCTGAAATTGGTACTCTACCTTTATCATAGCCATCCAAGGGGTAGACAGAGGGTGCCTTTCCATTCGGCCGGTAAGGGTAAAGGAGCAGGAACCCTGCCTACTCCAGAAGCTGCTGCAGCTGGCTCTGCCTGACTCCTTTTACACCCCCGCCACCATTGCCTTCAGGGGTAATTGTTTGAGGTCGTCGCACCCGCCACCTGAACCAGTGGAAGGAAGTGACCGCAGATGCCTAGGTCCTAGAAAGAGTAGCTCAAGGCCATGCTCTGGAACTTCTGCAACTACCTCCAGACCATCCTCCAGTGCCTACACATTATCCTTCAGATCACATTCCTCTGCTTTTGGAGGAAGTCCACACCTTGCTTCAGAAAAAGGCAAATGGACCTGTACCCGTGGAACAGAGGAACACTGGGTTCTATTTTAGGTATTCCCTAGTTCCAAAATGGAGCACAAAATGTTCAGAATGGTCACCCTACAAGGCCTACTCCCACTACTGCAGGTAGTGGATTGGATCTGTTCCCTGGACATGAAGGATACCTACCTTCATATCAAAATGTGAAAATTTCACAGGAAATATCTGAGGTTCCTATTTCAAGGGGAACACTACCAGTTTAGAGTATTGCCCTTTGGCTTGTCATCTGCGCCACTGGTCTTTACCCAGTGCTTGGCGGTGGCGGTAGCAGCAGCAGCCCTTCACAGGGAAGGCCTTTATGTATTTCCCTACCTGGATGACTGGCTACTGAAAGCTAACTGTTGCCCTAGGGGTCACTGTGCCAAAGTCCATCTTAATTCCTTGCCAGCATCTACAGTATATAGTGGCAGTTTCAGACACAGCCCTAGGCTCAACCTTCCTGCCTCTGGACACGGACTAACGTCTGATTGCACTGGCCCAGATACATAGATACATAGAACATTCCTTCAGTTTCTGGTCCTAATGGCAGTGGCCTTTGTCACAGTACCTCTGGCCAGACTACACATGAGGATCCCTTAGTGGACCTTATGAGTCCAGTGGGATCAACTCAGACCATCTAGAACAGAGGGTTCTAGTAACCTCTCCTGTATGCAAGATGCTTATGTGGTGGATGGAACCTAACAACCTGCTAAAGGGGGTTCCTTTTCTGATTCCCCTCCTTTAGCCAGATTTTAACTACGGATGTCTGGGATGGGCTGGGGGAGCACATGTAAGTTAGTGTGATGCATTACATCAACAAACGAGGAACTCATTCTTACCCCCTCTGCATGGAAACAGAGTATGGTACTGGGCTTTAGAACACAGTCTAGAACTGTCAGCAATACATGTTCCAAGTGTCCAAAACACCTTAGCAGACAGGCTAAGCTGGTCACAGTCCAAAATGCATGAATGGGAACTGCTGACCTCAGTGGTGGAAGATCTGTTCGACAGATGGGGACAACCCAAGTTGGACCTTTTTGCATCCCCACACAATGAAACTGCTGCTTCTAGGGATGTGGATATGCTGTTCATCCACACTTCTTGGCATATTCCTTTCCCCATTAATTCTTGCTGAAAGGTCTTCAAGCTGGCTCCTTCCACCCACCCACCCACGTGGCATAACCCTCGGCTCTGCTCCATGATGCCAGGTCTTCCTTTCTGCTGGAATATGCAGGTTGCCTTCTCTCTGCTACCGCATTTTGTAGGCCCTGGCTTCAAATTCTTCAGATCCTGTGAAGATCTGGCAAGTTCGAGCTAGCGATTGCAATTTGTGCTATTCAGTCATGAAGATAAATCTTCCCCCAGTTTTCGCTGGTGCCCTGCAGCCAGAAAATGTTGCGCGCTGATCCTCATACTGCGTATGTAGAAAGCTTGGGTGTCAACCATAACACTCCAGGCTTCAGAGATGGATCTCGCTTTCCATCCGATGGGAAGTCGAAGTTGGTAGAGAATGGTCCCACCAATAACTTCTTTGTCCTTCTAATCTAGAGTATTTTGCAAAACTTGGTATGCATAAGCAATTAAATAAGTGGACGGGAGGGAGTTAACATAAGAGATCAAAATAGCCGATAAGGTCTTACTCCATAACCCAGTTCCAAAATGTTGCAGAAGATTGAGTAATTTCTAAGTATTTGAATGCATGAATGGGAGACCAATGATAAGAAGTACAGACTTCCCGAAAATGCATCAATTTGTGATTTGAGTAACTTCTCCACTCTCTCAACACCCATGTTAGGACAAAAAAGGCTAGGCTTGAGCAGCTTACCCAAGATTAAGAAGTTAGCATTGTTAGAGGGGTTGCATTACATCTCTATACCCTGGAGTTTTGAGGAGAGAATTAAGTTGATGTGTGGACAGAAGGGAACCTAATAGGGAATCCTTCAACTTATTAGGAAGATTCTTTCTAGGTATGAAGGGAAGGGCCTTCGGGGCAACATCTTGTGCCATGCATAAAGATTTCTCAACATCCAACTAGAGAGAATAGGTGGATTCAGGGTAATGACTTGAAGGGAGTATCTAGTGTCTCATTCTAGTAAGATGTATTGCAAAGAAGTATAAATAAAAATTGGGGCCTTGCAGACTGCCATCTACTTTCTGATGGGTAAGTTTACAGTAATTTCTTCTGGACTTTTTCCCGGCCCACAGAAAGGAGTTGACAGTTTTATGAACTTGAGCAAACCAGGAACTTGGCAGAGTCCAGTTATACATCAGCAAGGGGTATAATATGCGGAGCAGTATGTTAATTTTTACTATGCTCGTGCGACCCCACAAGGAGAGAGGCAACAGGGACCAGTGTTTGATGTTGTCTTTTATAGTGCTTACAGTGGCATCCAGATTAAGCTTTTTAATTATTTTGGGAGAAGATTGAAGAAAAATGTGCAGGTATTTAGGTTTATCCGATCGCTACTGTAAACCCATGTTAATTATCTCCAATCTCTGGAAGTACTTGTTAAGAGGGAAGACTTCTGTTTTGTCAAGATTCAGCTTGTAATCAGAGATGGTACTGAATTGGGAAATTATTGTAAGTGCTGCAGGGAGGGACTGGAAAGGAGGCGAGATGTGCAGTAGAATATACTCTGCATAAGCAGAAAGCTTGTACTCCGAATCTGCTATCATGATACCCGAAACCAATGGAGAGAAAGGTTCTAGAAAAAGGTTAAATAAATAGGGGGAGGGGGCAGCTCTGACGAGTACTCTGCCATAGAATAAACGGTGTAGAAAGCACCTTACTGCATTGGACGCGAGCCAAAGGGGAAGAATAAAGTCTACTTATCCAATTTAAAAATTCTTGAGGAATGCCGTATTTAGGGAGTAAGGTGTTGTTAGCATTATGAATGTTAGTTTGAGAAGTAGAGGAGCTTGAAACGGTGCTTACCTTAATGCAGATTGTTGGCTCACCTGGGCTAGCGTTTTTCTGAACAGTGCGACAGTTTGGTTAGAACCTGATAAGTGAGATCATAGGGGTGCAGTTTTGTTTGCTAGTTAGTTTTTCTTGCTGGCTGTTACCTGGAGCAGGAATAAAACCTTGTTGAGTATCCGACTGCACCTCAAAGATCTTCAGATGTTCCAGTGTGCTCCTGGAATGTTGCTAGCTGGACCCTCTGTTCCGTGAATTCCATGACAGATTGGGTCGGGATTCCATTTGATGTCCCAGGACACTCTTGAAATGTTTTCAGCTGAGCCTCTTGTTCCTGTGGCGAGTCTTTTATTGAAATTGAAGCTTTACCGAGATTTTCTTCATCAGGGTTGTGGAACAAGGGGAAAAAATGCCGCTCTACTCGATTCTTTCGGCGATTTGGAGTCTTGTCTCTTTTTTAAACAGTTTTTGGGTATTTGATGTCATTTTTCTAGTTGACATACTCGAAAAAGTACTTGTTTTAAAGGGTTTTGACTTCGCAGCACCAGTCGTATTGGTATCTTCTTTTTTATGTTGCTTGCACGCATGTGTAAGAAACATAGTGCCATCATCGGAGATTTCGGAGGTGTCACCTCCTCCTAATTCAGTCAGTTATTGCTGGCAGAAGCGGCCTAATAAGCCAGTGCATTTTGGAGCTGTCATGACGCGCCCAAAATGCAGTGGCATACAGTTGAAAGGGGAGCTTACGCTTGAGTGGAGCACCGATAAGATATCTGCTGACCACGCGTGCCTCCCCAACACCGCAGCCGTGCGCGGCGTCCCGCCGCACTGAATAGCCGACAGGGTGCCCAATCCCGTCGGCTGAGCTGCGTCTCAGTAGTAGGCTTTGGCCGGCGGGGTACCAATCCCCTCGGCTCGGCTGACACCCCTCCTTGTGCCACGCTGGGCCACCCCAGCGTGGCAATAAATACCATGGCCGAGGGTGCCCAATCCCCGTCGGCTGAACGCCTCAACGTCTTGTCCCGCACGCTAGAGCCCACCCAGCGTAGCAAACGGTCCCCGATTTCTTTTTCTTTTTTTTTTTAACCTGAAAATGAAAATGTCCTGCGGCACGCCTCCCCGACCCCCCACAACCCGCCTCCCACCCACGCGCGACCCAGCCTCCCCACACTTCCCTCACCCCATACTTACCTCCGGACTCGGCGCGACGATCTTGCGTGGACCGGAACACGCCTGCACTCTTCAAAGCCGAACCGCGAACTGAGGAAATGCCAGTAAGCTGTATAATGGGCTAGATAGGGGTTTCAACTTTGTTGCATATCTCAGGTATTTTGGAATTTTGACTAATTAACATGGTTTTGGACCTTCATGATGATGTCGTTGTCAGGCGTTATTCGGCCTGAAGGGTGATTTCGCACAGTGACCGCGCAGTGATCGGAAATCACCCTTCGGCCCAAATACCGCCATGACAGTGACATCATTCATGAGAAGGGGTCCCAAAAACCCCATGTTGAAAATGGTGCCAAAATTCCTAACAATGTCTGTTTTACGAGCGTGCTAGTAATCTTTTACAGGCTTGTAAGTGTTTGCAATTAATATTTTTTACCTATATTTTTTAACATTGCCATTTTACCACACCTCCTTATGAGCAGTACAGCTGTCATTTTTCACATCCTGCCCAAAACGTGTTTCCGCCCACGTAGCACACAATGGCGCAGTCGGTATGCGAAATCAATGTATGGGACACATTAAGAAAATCACCATGACACTGTTCATTAGCAGAGGTCTTAAAATGGCTATGTTGAAAATTTAGTGAAAAATTCCTAAAAATTACTGTTTTTCGAGTGTGCATTGCACAGTTCCCACGCACGCTTGTAGGTTTGCGAATTTTCAATATTTCCACTCCAATGACTTCCAAATACCTAAACAGCGCATAGAAGCAAGCAACATTCGGCATTGACAAATGCTTGTTTATTGTCATAATTCAAAATGCTAGTAAAGCCTTGATATGTTTCTTTTTAATTTCCTCCTCCGAAGTTAGCGGTTCCAAACCAGCATTCATACCTTGAAGGGCTTCTCTGCTGCAGGGGTAGTGAGGCATTCTAGAAGGGAGAAAAGTTGCAGCATTCAGCCCTCATGGATGTTCCTTCTGGCCGCCATGATGCAGCTCCCTGTGGGCAGTCCCCACCTTTCTGCTCAAAGGATTTCCGAGCTTCCGGCTCTGATGTATGAGCCTCCTTACTTAGTTTTTCACAAAGAAGTGGTGGGGGTGTCTTTGCTCAAGAATCCTAAGTTTCTTCTAAGGTGGTATCTGAGTTTATCTTAAATCAAACTATCCACCTGCCTGTTTATTATCTGGAGCATGCCAGTCTGGGGGAAGCATTGCTGCATACCTTGGATATGCATAGAATTCTGCATTACTATACACACAATACGAAGGACTGCTGGAAGTCCTCACAGCTGTTTTCACCCCTGGGAAAGAGGGCGTTGCAGTTTCTAAATGGTGCCTGTCGAAATGGTTGGCTAACTGCATTACTTTTTGCTACCGGAAATATGGTAAGGAACTTCCTAGAGTTGTTCATGGCCTTTCATCCATGGGCTTGGCCACTTCAGCTGCTCGTTTCAGGAATGTTTCAGCTGCTGAGATCTGTTCTGCTGTAGTTTGGAGTTCAGTCCACACTTTCACTAAACACTACAGTCTGGACAGTGCCTCTCAAAGAAGTGCAGGCTTCGGCCTGGCTGTGCTTCAAGGTCTCTTCATAGGCCTGTAGCCTCCAGCCCACAGACTAATTATTTGTCAGAACTGCTTGGTACTTGTTCTATAGATGTGGCCTCAATGAAGGTAGTAGTTACGTAAGAACTTACCATAACAGTAGATCTCTGAGAGGATCTCTTGCATCAAGTCATGCCATCCCACTCCCTGTCCCCTTGGCCTTTCGGCATCCGTCTCTCAAGGACGATTCACCTGTCTATGGCGGGAACCTACAGCTCCCCCTAGTTCCCCAGCAGGAGATCCTCTGTGTATAGTCTGTGGTGGGAGAACTGAGGAGGAAGTGGGGCTGCCTACGCCATGGGGGTCCAAGGCAGATGTCGCTGTGGGTGGCCTCTTGTAGACTGGGTTAGCTATAAAAGTTTTTGTGTGGTCCTAGTGCCTGGTGGCTGTAGTTCTGTAGGTGTGACCTGATGCAAGAGATCCTCTCGAAGATCTACTGTTATGGTAAGTTCTTGCGTAACTGTACTTTTCTGGGGTTGCTTGTGGTTATTCCACTAGAAGCATGGCCACATCCGCTGTATGTTTCAGAACAGTGCTGTCGAAATCTGTACAGCTGCCACCTGGAGTACTGTCCACACCTTCTCTAAACACTACAGTCTGGACATTGCCTTTCGAAAAAGGGCTGGCTTTGGTCTAGCTATGCTCCAAGGCCTACTTTCTTAGGCCCGTAGGTTCCTGCCGCCAAGAGTGTTTATGGTCAGTATTGCTTGGTACTTGTTCCATAGGTGTGGGCTGATGAGATGTCCTCTAAGAAGATAGAACAGCTATATACTCAAGTAACGGTAGATCTGCGAGAGAATCTCATCGGGCCATGCCATTCCACCATCAGCTCCTGAGACTCGAAGTACTGTCTTCTTCTCCATGAGGGTCTGTCTGCTGCTCTCTGCTTCGTCTGATCGGTAGAGTCCTAGGTTCTCTTCTGGTTCTGTACAGGAAAGTCCTCTGACCATGATCTATTGTGGGGAACTGAGGAAGGAAGGAAGGGGCCACCCACGTTTATATGGAAGAGCCAACATCTGACGTAGTCATGGGCAGCCTCTATTGGACTGCTTGCAAAGTGCCTGGCGACTTATGGGTCAACAGGTGTGGCCTGATGAAGGAGATTCTCTCAACAATCTACTGTTTCAGTTGAGTATGTAAAAGCAGGTTACTCACCTGTATCAGTAGATCTTACTTCGAGAGGGCTCTTGCAGTAGATAACATATAGGACTGACGCCAGCCGGCGGCAGGACCCCATGGAAAAATCTCAAGCTAGCAGTCCCTGGCGAGGGACCGCCCCCACGTCAGGTGACAGGAGTCATACGACGTCGGTATAAAGGGGCGGTCCGGACTGCCGCCTTCCAGTTCTTTCCGGCTGTCGGCTCGTGCAGCTGTCTCGCAGTTAAGTTCCTATCGCCAGTCCTGTTGCTTAGCTGCTTTTTTCCGAAAAGTTTTCAGTATTATCTTTTATATTTTTCTATCGTCAGGTGAGCGTCGGTTTATGTCGTCCCCTTCAAAAATAAATTACAACATGCGGCTAACTGCCTCACAAAAGGCGGTCCTCCCTCTGCCTTTTCTGTTTAGGTCCCTACCACACGGGTTGACAAGTGTCCGCGACTGCCCACGCTTCAACGCTGCCACCCACAAGACGATGCCAGCAGTCTCTCGAAGCCCATCTCCTCAAGAAGAAGATGTCTGCGATGGAGAAGGAGTTGAAGAAACTTCGGCAGGCGTCGACCTCCCCTGAAGGACACAGGAAGCGGGACAAGGAAAGGCACCGGGAGAAGGCCTCCTCCTCCGGCTGGAGTCGGGGCCAAGGTAACATCCCCTCCGGGAGATTGCCCGACAGCAGCCTCCAGGCTTTGGAGGGGCGTCGGCCTACCCGTCGGGTTCGCGTTCAAGCCGCCCCGCGTGCCTCGGGCAAAGGAGGTTTCTAGCTTCAGTACCGCAGGCTTATGCCTACTGGTGCAGCAGGTGTTGCCGACGCTGCCTTCTCCGTCCGCCGAGAAGGCTACTATGACGCCAGTTCTTCGGGCGCGCGACGGCAGTGTCCCTCGACTGGGCCTCTCCCATCCTCGGCCTGTATCCAACGAGGGACCCCGAAGTTGGACACCGCTCCTCTGGCGTCACCGGGATACGGCCCTAAGCCACACGTCGGCTCCCCGACGTGTGCTGGCCTTGAGCCCACGGCAGACCCTGCTCTGTCTGTCATCCAGGTTCCCCGCGGCTTGGCTGCCGCCAGGGGAGCCAGAGTCCCCTGCCCGACCCTCGGGATTTTCCCTCCGCCCTCGACGAGGCTCGGGATCCTGGGCTACCGTCCGATCCTCTTCCTACAGAGCCGGATCTGACGTCGGCTCCCCTGACGCCGGCTCAGACACCAGCTCCTCCGACTCCGGCGGGGGATTTTCCTCTTCCATCGGGCCCTCCACCCCACGGGCCTATCCTGGCCGATCCGCCCGTGGAGTACCCGGCTGGGCCGTCTGCTCCGGCAGCACCTCCAGTGCCTGGGTATCCGCCGTCCTATCCGACGCCAGTTTTCCCAGGTCCACAGTATCCTGTGCCGCAGTACCCGGCGCCGACTCCTCCGATGCCGCAGTACCCGGCTCCGGTATTCCCACAGCCGGGTTATGGATACTCTCCTCTGATTTCATCCATATAACTATCCCCTCCTCCTTCACCGCCCCCTAGGCGGCCGGTGGACCTCCAGGAGACTCTTGCCTCCTGGTGGGCTGAGGCCAAGGCTTAGCTCATCAAGGAAGTCAAGAGCCATCTTATGGCGACGGTGCCACCACCGGCTCCCGTACGCCCCAGACGGCACATTCCCTCTCCACCTCTGGATTCCCGGGCTTTGCCCTCAGGAACCAGAGAGGGGCAGGACACGTCCTGGGATTCCCCTAAGGAACCTGCTCCTCCCCTAGACGAGCTAGGGGTCTTGCTCTGCTTCAAATTCCTCTTCTTCTTCTCTTCGGACTCCTCGGAGGCCTCCGATGGGGGTTCCGAGAAAGACGACGAGCCGCGCTCTCCGTCCAAGCCCCAGCCGAGGACTCCTCCGGAGGATCCTTCCTTCACGGAGTTGCTCAGGAAGTCCATCAGTGGCATTCCTTAAAGCCAGATCCTCGACGGGTTAAACTCGCCGAACATCTGGTCTTGCCCCTTACGGCTCCTACCCTAGTGCCACCCTGGATCGAGCCTCACGCCCACCTTGTTTCCACTATTTGGAAGCAACCGTCAGCTTTAGCCCCACTTCCTAGGAAGTCGAACAGGCTATACCAGGCTCCGGAAGGTGTAGACTTGTTAAACTCTCACCCCTGTGCAGACTCTGTTGTGATTAGCGCCGCTCACGGCCGGTCAGCACACCCAAAACACTTGAGCTCGTCTCCCCCGGATAAGGAATCTCGCCTTCTGGATCAGTATGGAAGGAAGATCTTTGTTTCTTCCACACTGGGAATTAGGGCCCTGAATTATGTAGCACATATGGGGATTACCAGAAGGCTGTCCTTACCCAGGTGGAATCTAAGATTGACTCCTTGTCCGACTCTCAAGTCAAGCAGGAGTTAGCCGACCTTGTCCGCTTTGCTCGTTCGGCCAGTCGTCACATTCTGAGGACGACCTACGACGCAGTGGACACCGGAGGACGGAGCTCTGCATTCGCCGTAAGTCTTCGACGTCACACATGGCTCCGTGTGTCAGGTCTGTTCCCGGAGGTGCAGTCAGCAATTCAAGAAGCACCTTTCAGGGGTTCTGTGCTTTTCAGCGGTGATGTCAAGGACATCATCACCGACTTGCAGGAGAAGGGGACGGCCCTTAAATCTGTTGATTCAGTGTACCGTCCCCATCCCCCTAGCGCCGTCCCTTTTGCCGACGCAGCTGGCCTCAATCGAAATCTCAGGGAAGGCGGGCCACTAAACATCGGGGCCCCCACAGCTGCCAGGTCCCCGCCTCCCAAAAAAGCAACGGGTGCCCCAGCTGCAGCGCTGCCTCACACCACCTGACTCCTTCCCTCTCCCACCGCCTCCGGATGCTCCGGAGGAACCGGTAGGAGGGAGATTCTCCCTCCACCTTCCGGGTTGGGAGAGGATAACATCGGATTCATGGGTGCTTCAGATCATAGCAGAGGGCTACTCCATAGAGTTTCTGCAGAAACCTCCGCGTCACCCTCTGAACTCCTCTTACTCAAGGGACCATCTTCCTTTGGTCAGGAAGAAATCTCTGCTCTCCTTGAAGCAGGCTATAGAGCCGGTCCCCCCCCACCTCCACGGGACGGGTTACTATTCCCATTTCTTCCTCGTACCAAAGAAGACTGGAGATCTCAGACCCATTCTCGATCTCAGCTCCCTGAACCTCTATGTGGAATACAAGAGGTTCAGGATGCTCTCCCTTCAAACCCTCTTGCCCCTGCTTCGGCCGGGCCAATGGCTTTGTGCACTCGATATGCAGGATGCGTACCTGCACATCCCCATTCGCCTTTCGCACCGAAAGTACCTCAGGTTTGCGTTCCGGGGGTTCCACTACCAATTCCGGGCGCTCCCTTTTGGTCTTTCCTCGGCTTCCCGAGTCTTTACCAAATGCCTGGCAGTGGTAGCGGCCCACCTGCATAGTTTGGGAGCTCAGGTTTTTCCCTACCTGGATGACTGGCTCTTGGCGGCCCCGTCCAGGGAGGAACTCCTGCATTTTCTCTCCCTCACCCAGCAGGTTTTCACTGGCCTGGGTATTACCATCAACCATTCCAAGTCTCACCTGGATCCTTCACAGAGGCTCCAGTTCATCGGGGCAATCCTCGACACGACAATGTGCAAGGCCTTCCTGCCTCTGGACATGGGGGCCTCCCTCCAGTCCCAGATTTCCCTCCTATCGGAACACAGGAGGGTTCCGCCGAGG
Source organism: Neoceratodus forsteri (assembly GCA_016271365.2). Taxonomy (NCBI): domain Eukaryota; kingdom Metazoa; phylum Chordata; order Ceratodontiformes; family Ceratodontidae; genus Neoceratodus; species Neoceratodus forsteri. Next base: position 115,551,660 of record CM057454.1, read on the forward strand.
TCGGTGCTCCATCTACTGGGGCTTATGGCGGTGGCCATACCGATGGTTCCGCGAGCGCGCCTCCACATGAGAATCTCTCAGTGGACTCTCTGATCTCACTGGGATCAACGGGTAGATGACCTAGATCATCTGGTTCTGATCTCCTCGCTGATGGTAAGAGACTTGCAATGGTGGATGGTTCGAGAGAACCTATTCCGGGGGGGGGGTCCCCTTTTTTCATCCTCCCCCCCGATCAGACTCTGACCACGGATGCTTCAGGCAAAGGTTGGGGAGCCCATCTGGGTCCTCACTGAACCCAGGGCCTATGGTCAAACTTGGAGATAGTTCTCCATATCAACGTGCTCGAGCTTCGAGCAGTGCTGTATGCTCTCCAGGCCCTTCACCAATACATCCTTCCCGGTCACCTAGCTGTCCAAACGGACAACATGTGCGTGGTGTGGTATGTCAACAAGCAGGGAGGGACTCGGTCCTACCTGCTGTGCAGGGAAGCGATGAGGGTTTGGGAATGGGCAACGCTTCACAACCTTCACCTCACGGTGATCCATGTTCCAGGAGTCGACAGTATCCTGGCAGACAAGCTAAGTCGTTCCTCGGCTCTGCCACACGAGTGGGAATTGGACGAAAAAGTTCTAAAAAGCATCTTCCAGATTTGGGGGACTCCTCAGATAGACCTGTTCGCCTCCTCCCAAAACGCAAAGCTTCCAATCTTTTGCTCACTCGCTCCAGAGCGAGAGGCTTTCTGGAGCGATGCTCTATCTCTAAGCTGGAAGGACAGATTCGTCTATGCTTCCCCCCCCAATTCCTCTGGTCCCTCGTGTGCTGCAGAAGCTTGCTTTGGAAGGAGCGAGAATGATTATGATCGCTCCTTTCTGGCCCAGGCAAATCTGGTTCTCTCTTCTACAACAATACTCAGAGGTTCCTCCTCTTCCTTTATTTCCAGGATTGCTGACCCAGGATCAGGGGACCCTGGTCTATCCGGGACTCAAGTCCCTTCAACTTCATGCATGGCTCCTGCAGACCTAGCTCAATCTCGTTTTGGCGTTTCTCCTAAGGTGGCCGAGATTCTCGTGGAGGCTAGAAAACCCTCCACTAGGTCCACCTACGCCATGAAATTATCTGGGCTGTGCCCAGGGACGTGGAGCCCTTTTCCTGTCCTGTGGTCATTCTTCTCGAGTACATGCGTCATCTTTTCGACCTGGGTCTGTCACTCCTCTTTGAAAGTCCATATGGCGGCTATTTCAGCCTACCATGTCCCTTTCACTGATAAGGCATTTGCCCAGCTGGAGGTATCCAAAACTTTCCTCAGAGGGGTCCTTCATCTCAGACCCCCTGTCTGGACTCCAGCTCCCCCTTGGGACTTAAACTTTGTCCTCGAGAAACTTACCCTTCTTCCCTTTGAGCCTGCGGCTTCTGCAGACTTGAAGTTTTTATCGTGGAATATGCTGCTCTTGGTGGCCATTACTTCTGCTCGCAGAATTTCCGAGCTCCAGGCCCTGATGTGCAAAATCCCTCATCTGATTTTTCACAAAGAATGTGTAGCTCTTCGCACGAATCCTAAGTTTCTCCCAAAGGTGGTAGCGGAATCTACCTTAAACCAGTCTATTGAATTACCTGCTTTCTTCACGCAGTACTCCAATCAAGGAGAATACCTGCTCCATACCATGGATGTTCACAGGATTCTGAGATACTACACCGATGGGACGAAGGATCTCAGAAAGACTGATCAGTTATTCGTCTCTTTCGCTCACAAAAGAGAAGGCAATGCTGTCTCTAAGCAATGCCTATCAAAATGGTTGGCCCATTGCATCACTTTCTGTTATGACAAGTACAACAAAACCCTCCCAGGTCAAGTCAGAGGTCACTCCACTCGTGGAATTGCAGCCTCTGCGGCTTGTTTCAAGAACGTGTCTGCGGCAGACATCTGTGCTGCTGCCACTTTACTAAACATTACAGTTTGGACGTTGCCTCTCGCCCTAGAGCAGACTTCGTGTTAGCTGTCTTGCAAGGCCTCCTTTCTTGAGACCTGCTAGATTATTTGCTACTTTTTGGAGTAGTTCCTCCTCCCAGTGCCTTTCATTTGTTCCAGACTGCTTGGGATTCTGTCCTATATGTAATTACCTACTGCAAGAGCCCTCTCTAAGTAAGATGGTACAGTTACGTAAGAACTTACCGTAACAGTAGATCTTTGAGAGAGGCTCTTGCAGTAGGTAATATCTTCCCGCCCTCCATCCCCCTGGGCTTTTTCAGCTCCTTTTCCATTGAGGGAAATATCCGCTTCTCTCTCGTCCAGGCCTTCCGGGCCTGTGGCGGGAAAGAACTGGAAGGCGGGCGTCCAGGACCACCCCTTTATACCGATGTCTTATGACGCCGGTCACCTGACGTGGGGGCAGTCCGTCGCCAGGGACTGCTAGCTAGAGATTTTTCCATGGGTTCCTGCCGCCGGCCGGCGTCAGTCCTATATGTTATTACCTACTGCAAGAGCCTCTCTCGAAGATCTACTGTTACGGTAAGTTCTTACGTAACTGTACTTTCCAGGAGTGGTATATGTTGTTCATCCACACTCTTTGGCATGTCCCTTGCCCCTTTAAGGATCGCTGGAAGTCTTCAGGCTGGCTCCTCCCACCCACCTGGGTGGTATAACCCTCGGCTCTGCCCCATGACACCAGATCTTAGCCAGCTGGAAGCCAGTTGTGCGTCTGCAGTTGGGAAGGTCGGGTGGGTCCATGTGGATGAACATACCGCTCCTAGAACTACTGCTACAGGTGAGTAACCTGTTTTCCTAGGATCGTGGATATGTTGTTCATCCACACTTTTTGGCAGACTCCTAGCAGTTCTCCGGGAGGAGGGAGGCAAGGTGCACACCCCCACTGATATTCACTTGGGAAATGGAGATCGGAGAACTGAGGCCCCAAAACCAGCATCCCGGCATGATTCGGTCGATGTGGTAATGAGTAATGAAGGTGTTTGTCTGACTTCCAGGTAGCAGCCCAGCAGATTTCCTGGATAGGGATGTCCCTGGAAGCAGCGGTATGGCGGCTAGAATAAGGTCTTATCCCTTTGGGAAGCTCCATGCCTGCCAACTCATAACAGACTGATGCAAGATGTCATCCACCTTGCAATTGTCCATTTTGCTGCAAGTCTGCCAGAAGCGGCTTCAGCATAGGTGACAAACAGCTGGCGAACCTCTCCCCGAATTTCCGCCATCCTCTCCTTGTAATAGGAGAGAGCTCATCTCTGGTCCAAAGTGTGGAGCCTGTACTCTGCCTCCGATGTGTAATTAGGGTAGTAAACTGGGAGAGTTAACACCTGGGTAAGGTGAAACTCTTGACACCACCTTCGGAAGGAATTTCAGGTGGGGGAGTAGGACAACCTTGTCCCTGTGGAAGATCGGAGAAGGGGAGTCCACCGAAAGCACCTGGAGCTCCCTTGTCCTTCTGGCAGACATGATAGCCACCAGGAAGGCAGTCTTCCACGACAAGTGTGGCAAGGCACACTTGTGTGTTGGTTCGAATGGCTTGCCCATGAGCTTTGCCAGTACCAGGTGGAGGGTCACACACCGGAGGGGATATGTGATCCAGGCATTTGAAAAAACACTAGACCACTGTGTCCTGCGCCAATGTCTGTTGATCGGCCTGCGCCCAGTAAGCAGAAATGGCTGCTGGGTGCACCCTAAGGATCGATGACCCCTTTTGGACAGAGACCAAAGGTAGTTGAGAATGTTAGCCACTGGACAGGACAGAGGGTCCAGGCCCTTGCCCCGACACCAAATGGAAAACCTTTTCCATTTAAAGGCATAACATTTCCTGCTAGATTCCTTTCTGGATGCCTCCACCACGGTGAGGACATCCTCTGAAAGACCCAAAGTCTGGAACTCTAGCCGCTCAGGTACCAGGCTGTGAGGTGAAAGGACTGAAGGTCTGGATGTTATACCTTCCCCTGATTGAGAGAGATCGGGTCTGGGAATGATGGAAACTGCTCCGGGGGCCTGCAGCTGAGGCTGAGGAGATCTGGATACCAGAAGTGGCACGACCAGTCTGTGGCTACCAGAATCACCTTCGCTTTGTCCCTCCTCCCCTTGTGGATCAAGGGAAATTGAGGGAAGACGTAGAGTAGGCCTGGGGTCCACGGCCTCGAAGGCATCCCTCTGCAGTGAGCTCTGTTGAGGGGGCGGGCATGAAACTGCCTCAGCTTGGTGTTTTCCCTGGAGGCAAACAGGTCCACCATCGGTTTGCCCCAGTGGGAGAACAGGCTGTAAGCTACCCCTAGATTGAGAGACCACTCGTGGGATGTCTCGCTGTCTCGTGGGATGGCTAGGAGATCCACCTCCAAAAGGCTGAGGGTCCAGATGTGGAGCGCCTCTCTGCAAAGCAGACAGGAGTGTGTGCCTTTTTTTTTTTTTTTTTTTGTACTTCAGGCTTTATTAAATTCCAAAGATCATACATTCACATATCCAGTTTCAATGATACAATCTTGACTATAACAGATTTTGTGCTTTCTTCTGTTAGACAATTCTCTTATTGTGTACAAAGAGAAAAAAGTAACTTAAAGATTAGTGTATTAGAACTTTATAAAGTCTGTCATAGAGGTCCCATTATGCATTTTTGCAGCATAAAAATATATATAATATGCACCCTGCTTATTTTCAGTATAGTTGCCACAATTCTTTACTTCAAAATATATTCTCATTATATTTTTTCATCTCACACGGATTTATTTTATGTCCATTTAAGAACGGGAGAGGTAAGAACTACAACAATAATTCTGATGATGAACAAGGAGGAGTAACTAAGAAAACTAAATCAAGCCATCGAAGATATGGTTATTTTAACATAGAAATCTATTTCAATAATAAACTGATGTTTTTTATCATATACTTTTAATCGGTCAGGGGCATCTTAATGTGGAAATGGTCATCAATTTAAATCATTGCTTCAATAAAGTCAAATTTATTCATCAGAGACCTTTGTATTAAGAGTTCTTCCTTAACTTCCAGCCCTCATCATAGGGGTATGAAGGTGGGTACCGCTGGCATTAGATGGGGCAGAGACTCAAAAAAAAAAAAAAACAAAAAAGAAAAAAAAAACGTGGAGATGGGGGGAGCAGAAGGCGGGAATTTAGGATAAAGTTCCCAGGCACATAGCTGGGGCACTTAAGTTCCATCTGGCCCATCTATTTAAGGAGGGTAATGCTTGCTGTACCGTAAAGGTGATGCGCTCATGAGTTTTAATGGTCTCAACCAATTGTACCCATTCCTCCTGTGTTGGGGGTATCCTAGTGTGCCATTTTTTAGTAATACTTTTGAGAGCTGCAGCTACCAAGACATTCCACAGGTATTTGGCCTAGAGTCCCTGACCCCCCCCACCAGGTAGAGTCCTATAATCAGATTCTCTGGACCGAGAGGATTGAAAGGTTGAATGCATCTATCATATGGACCGGAACTTGGTTCCAGAACCCTCTAAGCATAGGGCAAGGCCAGAAAACATGTGACTGGTTTGCTACCTCCTCTCCACATTGTCTCCAACAGGTGCTAGCTCTGTTCTGGCTCCATTTAGCCGTTTTTTCTGGAACACTAAAGTACCGGATCCGGAGCTTCCACACACATTCTTTCCAATCTGGGGCTGATGTGATGTGCCAAGTATTTCACCAGATGATGTCCCTGCTCACCTCACTCAAACTAATACCAAGCTCCTGTTCCCATTTTTTTCTTAGTGTAATTCGTATGTTGCTGCATATTTTTAAGAAAACTGCCATAGAGAATTGGTCTGGATTGTTCTCCACATTTTGATCCCCAGATTAGCTCAGAGGTGTTGTCATGTGGTGCCCCTGTCCTTAATTGTGAATGAACGTAATTGTTTGTTGATGTATTCCCTTATCTGACAGTAGAAAATCAAATCCTTTTGTGTCCACCCACATTTTTGTTGAGCTTCTTGAAATGAAATGACTATCTTCTGTCAAAAGTTGCCACAGAGCCTGGCAGCTTTTTGTTTCTTGGTGTTTATACCAAGGGTTTGCATGTGCTTGTGTGTGTTCTGCATTTACCGACCACCATTGGTATTTCCATAGGAAAGACTTGGGTAAGGCCTACCCTTAAATATAGTCTACAACCAGCTAACATTGCCTTCGTCCCTGAATACTCCGGGGAAGGACCACACTCGGGGGTTTATGATAAAACATTGTGCTTGAAGTTGAGGGGAGAGTGAATCTGACAGAACAATGTCCTTCCACCACGCTTTATATTCTGGGTATTGTAGCAGCAATGCTATCCGCAACTGGGCAGCATTCCAGTAGCCAAGTAGGTGGGGCACTCCTAACACCCCTTTGTTCTTGGGTAGATACAAGGTGAGTTTTCTGATTCTTGGTCTACCTGGAGGCCACAAAAATGTAAGTATGGTGTGGTGCAATAAGCCAGTTTGTTTAATTGGGACTGTGCAGGGAACACATTGAAATAAAAACAAGAATCTGGGTAAAGCATTCATTTTTAAAGTTTGTACCCAGGAGTATAACGATAGAGGGATTAGGGACCACCTTTGTATATCTGCTTCAGTTTGTTTTATCAAAGGGGCATAGTTTAGCTTAGAAAGCTCAGATGTATTTACTGCAAGGTTTATACCCAAATATTTCATTGAGTCCATATCCCAGCGCATAGGGCATGCTCATCTAAGGGTAGGGAGGTTTGAAAGTTGAACTTTTAATACCTCTGTTTTTGTTGTATTTAAGGTATACCCAGAGAGACTTGAAAACTTATTTAAATGGTCAAACAAAGATGGGATGGAGCTTTCTGGGTTGGACTGGTAGAGCAAGATGTCAGCATACAAAGTTAGTTTTTGTTGCACACACCCCCATCCATATTCCAGTTATGGCAGGATTCTCCCGGATTCCCTGGGCTAGGGGTTCTAAATATAAGGCAAAAAGGAGGGGTGAAAGCGGGCACCCCTGCCTAGTCCCTTTTTCCAAGAAAAATTGCGTAGCCATGTGTCTGTTTGCTCGGACATATCCTGTAGGGGCATGATATAATTTGGAAATAAGCTGGGTGAACTGCATTGGGAAACCAAACCTGGTCAGGACCGCCTTTAAAAAGGTACAAGACACCTTCTCAAATGCTTTCTCAGCATCCAAGCAGAGAAGTGCTGGCGTTTATGTGGGGTGGAGGGAATCTATAATGTGGGTCGTGCGCCTAAGATTATCCTGGGCCTGACGTCCCGGGATGAGTCCAGCCTGATCCATATTTACCAACTGTGGTAAAATAAGTTGCAAATGAGAAATAATAGACATAAATATTTTGTAGTTGGTATTTAATATAGAGATTGGTTGATACGAGGGGCATACCGATGGGTTCTTCCCTGGTTTCGGAATTACCGAAATAACTTGGGACCAAGTCTCTGGCATTTTTCCTTTTGAAGAAGGTACCTCATTATATACTCAACCCAGAATAGGAATACATTTTTTTTTTTTTTTTTTAAGATGTTTAAATAATTCACCTGGGTAACCATCAGTCCATGGGCATTTATTTGTCTTAAGGGTGGAGATTTCAGCTTGAATTTTTGCTGCGGTAATAGGGGCCTTAAGTGTCGCTCATGCATGTTGGGGTATTGTGGGTAAGTCTAACTTTAAGTATTCATCCAGTTTTGGTCCGCCCGGAAATTGTGTTTCCATATAGAAATCTTGGCAGTAGGCCTTAAAGGAGTCAGCAATTTCTGGGGTTGTTTGAAGTATCTTTTTAGTTTGTGGATGACTCAATGAGGTCACTTGAGCTCTGGGTCTCTGTGCGCGCAGTCTGTAGGCCAAGAGGCATGTTGCTCGAGGGCCCCCTTCATAAAATTTTTGTTTCAAAAAGAGGACTTTTCGTTCTACTTGATAGCCCAAGAGCCCCTGTCGCTTATTTTTAAGGACTTTCAGTTCCGTGTACTGCTCCCTATTGTACCTTTTTTTTTTAGTAGTATCTCCAATTCCCTGATTTTATTCTGAAGTACTTTTTTTTTTTTTTTTTTTTTTTTTTTTTTAAACCTCCCTTTGTTTTTTCTTGTGGGCCGCTATGGCAATCGGCTTGCCCCAGAGTATCTCCTTAAATTGTATCCCAGACCACCGATATGGACACATCAGGGGTATCATTGTCCTCCAGAGCCTGTTTAATTGTATCTGTAAGTTGTTCTATAGTTTCTTTATTCTGTAGAAGGGAGATCTTCAGTCTCCAGAACGTACGCTTCTGAAAATCCCCAGTATTCGGTTCTAGAAAAACAGGGGCGTGATCGGACAACACTGTCGCCTATCCAACTATTTTTAGCTAGGCCTGTGGTTTCCTTGGGAGAAAAAAGTAATCTAACCTAGAATAGGCTGGGGGGAGGGAGGGCAGAGAAAAAGTAATCTTTGTTTTGGATGCAGCTGTCTCCATACATCAGAACATCCCAACTCCCTAGGAGTTTTAAAAGTTTCTTCAAAGTCCCTTTCTCTGATTTAGTTACCTTTGAGGATGTATCCATATGTGTATTCAACAAGAGGTTAAAGTCACCTCCAGTTATAACCTCCTTCCACCCACTCCTGCAGCTTAGTAAGTATTAGATGGTAAATGGAGAAATCTGATCCTGGAGGGATGTACATAGAGACCAGGGTAATCGCCCATCCCTAAAATCTACCTTTCTGAAACACATATCTCCCCTCTTTGTCAGCAGCCTTATTGATTAATTCAGACTGTGTTTTATTCGGAACTTGGATTGCCACCCCTTCTTTGTCTCCCCTTCCCATTGGAGGCACTGACTATATTATTAAAACCCATTTTCCCTAGTTCAGATGCTCGATGGGGAGAGATGCATTTCCTGAAGCAAAATGAAATTAGCTGCCTTTTTTTTTTTTTTTTCCTCTTCTAAGAAAGGTCACTACCTTACACTTTTTTTTTTTTTTTTACTGGATTGGTTGGCCCATTTACATTGAATGAGCAAATCAGTGTTGTCTTATCCATAAGGCTTTGACAAAAACTCTATGCTCTTTCATTTATATTCTGTACTCGCTCAATGGCTATCTAAATAATCAAACTTAACTTTATTCAGACTATACAGTCTCAGAACTAACAGATAACAAATAGAAGAATCAAACATTTAACAGTTTGGTAGGAGCCTAAGCAGCTACCTAATAACTTTTGCTTCCAAGGTTGAGGGACCAACTCTGTGGACCCTTAATCCACCCCACTAGTTAGATGACGGGAATGGGGGTGGTGGTGAAAAGATGAGGAAAAAAAACCCAACCTGTATTAACGGACTTCTCAGCTGAAAGACCTCAAAAATTGAGGAACTTTCCTAAAGAAAGAATAGCTATCCACCGACCACTCTGCAGGTTCTCTGTACAATATGTTAATATTTCCAGTGTTCAGTCCCCCCCCCCGTCATTTTTAGTACTTTGTTTGCAACAGTTTCATTCCCAAAGCCCTTTTCATTAACAGCACAAGAGAACAGGGAGTATAATCGGCAGGGAAAGAAAAGAAGAAACCAAGTGGAAAAACTCCACTCTTGATATAGTAGAGGGAGTCATTAAACGCTAAAGTAGTTGTCCCTTATGTGGATACATCTCGGGTGATCAGCCTGTTTACCAAAGCGGGAGGTGGATTGTCTTGTAGGGTCCCCTATAAAGCAGACCCCGAGCTTCTCAGGCGGTCAGAAATAGGAGGTCATGGGACACCCCATGTTGACCTCCGCATCTCAATCCAGGGCACACAGTGGGATGAAAAATAATCCAGCGGACTCAGGAATGGTCTAGATAAACCCATCCCTGAAACAGAGACCCCCAAAGGTTAACCAATACAGGCAATTCCATCTTGGACACAGTACCATTTGACTCTCAGCTTCCTTCAAAGCAGGTTCTATATTCTTCTGGCCATCTCGTTTTGATTTCAGAGCTTGCACTTGGTCCAAAGCTTCTCTTGTTGCGCGTAGCGGCGAGTCAGCTCGTCTGCATGTTGTAGCCTATAACCAGTCCATGGAGCGAACGCAGTTCCTGGCAGTGCGTTCCACTTTTAATTCCAGGAGCTGAATTCCTCTTTGTTGCAGCGCCTCCAGAGCTTTTTTGGGAGAAAAGTAAGTTTGTGAGCCATTGTCCCATTGAATCTGCAATTTAGCTGGGAAGAGGGTCTGAAATTTCAAGCAGTGTTCCTTCAGTTTTTGCAAGATTGGAGCGTATTGCATACAGGCCTGTTGGATTTCGGGGGGGGGGTTAGTAGTGATCGTGTTGGCTACAAGGACAGGTATTTTAAATCTTTTTTGCCCATGCTGTTCTTAAAAGATCCTCCTTCATTTTAAAGCTGCTCACCATAAAGACCACCAACCGAGGTCTCACATTTGGGTCTTGGGGCTTAGGTACTAATGAGCAATGGACTTGTTCAGTAGACGGAGCATACTGTGGGGGTAATTCAAAGATATCTCAACATATTCTCTAGGAATGCAGTCATTGGCATCTCTTCTGCACCCTCTACTAAGCCATACATCTTAAAATTGTTGCGGCGTGAGTGACTTTCAGTGTCAGTATTTTTAGCTTGTAGGGCCGCAGTGTGCTGGAATAATGTCTGAACCGTGTGGGTAAGGCGAGTCGTAGCATCTTCAGTATATGAGTGTCCAGCTTCTGTAGCTGGTGTGATAGTTGTTGCAGGTTTTTTTTTTTTTTTCATTTCTAGATCCCCTAATTTCAGCAAGGATGGTCTTGTAGAGATTCCTATTTAGGTCAGTTTCTCCCTCTGTGTCATAGCCTGAGGCCCGTGTGCTGCTAACCGACTGGCTTCTGCTGCAGCCACGGTGATCGCGAGGGAATCCTGCCGAATCGCTTTGTTTAGGGATCGATATCCCTTTAGTTACTGTTGTCTTGTTCCGTTTCCGACGTTCTTTAGACATTTTACTAAATTTTCCTCCATATTAAACTATGTAAGGGCGTTTATTTAATGCCGGGAGGTGAAGTCTCTATGCTGCAGAGTCGTCCATGGTAGAACCATCTGCCCCATTTGTTGTGGTAGTACATGGTCATGGTATTGTCCGTCTGAACTTGAACCCGGAGCTGAGGAGCAAAAGTTGATTGTGCCAGTCCGACTGCTCTGAGCTCCATCAGGTTGATGTGGTATTGGGACTCCTTGGGGGTGCAGAACCCATGGCCCCTTTTGTCCCCTATGTGGGCTCCCCGGCCCATGAGAGAGGCATCGGTCGTGACGGTCATTGGCTCAGGGTGGACAAACAGGATCCCTTCCTGCATCCAGTCTGGGGCAGTCCACCATTGGAGAGCATCCCACATCTTCTGGGTTACAGTGATCAGCTGGTAGAAATGACCGTGGTGCCAAGTCCACTGGGCGGCCTGCTCCTATTAGAGGGAGTGCATGTGCAGTCGGGCCCAACGGACCACTGAGGTGCATGCCACCATGTAACCCAGAAGGTGCAGAATGTCCCGGGCAGGGCGCAGTTGCTCAACCAGAAATGATTGGGCAGAGGAGGAGAGAACCTCCGCCATGTCTGCTGGGAACTGAGCTCTGGCTCGACTTGACTAAAGTCGAGCTCTGCCCCGATGAAACGCATCACCTGGGAAGGCACGAGTTCCGACTTAGCCTTGTTGATCAGAAGGCCGAGTTGGGAGCAGGTCTGGAGGGCCAGGTCCCTGGACCTCTCCACCTCCTGTTGGGTTGGACCTGCTAAGAGCTAATCGTCGAGGTAGGGTTAAATCCTGATTCCCCTTCCCCCAATGCCTGAGATGGGCTGCCACCACTGCAGTGCATTTGGTGAAGACCCATGGGGCCGATGACAGGCCGAATGGCATGGCTTGGAACTCATATAGAGTCCCTTCAACTCTGAAGTGGAGGAACCGTATATGTGAGAGAGAGAGCGACTGATTGGGACGTGAAAGAACGCAGCCTGCAGATCCAGTGAATAGAACCACATGTTTGCTCCAAGGCTGGTATGATCTGGGGCAGAGTGACCATCCGAAAGGTGCATGACTTGAGAGATTGATTCAGGTCATGCAGATCTAGAACGGGGTGCCAGCCCCCCATCCGCTTGGGCACCAGGAAGTACCTGGAGACAAAGCCTGTGTCTGCAGGAGGATCTGCCACTGGAGCTACTGCCTCCTTGAGGAGCTGAGCAATGTCATCTTGGAGAGCTGACTGGGTCTGGGTGGATACTCTTTCCTGGGGGGGGGGGCACGAACTCAGCTTGGAGGGTACTGCTGGAATTCCAGAGGCAGTCCCTGACTGGCCACTTCCAAAATCCCCTGTCCGTGGTGATAATGGACCAGGCGGAAAGGAAGTGGCGGAGCTGGCCCCCAACGGGAGGACCTTGAGCTGGCGTGATGGGAGAGAGGGAGGAAGCGCCCACTCCTTCACTTAGCAGGCTTGGAGGAGGACGAGGATCCAGGACCTGAACCTCTGCCTCCTTCACGGGCTTGGGAGGGCCCAGGTTTGGGCTGGAGGCCCCAAGCTTGACCCTGCTGCTGCCCTCCTTCAAAGGCGGGTTGCTGTGCCATAGGGGAAGGTTTCTTCTTCTGCTGTTTCTTGTCCGAAGAATCTTTTGCAGACGTAGCGTCGAAGATGGCGTTTGACTGCTCAGTGTACTGAAGGTGACCAGCCACACCTGGACCGAAAAGGTCAGTGCCCAGGAAAGGCACATCAGCTAGTTTTTGCTGAGTATCTGCCGGAAAAGAGGAACGTCTCAGCCAGTCCCTGCGACGAGAGGCAACTGCGGCTGCCATTGAGCGGGCACAAAAATTCCCAATGTCCAGGGCTGTCTGAAGGTGCTGTTTGGCAACAGCCCAGCCCTGATCCCGGACCTGCTTGACTATGGTCTGCATGTCTGCGGGGAGGTGTGAGAGGACTTCATCCAAAGACCCCAAGAGGGCATGGGAGAAGTGTGCCGTGATGACGGCAGAACTTGCCTGATGAAGGTCTAGAGATGAGGCCGCATAGACCTTCCGAGCCGAATGATCCAAGAGTTTGGATTCTTTTTCGAATGGTCAGTATGTGTCTGCAGAATTGCCAGTACGCCTGAACACAGACGTGGTCACCAGGCTCTCGGCCGAAGGGTTCTCTGTGAACCCCGCAAGGGACCCCATGGGCACCGCATACTTGCGGCCCATGCAGGCAGACTGAGCACTGCCAGAGTTCTAAGGCCGGCCAACTATGGCCTCTGCCACAGGAAAGGCCTCTGGGGTATCCCCTTTCTTGAGGATGCCCGTGATAGGGTACTCGGCCTTTTTCTTTATAGGTTCCAGGGGTATCCCTGTCTAGAGATGAGGCGAAGAATGCCCTGAAAGGACTAAGGATCTTCCTCCATCTCTAACCCACCGTCCGATTCATCATCCCTGGGATGAGAATAAAGGCCAGTCTCATCCAAATCCAAGGACACTGGAGAAGCCCGGTGTCCAGTCTGTCTTCCTTAGGAGCCCCTCCCCTCCCACAGGCTGCTTGGGCAGTGGTTCCCCCACAATCGGTGGAGAGACCAGTTTCGGTCGAACCAGAGATTTGCCCGGCTCTGCGGGCGGGGGAACAGACTTAATCGGCTCTGAAGAAGTCTGCTTTGGCCTGGGAGGTGAAAGCCAAGTAATGGCCTGAGTAAGAGCCAGAGTCTGCTTGTGCCCAGTCAGAATCAGCTGTTGCCACAAGAGGTCCTCGTAGTGCCGATGGAGTTTCCACAAGAGCATGTCCTCATCCGACGAGGATGACCGATGGAGTCTCCTCTTTTTAGAGCGCTTGTGGCTCTTCCTCTGCCTTTCAGTCGAGGGGGTTCTGGATCTCTATCGAGACCAGAGAGGCCGACTTGATTGCTCGGGAGACACCAGCAGGACCAGTGATTTCCCAGGGTCGGGGACCACTTCCTTGACTGGATTCCCAACGGTTTGGGTCTCCTCGTCAGTGAAGGAAAGGACCAGGAGTCCGATTGAGAGAATAGTTGACTGGAGTCGGTGATAATGAGTTGATTGGGTCGATTATTTCAACCTCGTCAATCGGCACCATGGTTGACTGGCCATATGGCAAAGCTGAGAAGCCAGCGGCTGAAGAAGCAATTCCGACCGAAGTCAAGACTGACGGTTCCTGGGACAAAGATCTCTCCTGATCCCAAGAGGCATCTCTGTCGAGATGAAGACTATCCCAGGTCCTATTCCTGCTTACAGGACCGAGAGGAGTGCTTGACCGCAGGCCCCTCCCCCATAGTTGGGAGAGACTGGCACAACTCTCTGACAGAACCCGAGATGGTGGAGCCCAGGTTGAGCAGAACAAAAACTTCGAGAAGAGGATTGCCTGGCCTGAGCCGCTTCCTCTTTGAAGGCTTACATGCATTCCAATTGCTTGGCAGATCCTGCGGCCACGGAAACCACCCACTGAGCCTCCCAAGATTTGACTGGAGGGTTCCATTTTTCCAGTCTCCCGAACTTCAGACGTGTGAGAAGGTCGAGGACGTTAGGATGGCATGCAAGACAAAAATCGCACTTCGAGATGTCATTGTCGACACCTAGTAAGTAGACTCATGCGGTGTGGGGATCGGTGCATGACATTTTCTGGCCGCATGAACACTGACGAAATCTGGGGAGAGACTTGTCTTCCATAATGGAAGGTAAGTAGTCGTGATCGCTAATGCGAACTAGACAAAGTTTTGGAATAACTGAAGGTTTTGAAGCCAGGGCCTACAAAATGCAGGAGCATGAAGGAGGCAACCTGAATCTTCCAGCGGAAAGGAAGATCTGGCGTCATGTGGCGGAGCCAAGGGTTATACCACCCGAGTGGGTGGGAGGAGCCAGCTTGAAGACTTCTGGCGATCCTTAAAGGGGAAACGGACATGCCAAGGAGTGTGGATGAACAACATATCCATGATCCTAGAACTGTTCTTTCTTGTACCGGTTATTCCGGTTGTGTATGTAGGCTCTGTCGATAGGCAGGCAGTACCACAGTTTACATTGCTATATATTCCTTACTGTAATTTTTGTTCTGTATTGTATATAGTCTCCTTTGCTTAGCTTTTTTTTGGGGGGGGGGGGTGCATACGTTTTCTTCTGTCCTATATTGCCCATAGGCCTCTCAGCAAAGGGTTAGCATGTATTGTATGCTAATGGGATTTGTTCCTTGGTTTTCATGTTGTTTAAGCAGTGTTTCGTCTACAGACTTTGAAGGAGTCTGAAAAGGGGCGTGTCCCAAGACAACTTCGGAATATTTGTAGGCTGCCCCAAATAGCAGGGTGGGGACAGACCATTCCAACTGCCAACCTATGGAATGCACTTGCACTCAGCCAGACTACTGGGGGACTAATTCTGCTTAAACAGCCTGACACTGATTCAGTGACCACTGTGTATGCACACGATGGGTCTCTTATGCCTCACAGAATGAGCACCAGATCTCCTGACAGAGAATCTGAAACTGTTCTAAACTGATAAATGAACATTTGCCTCTGCCTCCTTGGGACTGCTTATTGCAAACTGTAAGGCATGTCTCACCAAGTACCACAATTGCCTCTAGAATACTATAAATCTTGAGACCCTGAATCATCTCCCAGGGAGCTGAGGCAGAGAAACTTTACCATCAGTTTGATTTGTTTGATGCGTTTGCCAGGGTTGTCTGCCACATTCATCTGTTTTTTTGTAGACACTCCTGGCTCAGGGGTGCTGGTTTCGTCTATGATGTGCACCAGTCTGTACTGAATGTACCCTGCAGGGATCTCGTTTTTTTTTTTTTTGGCTTTGATGTGGAGGGGATCCTTAGGGAGCTGGAAACTTCCCAAGCAGTTGGTTAAAATATTTGGAGCCTAACATCGAATGACCAACCCCACAGTTGTGGCAGGACTTCCTTTTGCATGTTGGCCCCTATGGGCAGGCAGTAATTAAGGCCATGGTCCGTAGTCCAGGTAGAGATTATATGCTGCAGCAACAACAGATCTTACTTAGAGAGAGCTCTTGCAGTAGGTAATTACATATAAGACTGAAGCCAGCAGGTGTCAGGACACCATGGAAACATTTCTAGCTAGCAGTCTCTGGCAGGGGACCGCCCCCACGTCAGGTGAGAGACGTCAGTATAAAGGGGCGGTCCCCCACGACAGCCTTCCAGTTCTTTTCAGATTTTCGCTTGTGAAAGTGTCTCAGTTAAGTTCCTACTGCTTTGTCGGTCTGTAGTCTGTTTTATTTACCAAATTTTTTCTCGACTTTCAAACGCCGGTCACCTGACGTGGGGGCGGTCTCCTGCAAGAGCCTCTCTCGAATATCTGTTATGGCAAGTTCTTGCATAACTGTACTTTTTAGAGGCACTAAGAAACACCCAAAGGCAGGTAACAGTGGCAGTATGTCACCCTTTTTTCTTTTATGTACTTTATCTCCTGGTCTCCCAGCGGACCCCATCTGATTGCCCCCCGCCCAGTCACCCGGCTCCTCTGGGACTTGTCTTTGCTGTTGTCCTCTGCCACAGGACCGTGGCTGTGCCCAGCCACTGGTGCGGAGCCTGTGAGGGTGGGGGTGTCTAGCTTCATCCTGCTGCAGAGGGTGTTATCCACCTGTCTTCTCTCCTCCACCCCCCCATTGCTGTGGTGTGACATGTCTGTTTGCGTATGTGGAGGCGTACGCACACTATGGAGTCCCGCAGCACCCTCCCTTCATTGGTGTCCCTGACCTGTTCTGCTGCCAGAACTCCACCTGGGGGCAGTCATTCGGCAGGACTACCAAGCTACCCTCCCTGGGAGAGGAGCGCTGTCCTCCAGACGCTTGATCCTCTTCCTCTGCTGCCAACCCCCAACAACCCGCTTGTACTGTGAACACGGGTCGCTGACGTGGCAGGAGATAAAACACCAGTGCCTCCACCCTCCATGCCACTGGACTGGCCTGCCACCCCTTATTTCTGATTCTCTTCCCTTCTCTTCAAGCTCCCCTGCAGAAGGTCTTGTATTTCTGCCCAACTGGCGGGGGTGACCAAAAACATGGGTTCTTGAAAGCATTCAACATGGCTATGTCTTGGGAACTTGTGTCCCCCTCTGGTGGCTTCTCACAGGCCCTGTCACTATTCCCCATGCACCGTGCTGTTTCTTGCCAAAGTGCAGATGCTATTGCAAAAGAGCTACTCATTCGGTTCCTCAAGTTGGAGTCAACCAGAGAGTTTAGTCCATTTGCAAGAAAACTTTTTTTTTTTTCCAACTGTTTAACCAGGTGAGACGCACTGAGCTGAAAACTTGTTTACAGGTGCAACCTGGGAGCACAGGGAAGTTAAGTGACTTACTCAAGGTCGCACAGTATGCAGGTGGGGGATGTGGGATTCAAACCCAGGTCTCCAGATTTGCAGATTAGAGCCTTAAACCACTGTGCTGTACTGCCTCCCAATTATATTATAATTGCATAAACAAGAGATCTGTTGATCATTATCCATAATAATTTTCTCTTTTGCTTATGTCTGTTGAAGCTAGGGGAGGTAAAGGAAATTGAACCCCTGTCCACCTCTTGGGGATACATTGAGTAACATTCAAAGTACCAGCACCCTTTAAATGTCAGACTGTTGGATTGGCATGAACAAAAGGGTAAACAGGGAGGAGAGGAAGCACTGTGGGTCAATTTGGAGATGGGCAATGGCACCACAATCCACACAGGGGTTGTATACACACCCCTACCTCAGGGGAAGGAAATGGACAAGGAAATGATAAAGTATCCTTAGAATGGCAGAAAAGGGGAGATGTTGCTGATGGGGGATCTGAATATGCCAGATGTTAACTGGAGTGCATTTGCAGCAGCCGTTTCTAAGAGTGGGGTCATTCTAGATGCCCTACAGGGGGCATGTCTTGGACAACTAGTATCGGAACCCACTCGAGAGGGAGCAGTTTTAGACCTGGTACTCTCAAATGGAGATGGCAAGAGGATCACTGATTTAGAAGTGGGTAGCCATCTGGGAACTAGTGACAATCTTAACAATATGGTTCACAATAAACACAGCAGTAGAGTCAAGCCATACAAAAACAAAGGTACTGGACTTCAGGAGGGCTGACTTTGGCAAAATGGGTGAGTGCCTAAGGAATGCACTAGCAAATGGTCAGGAATGAGGGGTGCAAGAACAATGGGGAATAATCAAAACTGCCATCACGGAGGCAACAAGCCTTTGTGTGAAGCAAGCAAACAAAACAAAAGAAACCACTATGGTTCTCAACGGAGGTGGCAGGGAAGGTTAGGGAGAAAGAGAGCATTCAGGAAGTACAAGGAATCACGGAAGGAGCAGGACAGAGAATTGTATCAGTTAAAGCAAGAGGAAGTAAGAAAGGCAGTCAGACTAGAGGAGGGCAGATGTTATTCCACTTCACAGAAGTGGGAGCAGGGCAGAAGCAGGAAACTACAGACCTGTTAGTTTGACCTCAGTGATTGGGGAAAATGATGGAATCACTTCTGAAGGAAAGAATTGTGAAGTACCTAGAGGCCAGAAGGGCACAGGACCCAAGGCAACATGGATTCACAGTGGGAAGGTCATGTCAGATAAATATAATAGATTTCTTTGACTGGGTGACCAAAGTAGTAGATCAGGGAGGGGCTGTGGACATGGCCTGCCTAGACTTTAGCAAGCAATTTGACACAGTCCCACACAGAAGATTAATATACAAGTTGGCCAGCCTGGGAGTGGGTCTCAAGATGGTAGCCTGGGTAAATAATTGGCTGGAGAACAGGACACAGAGGGTAATAGTAAACTGAGTCCGCTCTGAAGAAAGGGGGGTTACTAGTGGGGTACCGCAGGGTTCAGTACTAGGACCGGTCCTCTTTAATGTCTTTATAAGTGACATTGCAGAGGGACTGGAAAGAAAAGTATGTCTCTTTGCAAGACAACACAAAGATCTGCAACAGAGTGGAAAGGATGAGAAGGGACTTGGCAAGGTTGGAGGAATGGTCAGATGTGTGGCAGCTTAGATTAAATGCTAAGAAGTGCAAAGTAATGCACCTGGGAAACAAAAACCCAGGGAAAGCGTACACAATGTCGGGTGAGATACTAACAACAACAGAAATGGAAAGAGACCTGGGGGTAGTCATATCGGATGACCTAAAGGTGGGCAAGCAGTGTGAGGGGGCTGGAAGGAGGGCAGGGGGATACTGGGATGCATAGGGAGAGGCAGCACCAGTAGAAAACAGGAAGTTGTTCACCCTCTGTACAGACAGCTGGTGAGACCCCATCTGGAGTACTGCGTGCAGTTCTGGAGACCCAATCTCCACAAAGACAGGATGGAGGCAGTCCAGAGGAGGGCAACTAAAATGGTGCAGGGTGTGCACCGGAAGACGCATCAAGAGATATTTGAGGAGCTTAATATGTATAGTCTCGGAGGGAGATGGGGGACATGATGGAAATGTTCAAGTACCTCAAGGGAATCAACAAAGTCTGAGGGTAGCATTTTTTCAGAAAGAGGTGTGCAAGGACAAGGGGGCACAATTTGAAGCTAGAGGGGGGACGGCACAGAGGTAATGTGAGGAAGTATTTTCTCACGGAGAGGGTTGTGGATGATTGGAACAGCCTTCCTGAGGAGGTTGTAGAGTCAAATAGTAGTGGAATTCAGGAATGCATGAGGCAGTCATAAGGCAATTCTAGGGGTGGAGTTGGAAGAAGTAGGCTGTTGGTTACCTAGGACCTGCAGCTTATACATTAGGTAGGGAAATGGGCAGAGTGGGTGGGCCAAGCGATCCTTATCTGCCGTCAGATCCTGTGTTTCTGTGTGATAAATTGGAGATGCTGGAAGGTTTGATACCTTTTATTGGACCAACAAGAATCTTGTACAAAGGTGGAATTGAACACAAGCTTTCGGGGTGTCGCAGTTCCCTTCTTCAGGTGAATGACAAAACTGAGCAACATAAGCAGTAATTATATGTGCTGCAGAGCAATGTATAAAAATAGAAGAGAATTATGGGAAGGATAGAATGGGAGGTAGTGTGAAGCTCAGAAGTGAAGAAGGTAACACAGAGCAATTAAGCCTAGAGAAGTCTGTAAAAGGTGCAAACTGAAACATTGGGATGTATGGGAAGAGGTGGGGGTGGGGGAGTAACAAGAACAGGTCATGTGAAGATGAAATGATGCTAAAGATGACAAGACAGGAACACAGATTTGCGATACGAGATGTTAGCAGGAAGTAGGAAATGTTAAGAAATGAAAGGATGCTATGAAAACATTCCTTCGTAGCTTCCTTTCATTTCTTAACATTTCCTACCTCCTACCCTTGCTGCTAATGTCTTGTATCTCAAATCGTAATCTGTGTTCCTGTCTGTCAGCTTCTTAGGATCCTTTCATCTTCACATGACCTGTTCCTGTTATTCTCCCAGTTCTTCTCCAGCTTCGGAAACTAAGAAACTCTGGTCTACATGGAAGTCTTCTGCTCATCTTTCCGATTTTTTTGAGACCTACAGGGCCCTTTGGAACATCTGTAAAAAGGAGAGTAGATTGGCTAAAAGCACATACTTCAGGAACCTGCTCAGTGCCTCTAACCCTAAATGTTACTGGTCTCAAATTAAGGAGATTGTAGGGAACAATAAGCCTATGACCCCAAATGATAGGTTTATAAATTATATCCACTGTAACCACTCTCGCACCATTGCGAATGCCTTCAACGCACTCTTCTCCACACTTCCCTCCACGTCTCTCTCTGCTCAGGCTGCCACTGCTCCGTCGTCCTCTGCCTCCTCTTCTCTTGAGCTGTCACTGGTCTCGCACCAGGATGTCCTAAAGTTATTAAAGGCCATTTCTGTTAGTGGTAGCACCAGCCCTGATGGCATTCATCTGGAAATTCTTAGGCAACTTGCGTCGTGTCTAGCGGTGCCCATCACCAGGCTGGTCATCCTCTCCATCTGCACTGCCTCAGTACCAGCGGTCTGGAAAATGGCCAGAACTATACCTGTGTTTAAGAAAGGTGATGCCAAAATCCTGTCTAACTACTGCCCCATCTCACTTCTGCCTACCCTCAGTAAGCTGCTTGAAAAGCTAGTCTGTCAGGTCTCCAAGTACCTTTGCAATTTTAACCTTCAGTCCACTGTACAACATGGCTTCAGGGCTGGGCACAGCACTACTACTACTCTTACACAGTTTACCAGCGATGTCAAATGTAATATGGACAAGGGCTTAATAACTGGAGCTGTGTTCATAGACCTCTCTAAAGCATTTGACATGGTACATCACCCATTACTGCTGGCCAAGATGCAGTCTCTTGGTGCCTCAGATGCTACTCTATCCTGGTTTGGAAGCTACCTCGATAATCGTTCTCAGGCTGTCTCTTTCTGTAAGGCTTTCTCCTCCCCCTGCATCTATCTCCTGTGGGGTTCCGCAGGGTTCTATCCTTGGTCCCCTGCTTTTCTCTCTTAATTGCATTCCTATCCTTTCTCCACTCAGCAGCATAATCATATATGCGGACGACCTGGTGCTTCACGCTGCCTCCAAGTCTATTATGGACATTAATCTAACTCTAACTTTCTCGGGACTTTCAGTCCCTACAACCCTGGTTTTTGTCTATCAGTTACTAAACATAGCTAAGATCCAGGCCATGCTTTTTGGGATCCACTGAAAGTGTCCACTGAGTCGCATAAGCTCCTGGTCCACTCCTGTGATGGAACTGCTGTCTCCAACACTTTATCTTTCAAATATCTTGGGGTTACCCTAGACCCAGTACTAGAGTTTGCTGCTCATGTCAATGAAGTCTGTCGCTCAGTCAACACCAAGATAGGTGCAGCCTATAGAGTGCGCCACTCACTCACCCTGGCGGCTAGAATCTCTGTAGCTAAAGGTGTTCTTCTCCCACAACTACTATATGCCCTTCCTGTACTCGCTCATGCCAGTGCTGGGGTTCTTCGCAAGTGGGACACGTCTTACAACAGTATCTGTAGATTTGCCTTGTCTGCTCCTTGCCTAACCCATCACTGCCTACTCTATTCTGCTTTAAATTGGCTATCTCCCAGTGCTCTCTGTTCTTGTGCCCTTGGTTGTTTTGTTGACTTGCTGATTAGAACCCCTCGCCCCACCACTCTGCATGACATGCTTACCACTGTCTCACACTCCCGCTCCCTCAGGTCGTCTTCCTCCCCATTGCTCTCCGTTAGGCCCTGTTCATCGAAAATGGGTGAGCAAGTCTTCTCCTACTTTGCACCCACGTTCTGGAACTCTCTCCCCCCTACAATGTTAAGAACTCCATCTCGCCTTACTTTCAAGTATTCACTATTTTCTCACCTATATGTTCTTGGTAACTGCAACTGCGCTTAACTGTTTGTTGCCAGATGTGTAGATGCCCTTGACTGTAATGTTGACTGTAATGTTTAACTTAAGTATATTGTTTTACCTGTACGTTTTCTCTCCCCTAACTAGGCTATTTGACGTGTGATCCGGCTAATTATGCTGTAACTGTTGTTTTGCTCTAAATTGTTGTATTACTGTTATCAGTGTCTTGTATAAGTTCTGTGATCTATAATGCTGACTTAATTGTTATCCTGACAGATATCCTCATTATGTCCCAGTTGATTGTCGCTGTGATACATTACTGTTGTCATTGCTGTATTTTGCAGTTTGCACTCTCCCGGGTCGTACCTGAAAACAGGCAGGTTTTTTGCCTAGTGTAGTTACCCGGTTACCAAAAGCTAATAAATAATCCAGTATTTTTATACATTGCTCCACAGCATATATAATTACTGCTTATGTTGCTCACTTTTGTCATTCACTTGAAGAAAGGACCTGTGAGGTCCCGAAAGCTTGTGTAGAATTCCATCTTTGTACAAGACTCTTATTGGCCCAATAAAAGGTATCGGACCTTCCAGCATCTCCTGTTTTCCAAGGACCAATATGGCTAGAATCTCTTTACAGTGTGACAAATTGAAATAATAAAAATCCTTTGGTGTGTTCCATGACTGACCACTGGGTGTCAGTGTTTCTCCACTTGCTACATAGCGAAGTAAGAATAACACAACAGGGTGGTGCATGTCTTCAGCTCATAGAAACGTACTAGGATGCAGCATTATGCGTGCATGAACATGTATGCACTTCAGGTCATCGGGTTCATCCACACTGAACCAAGGCTTGTCTCTGCGTGTGATTTTTTTGGGGGGTTCCATGAGTGAATGTCATAGACAAAATTAGTGTAAATATAATCAAATACAAATTTGGTGCAAGTGGAAAACTGTATGGACCTAAAAGATGAACAGTGCTACTGTGGTATGTAATAACTTGCATGATAAACAAGGTGTAAAATAATTAGGGGATGCAAAAATCGGCAGTGTTAAATAATAATATTGGTTGACCAGAAGTAGGTACAAAGCCCAGAGCACCTAAAGAATACTGGGTGGCCAGATATGAACTAGGAGCAGGAAGAGGAGGAGGAAGTAAAGTGAGCTGTTTGTTAGAACAGTAGGAGGAGAAGCAGAGCTAGGGAGTAGATCTTTCCAAAGGGAGGAGGCTGAGGCAGTTTGCCTTGCAGCAGTTTTGCAGTGAGAGTCGAAAGTTGGCAGAGGGTTTTTGCTGAACAGGCGAATGGAGGAAGACGGATATGGAGTTGGGAGAAGAGGAACAATGAGAAGGGTACCTGGACTTTAGCAGAGGTGGGTTAGCAAAATGGCAGAGCATGGGGTTGAACTTTTTATGGACGGCATCGATGTGGCTAGGAAAGTCTACGCGTCCATCCAGCCACACACACACCGATTCTTAAATAATAAACATTATCAAGGAAGGTATCATGCTGGATTTAAAAAAAGTTAAAAGTGCATCTGAGCCTTGCAGGCTTTTGACTAGTACCAGAGAACATACGAACATACAAAATCGCCAGCAGAAACAGGCCACATGGTTATCAAGTCTGCCTGAGTGTGCAGCTAGCACTTCATCTTGCAGCTGCCCCTCCTGCTCCCCCATCACCGTATCCTTCTCCTTACTCTGTCCCGCCCCCTTTTGAAACTGCCCACCATCTTGCAGGACATCAGATCTTCGGGTAGGGTATTCACGTGTCCATTACCCTTTCTGTGAAAGTGTCTCCTTACATCCCTCCTAAACCTCTCCCCATCTCAGTCCATGCCCTCTTGTGTCCCTCCCTCTCCTCAGCTGAAAGACATCTTCTGTATTAGTCTTGCTAATCCCTTTCAGATACTTAAATGTCTCTATCGTATCCCCCCTGTCCCCCTCCTGTCTTCCAGCAAGTACATTTTCAACTCTCAATCTGTCCTCCAAACCCTGTATCATCTTCGTGGCCCTGCGTTGCACCCCTTCCAATAACCTTATGTCCCTTTTCAGGAACGGGTGCCAGAATTGCACGCAATACTTCAGGTGGGGCCTGTCCAATGATCTGTACAGGGGGAGTGTAACCTCACTCCTTCTGGAAGAGATCCCCCCTTGCTGTACACCCCAGGATTTTGTCTGCCTGTGCTGCCACCTTCCTGCACTAGGCTGAGTTGTTAATGCTCCCTGTTATAATTACTACTAGGTTATTTTCCTCTGCAGTATTTCCCAGCTGCACTCCATTCAAGCCAGACCCTCGAGGTGCGGAGGTCGCGAGTGCTCGCACAGTCCTCTTCCACAGCCAGAGAAGGAACCACCAAACTCACAGTCCAGACCCCAGACCCCCAAGGTACGGAGGTCACGAGGGCTCACACAGCCCTCCCCCACAGCCAGAGAAGGAACCACCGAACTCGCAGCCCAGATCCCAGACCGCTGAGGTGTGGAGGTTGCAAGGCCTGGCACAGCCCTCCCCCACAGCCAGAGAAGGAACCACAGAACTCACAGCCCAGACCCCCGAGGTGCGGAGGTCACGAGGGCTCGCGCAGCCCTACCCTACAGCCAGAGAAGGAACCACCGAACTCACAGCCCAGGTAAACAGCCCTGCAATTCAGTCACAGGGGGCCGCATAAGCAAGTCTGCCGTTGGACTTTTGGCGCCTTTTTCAGTTTAAACTTGCCCTCCTAAGGAACTTTAAAAAAAACAAACAAAAACAAAAAAACGATCTGCACAGCCGAATTACCAGCTTGCCTTACCTGTAAAAGCTGGCACTCTGCATTTCCCGTCGGCGCAGCAGTTCTAGCCCCGCCGAATGATTCACGTTCGGCTCCCCACTACCAGCCTATCAGCCCAGTTTTCCATTTGCAGGTTATATTATATTGCCACTAGTGGCTGCCCTTACAGCCCAGCTCCTGCAACTGCTTTTTGGCCTGAAGCCCTGCTGGTTCACAATCACTACTTCTGGCTTGTAACTCTGCTGTTTTGCAAACACTGCTTCTGCTGCCACCCCTTACTGCCCCTTGTATTGCCACCAGGGGGTGGTCATGTCACCCTGGTCGCTGTCACTCATTATCCTGGCCTTGTACTGTCCCTAGCTCTGCTCTGACAGGTTCTTTAAACTACCTGTTCATCATGGCTGTTTTCTCCACGAATCCACCCCCGGCCCACTGTGGGTTCAGCAACCATACCTAGCCAGGTTGCCCCATGCCCTCCCTCAGGTCTCCCGGATGGCTCTCTCCAAGGGGCTAAAATTGTCCACTTAAATGTCCAGAGCCTCTTACACAACCTTGCAGAGCTTACTGTCTGGGTTGCCCACTACAAGCAGATATCATGGGTATCTCGGAAACATGGCTAAAACCTCACACTCCTGATGCAGTGTGCACCCTACCGGGGTACAGCCACATCAGACGTGATCGGATGGGGAACAAACGAGGTGGTGGAGTGCTACTCTACTATAAAGTGCACCTCAACATGTCAACCATTGATCACTCACCAACCGCCACCCCATCAAGTGAGTTCCTGCACGCCCTTCTCCTGCTGGGGCTCACAAAGAAAATTCACCTGATCTGTTCCTACATCCCCGCCAAGAGCGGTCTGCCAGGACTCTCCTCACTACTTCACAGTATTAGTGAGAAAGTGGGTCCCAGTGAAGTCCTCATCATAGACAATTTCAACCTTAACTGGTTGGGCTCCAACTGTAAATTATATGAGCTGCTGCTCTCGGGCCTTGCTCTTAGCCAAATTATCTCTGAACCTACAAGGCCCTCCCCCCGGGGGGACAAAGGGTCGCTAATTGACTGGATGCTTACCAACAGACCCGACAGGATCACATCCTCGGGCATTCTACCAGATGCCATCTCTGACCACTCGCCTACCTATTGCACATGGGGCATCTCTCAGATTAAAGTTCCCAGTAAAGTCCTCTGGATGAGGGATTACTCGAAATTTTCCTTACCCGACTTCCTTGCTGACCTCAGACTAATTGACTGGTCAGGGGTCACTGCCACAATGGACCTGGTTCAAGCCCTGGATGTATTCCTATCTAAGTTTATCCCCGTGCAGAACAAGCATGCCCCCCTCACTAGGAGGGTAAGGGACGCTGTTACCAAATGGCTTCATGGGGGCCTATTCTCCCTGATGAAATGCTGGGCGACCTACAGGGCCTCCCAAAGTAACAATGACCTCCTAGCTTACAGACACGTCAAACTCTTGTTAAAAAAATAAAAATAAATAAATAAAAAAAGCCACCCGCTCAGCAAAAAGTGAGGCATGCCGAACTGCCTTGCTGTCCTCTGCCAGAACATTAGAAGTGCGGTTGGGGGCTCCGCCAGAGTGCAAGTCACGGACCTGCTCATTGACTGGGTCAGTTGCAAT
The DNA here is from genome assembly GCA_016271365.2 of Neoceratodus forsteri. NCBI lineage: Eukaryota > Metazoa > Chordata > Ceratodontiformes > Ceratodontidae > Neoceratodus > Neoceratodus forsteri. The sequence continues at coordinate 115,578,199 of CM057454.1, forward strand.
AACCCACATACAATTTCAAATACCTTTAACACAATGTTCTCCGAACTGTCTGCCCCTTCCTCCCCGTCCACTGCTCCCAAGTCCCCAAGCACTCCTCCTCTCGGTCCCAAGTCCCGCCCTCCCTTCTACCTACATCTGGTGTTGGTAACAGAGGCCCAGAAGCTCCTTGCCAGCCTTCCCCCCCCCCCCCATATAGTGGGTCTGGGCATGATAGCCTAGAACCAAAACTGCTCAGGCTAAGGGCCCACCTCTGTGGCCCATAACTCATATCTTCAATCCTTCCCTAACCACTGGAGTCCTCCCAGACCTCTGGAAAGTGGCCAAGGTTACCCCTGTTCTTAAGCAAGGTAACCCCAAAGATCCCCTGAACTATCGACCCATCGCCATTCTGTCTGCCACCTCCAAGATTCTGGAGAAAGTTGTGGCCTCTCGGCTAACCGAGTATATACAGGAACATAACCTCCTCTCTCCAGCTCAGCATGGGTTTAGGAAGGGGCACTGCACGGCTACCGCCCTCGCTGTAGTCTCCTTGCTGATCTGAACTGCAACCAACCAGGGCAGCCTCACTGGTGCCATCTTTGTGGATCTCTCCAAAGCCTTTGACAGGATAGACCACTCTCTCCTTTGCTCCACTCTTCTTTACCTTGGACTCTCACCCCCTGCCCACGCCTGGTTCCTCAACTACCTCTCTGGTAGGAAGCTGGTGGAACACAGGCTTACCACCAACCTCAAGAAAACCCAAGCCATTCTTTTTGGTTCCCTGAGCAAAACTAAATCCTGCCCTGCTCCGCTACAAGTCTACGGGGCTGATGGCACTACCCTGCAGACGGTGGCCGCTGTCAAATACCTGGGCGTCACTCTGGACCCGTAGCTGGATCTCACCCTACATATCCAAAATGTCTGCAAGGCCATGAATGGCAAGCTTGGTCTCACCTACAGAGCCAAAAACTGCTTAACCCTGGCCGCCCGTGAGTCCCTAGCCAGGGGGGTCCTCCTCCCTTCTCTCTGCTACGGGCTAGTAACCTTTGCCCCTGTGCCTAAATCCAGCCTTTTATAATGGGACACAGCCTACATTAACATCATCTGCTTTGCGCTTCCTTCCCCAAAACCCACCGCTGTGTGACCTTTACACCACGCCTAGAGTGGCTCCCTCCTGAGAAGCACCGCACCTTTGTAGTTGGGAACTTTGACATCGTCAGATCAGCTACTCCTGCTGCCCTCACCCTGCCCTCCAACCCTGACACCTCCTCCTACCACCTCAGGTCGAGAGCAACACTTGACCGCCTGGTTCCTAGAACCCGCACCCTTGTGGGGGATTGGGCTTTCGCCACCTATGCCCCTAAAATATGGAATTCACTCCCTGCCTTTACTCTGTCCTCCCCCTCCCATCCTGGCTTTAAAACCTCCCTTTGGAACTAATTGAAGGGATCCTCCACTTGTCCATGTACCTCGTAGCGCACCAGCCCAGGTATGCTGGGGCGGTCTCTGCGCCCACAGGGACCACTGCACTTATCCTCCTGCCAACTGGTCAAGTAACTGTTAAATGTCATCTTTGCACCAGTCCTACAGCACCCTCCTCCTTCCCTGATTAGTTTACCAGGCGCCCCCCCGGTTGGTTCATCATATCTGCTGGTACTTCTGTTTGCATTGACTGACTGAACTTGTTTATATAATTGTGTGCACTGTATTTATCTTATGCTAAATCATTTCTGTTGTTAGCTACCTACTCTAACCCTGTTAAACTTGTCATTTTTCTAGATGTCGGATTCTGATATTGCCTGATATCTCATTGTATGTAAATTCGACTTCCTCACTGTTCTTGTGTGCTGTAGCTTGTAACCCTCCCGGGTCTCACCTGAAAACAGGCACTTGGCTGTCTAGTGTGACTTACCCGGTTAACAAAAGCAAATAAATAAGTGATTGTCCCTCCCCTGGTTCTTTACTTCAGAGTGCAACACCTTGCACTTCTTGGCATTGAAACCCAGCTGCCATGTTTCTGCCCACTCCTGCAGTTTAGTCAGGTCCTGCTGTAGCCCTGTCCAGCCCTCACTGTTATCAACCATGGCTTCCATTTTGGTATTGTCCGTGAACAGGCTGATCTTGCTCCTGATCCTGTGTGAAATGAGTCCCAAACACCAGTCTCAGTACAGATCCCTGTGGCACCCCACTCTTCGCCGCTCTCTGTGACGAGGTCCCCACTACTGCTACTACCCTTTGATGCCTCCTCAGCCAGTTTTTGATCCAATTCACTAATTTTTGACCCGCCCCCACACATTCCAGCTTCTCTCCCCAACCAACGTCCCATGCAGTACTGAATCGGAGGTCTTGCTGAAGTCCAAATACAGGATATCTACTGCATGGCCTTTGTCCAGTTCCCATGTCACCCAGTCGTCGTATTCTACGAGGTTGGTTAGGCATGATCTTCCCGCTACAAACCCGTGCTGCTTCTGATCCTGGAGACCATTGTCCTCCAGAAAGCTCACCAGTCTCTCATTGAGCTTCCCCACGATCAGTGTGAGGCTCACTGGCTGATAGTTCACTGGTTCATCCTTTGTGCCACTTTTGTAGATGGGTACCACATGCACCACCCTCCAGTCCTGTGGTACACATCCTGTGTCCAGAGAGGTGTTGAAAAGGTCGGCCAGTAGCCTCACCAGGACCTCCGCTAGCTCCTTTAGGACCCTTGGATGAATGCCATCTAGTCCTGGTGCTTTGTCCACTCTTAGAGCCCCTTAGCCCTTCCAGTACACTTCCCTCTATAATCGCTACATCTGTTAGCAATTCTTCCCCCGCACCTCTACCACCATCTCCCTAGGAATCTGCCCCTCCCCCTTCTCCTGGGTGATTACCTAGTGGAAGTACTTAAGTGGTTCTGCCTTCTCTTCACCCCCTCTCTACCCACCCACTGTCCTTTTTTTATCCTCACCAGTTGGTCCTTATTCCTCCTCCTCTCTCCAGTGTACTGGAAGATGATTTTCTCTCCAGTCTTGATACCTTTCGCCAGCTGCAGCTCCCTGGCTGCCTTAGCTGCCCTGACTATTCTTGTAACCTCCCTGGACTTCTCTGCATACTTATCCTTATCTTCCTCCCTCCCTGATTTCCTATATTTTCTAAACGCTGCTCTCTTAGTTGCATACCTGCCAGGTACTTTCCCAGAATAACCCCTTTTTCCCAAAGTCCGCCTCTTAAGAGTCAATCACCCTTGTGTCCGTTTCCCCTGTATCCCTCTCCATGTTGAGCTTGAACCACACTGAATAGTGGTTGCTCCTAGCCAGTAGGTCTCCCACCACCAGGTCTCTAACAGACTCCCCATTAATTCAGTACAAGATCCAGGGTCCTCCCTACTATAGTCGGTTTCTGTACCAGCTGCGTAAGGAAGCTTTCCTGGATCGCCTCCAACAGGACCAGTTCCCTTACACTCATGGTGGGTGGTGTTCCCCACTCTATCCCTGGTAGGTTAAATCCCCCACCGTGCTCCCCCTCATGCAGACCCTCTTGATTTGGTCAGCCAATTGCCTATCCAGGTCACTCCCCTGGTCGGGTGGCCTGTAAACCACCCCCAGCCTCACTGCCGTGTTTTTTGTATCCCAAAACTGCATCCACAGGGCTTCTGTCCTCCCTTACACACTTTATTGCTTCCCTCAAATAAATCACCACCACCACCCCCGCCCTCCTCGCCTTAGTCCTGTTCTTTCTGTATATCCTAAACCCAGGTATCATCATGTCCCGGTACTGGCTGGCCCAGGTTTCTGTGATCGCTGCAATGTCTACCCTCTCCACCACCAACAGCCTGTATGTCTGCTGCCTTATTTCCCAGGCTCCATGCATTCAGTGACGCCACCTTCCAGCCCAGCTCCCTTCCCTTTCCTATTTTCTGCCAGTGCACCCTCTTCACTAACTTCATTTGCAACTATGGGGTGAGCTTCCCAGTCCCACCTTTTCAGACCCACTCCCTACCAGTGGGCCCCTCTCTGCCACCCCCACTCGTAATTTAAATCCACTTTAGTTGATATATACCCCTCCAACCCCTGTTTCAATATTCCCTTCCCTCCTGCACTCTGGTGTAGCCTATCTCCTGTGTGCATGTCGCTATTACCCCAGCCTGCCACCAGTCTGTACTTCCTGGTGTGGCACTACTCACTCTCACTCGTTAAACTCCTGTATCCTAACTTTCCTTGCTGTACTCATACAGGGGACTGGGAGCACCTCTTAGAATGCCACTGACATCTCCACCCCATCACACTGCTTTCCCAACTCCTCAGACCTCCCCACTACCACCTCCACCGCCTCCCTTGCCAGCGTTGGTACCAACATGCACCACTGTATGAGGTTTCTTCCTCCCCCTCCTTGTGTATTTGAGAATCGCCTCTCGTGATCAACCCTGCAGTGGCCTCCACCGAGATGCGACTAACTATGCCTTTCTCCTGGAGCTGTCTCTTTTTTAGCATTAACCATTCACTGTTGTGACTGGAACCTGCATTGTACGTTGTATGTCAGGCTGCAGTGGCTGTTCATATCACTGACTGAGGCACCACTGGCAGTGAATATTTTCAGGGTACATGTGGATGTTCATCTCAACAGTGAGTAGGTAATTCAGAAAGCTGAAGGGGATAGGTCTGAAAGAGCTTTGGGAGACCCCAGAGAGGATTGGAGGAAGGGGTGACAGTCTCAGCACTCTGGTTGGCTACAGTTGGCCAGGTTTAAGAGTGGAACCAGTCTACTGATATAGAACCCCACTCCTTTCCACTTAATCAAGGAAAAAGTTAGTGGGCTACCAAATCCAAGGTGTTTGTCAGATCACTGAAAATGGTATAGGTCCAGAAGCAGTTGCGTGTACCTGTGGTGAAGGTTCCTTGTCCCACAGTTGCACACAGTGAGGCATTTCAGAGTTGCAAAAGGAATTTATGAAGTTCTGTGTCCTGAACCAGTGAAAATAGAGGCAGTAATGCGGTCCTGCTCATTCCCTTAAAGAGCTAGTGTACTGCCTGGAAACTGGCTGCAATTAATTGTAACTTTCAGACGTAGTCTGCTATCACTTCATATATCTAGTATTTTTTTGTTTTCTGTTTGCTAATTAGAAGATTTTCCACCTGATGGTACTAGAGTGATGTGTGGAGCAGCACTCTGGAGGAAAAAGTAAGATCTTACTTTGAGAGGGCTCTTGCAGTAGGTAATTACGTATAGGACTGACCCGGTAGACATCAGGACCCCACGGAAAAATGTCTAGCTAGCAGTCTCTGACAGGGGACCGCCCCCACGTCAGGTGACCGACGTCATGTGACGTCGGTATAACAGGGCAGTCCCCCACGCCTGCTTTCCAGTTCTTTCCCGCCGTCGACTTGTGAAAGTGCCTCGCGGTAAAGTTCCTTCACTAGTCAGTCTTGCATCTGTCTAGTTTACAGAGTTTCAGTTTTTTCTCGTTTTTCCTGCTTTAACGGCTGTATGTTGTCCCAGACAACCTCCGATTTGCATAAGAACAAGTGCGACCCATGTGGATCCCAGCTACCGCATAAGGGCGGTCACTCCCTGTGCCTCTTCTCCAAGGGGTGTTCCGGGCCTAGGCAGAAGTGCCAGCACTGCCAGCAGTTCAGTGCAACCACCTGCAAATGGAGGTAGCAGTCCCTGGAGGCCCTCATTTTGAAGAAAAAGATGGGTTCCATGGAGGAGGAGCTGAAGCAGCAGCAACTCGTGCAGGATTCCACGTTGCCCGAAGGTCATAGAAAAAAAGAAAGCGGAGCACCGGTACTCCACCTCCATGGCTTTTGCGACTCCATCCGGAGTCGCTGTTCAGGTAACGTCCCCTCCGGGGGACTGACCCTGTGGCCGGATGGCTGTGTCCAAGGCGGCGTCCCTCCATCGGGCTCGGGCCCTTCAGGTGCCTCCGGGAAAAAGGAGGCGACTCACCCGGAAGGCCACTGCCACGTCTCTCCTCTCCCGAGCGGGACCAGTAGTCGGATGCCGGTGCTACTGACTCCGCTTTGACAGGACCGATAAGATGCCTGCTCCTTCGGGAGGGGGGACGCACAGTCCTCGTACACCCACCAAGGTCGCTTCCTCAACATGACCATCGTCAGGTCCGATAAGTTGGACGCTGGCTCCTCAGACACCCGCCCGGATCCTGCTGGTAAGCCGGACATCGGCCTCTCCAAACACCCAGCGAAAGAGCCTATGTTGGACCCCTTGGATCAGTCGGACGTCCCAAGCTTGCCGCAGCGCTTGCTGCTGCCTGCTGAGGCTCCTGCTTCTCCTCTGTTGGACCCTGGGGATTTTAATCCTCCATCCCCGGTCGAAACCGAAGATTTAGGCATGCTGATGTCAGGGCTCCCTCCTATAGGTCCAGACCCCCTGATGCCGGACCATGGCTCAGATGCCGGCTTACCCAACACCAGCTGACGTCCCTTTGCCAGACGCCATTCCAACGCCAGGCCCGACTCCCGCAGGGCCACCTTTACCTGGTCCGCCTGCTGGGCCTCTCCCTGGCTGTCTGCTCAGTCAGAGCTCCTGTCTCCAGGTTATCCAACCCCAGCTCAATCCGATGCAGTCCTACCCAGGACCACAGTATCAGACGCCGCAGTACCCAGCGCCTCGGTACCAGATGCTGGGCTTCCTGCCATCTGGTTACGGATACCCTCGGTATCCGTATCTCCCCCCTCCTCCACCGCCCCCACAGCTGCCAGTGGATTTGAAGGAGACTCTGGCTGCCTGGTGGGCTGAGGCCAAGGCTTGGCTCACTAGGGAGGTAGAGAGCAGTCTGCCGGCACCGGGCCCTGCACAGGGTCCCCTACGCCGGAGACTAGAGACTTCCTCCCCCTTACCTGACACCTGAGGTGAACCCACAGGCACCAGGGGTGGGGAGGATATGCTTCCCCGAGGTCTTCCCAAGGGGACCGTTCCTCCCCTGCATCGGGAGGAGTCTTCCTTCTCTTCTTCGGAGACCTCCGATTCAGACTTTGGGGGGGGGGTGCACCGATCCTGATGATGCGCCACATACTCCAGACCGTCCCAGGCCAAGGACTCTCCGGAAGATCCTTAATTTCTGGAGTTACTGGGAAAGATCCAGGAGGTTCACCATTGGCAATCTCTGGAGACAGATCCGCAACGGAAGACTCTCGCTGCTCACTTGGCTCTGCCCAAAACTGCTCAGACTTTGATTCCACCCTGGATTGAGCCTCAAGCGGACCTTGTTTCCACTATTTGGAAGCAACCGTCTGCATTCGTCCCCCTTTCGAGGAAGGCGGATCAGATATACCAGGCTTCTGAGGGTGTGGATTCTTTGAATACACACCCCAAGGCCAACTCTATTGTGATTAGCGTCACTCATGGCCGGTCGGCCAATCCAAAACATCTCAGCTCGTCTTCACCCGACAAGGAATCCCATCTTCTGGACTAGTATGGGAAGGTGTACACTACTTCCACCCTGGAGATTAGGGTCCTGAATAATGTTGCAAGTATGGGGGACTACCAGAAGACAATCCTGAGTCAGGTGGAATCCAAATTGGACTCCTTCCTGAGTCTCAGACCAAACAGGAAGTGGCTGATGCTCATTTGGCCAGTTGGCACAGGCTCTGGGACACCTACGATGCAGTGGACGCAGCTGGTTGGAGTTTGGCTTTCGCCGTTGGTCTGCAGCGTCGTGCCTGGCTCCGGGTGTGAGGATTGGTCTCTGAAGTGCAATCCGCAGTTCAGGATGTGCCCTTCAGGAGTTCGGTGCTGTTCGGTGGGGATGTCAAGGACATCATTACCGACCTGCAAGAGAAGGGCACTGCACTGAAGTCCGTTGACTCTCTGTACAGGCCCCGTCAGGGACAGCGTTGCCCTTTTCGCAGACATTATCAACCCAAAGTGAAACCTCTGGGCAAGCGGGCCAACAAACGGGCCCCTCTGGCAGCCAAGCCTCCCCCACCCAAATAAGCTGCAGGAGCCTCGCCTGCTGTGTTGGCTCACACCACCTAACTCCTTTCCTCTCCCACAGCCTCTGGACTCCCCAGAGGAACCAGTAGGAGGGAGGTTCTCCTTCCATCTACCAGGTTGGGAGAGGATTACATCAGATGCTTGGGTGCTTCAGCTGATAGCAGCAGGACACTCAATCGAGTGTCTTCAGAAACCACCCAGAAAACCACCCCAAAAGTCGTCTTACTCCCTGGAACATTTTCCTGTGGTCTTGAAAGAAATTTCCTCCCTTCTCTTGAAGGCGGCGATAGAGCCAGTCCCCACCCACCTTTGGGGGACAGGTTACTATTAACATTTTTTCCTAGTTCCAAAGACTGGAGACGTAAGGCCTATTTTAGACCTCAGCTCCCTGAACATGTTCGTGGAGTACAAATGCTTCAGAATGCTCTCCCTGCAGAGCCTTCTGCTGCTTCTTCGGCAGGGATAGTGGCTGTGTGCTTTGGATATGCAGGATGCCTACCTGCACATCCCCATCCGCCCTTCCCACTACAAATTCCTTCGGGCTTCGTTTCAGGGGGACCACTACTAATTTAGGGCCCTCCCATTTGGTCTTTCCTCAGCGCCTTGAGTGTTTACCAAATGTCTTTCAGTGATAGCGGCCCACCTGCGTACCCAGGGAGTGCAGGTATTCCCGTACATGGACGACTGGCTCTTGGTGGCCCTGTCCAAGGAGGAACTCCTATGCTCTTTCCCTTACCCTGCAGGTTTTCACCATCCTCTGTATCGCCATCAACCAAGCCAGGTCCCATCTGATTCCTTGCCAAAGACTCCAGTTCATCGGGGCGATTCTGGATATGACCATCGGCAAGGCTTTTCTACCTCCAGACAGGGTGGACACCCTCAAGGCTCAAGCAAGTCTGTTGCCCAGTCGCAGAAGTCTGTGCCAGGTCAGTCCTTCGCCTCCTCTGGCTCATGGCGGCTGCTATTCAGACAGTCCCTTGCACTCTGCTCCATATGAGGATCTTTCAGTGGATGCTACAGTCTCAATAGGACCAGACATTGGACGACCTAGACCAGGAAGTTCTGGTCTCCGATCCCATGGTCAAGGACTTGCAGTGGTGGGTGGTGCAAGAGAACCTTTGCCGGGGAGTTTCTTTCTGTATCGAACCCCCCTCCCAAATATTGACAACAGATGCCTCAGGAAAGGGCTGGGGAGCCCATCTAGGGTGTCACAGAAATCGGGGCTCCTGGTCCAGACTCGAGCAGACTCTTCATATAAATGTGCTCGAGCTCAGAGCCGTCTTGTATGCTCTCTAGGCTCTGAACTCTTGCATTCTTCCCAGTCATCTGATTATCCAGACAGACGTGTGCATAGTCTGATACATCAACAAGCAGGGAGGAACTCGTTCCTACCCTCTGTGCAGGGAAGCAGTGAGAGTTTGGAGCTGGGCTGTTCTGCACAACCTTCACCTGATGGTAGTTCATGTTCCGGGAATAGGAAACGTGCTGGCAGACCACCTCCGTCTGTCGTCAGCCAATGCCCATGAATGGGAACTGGATCAAGAGGTAGTAGACTACATCTTCCTGCCCTGGGGAACCCCTTGGGTAGACCTGTTCGCATCTTCTCAAAATGCAAAACTTCCCGCCTTCTGCTCACTCGCTCCAGGGCGAGGCATTTTTTGGCGGGACGCTCTGTCTCTCTCGACTGGAGGGACAGATTCGTCTATGCCTTCCCTCCAATTCCCTTAATTCCGAGGGTCTTACACAAACTCTGTTCAGAAGGAACCCGGATGATCCTCATTGCTCCATTCTGGCCCAGGCAAGTTTGGTTATCTCTTCTGCAACAGTTTTCAGAGGAACCTCCACTTCCTCTTCCTCATCTGTCTCAGCACTTGCTGACCCAGGATCAGGGGACCCTGGTTCATCCAGGTCTCTGATCCCTTCAGTTGCATGCGTGGCTCCTGCGGACGTAGCTCAAGCCCGGTTTGGAGTTTCTCCGCTCGTCGCAGATATTTTGGTGGAGGCCAGAAAGCCTTCCACTAGGTCTGCCTATGCCATGAAGTGGAAACGTTTTTCGATTTGGGCCTCTTCAAAGGACTTCGAGCCTTTCTCTTGCCCTGTCGAGAGAGTCCTGGACTACATGCGTCATCTCTTTGACCTGGTTGTCAGTCTCTCTTTGAAGGTCCACATGGCGGTTATCTCTGCCTACCGTGTCCCTTTTGGAGACAGGACTTTTGCACAGTTGGAAGTCTCTAAGACTTGCCTCAAAGGGGTTCTCCATTTGAGACCCCCCCATCCGTGTTCCTGCTCCTTCTTGGGATCCGAACTTTGTTCTCGAAGCTTACTCTGCCTCCTTTCGAATGGGCAGCTTCAGCAGACTTGAAGTTCCTCTCTTGGAAGACTCTGATGTGCAAAATCCCTTATTTGATTTTTCACAAGGAACTTGTGGCTCTGCGCACCAACCCTAAGTTTCTCCCTAAGGTGGTAGCGGAATCTACATTGAATCAATCCATTGAGCTACCCGCTTTCTTTACGCAACACTCCAATCAAGGGGAGTACTCTTGCATACTTTGGATGTTCACAGGATACTGAGATACTATACCACTAGGACTAAGGATCTCAGGAAATCGGACCAGCTTTTTGTGTCTCTTGCTCACAAAAGAGGGCAATGCAGTTTCCAAGCAATGCTTATTGAAGTTGTTGGCTCTTTGTGACACCTTCTGTTATGACAAGTACCACAAGACCCTGCCAGGTCAAGTCAGCGGCCACTCCACCAGAGGAGTAGCTGCCTCTGCTGCTTGTTTTAAGAATGTGTCAGCGGCAGAAATCTGCGCAGCTGCGACCTGGACTTCTGTCCATACCTTTACGAAACACTACGGTTTAGACATTGCCTCTTGCTGTAGAGCAGGCTTCGAGTTGGCTGTTCTGCAAGGTCTTCTCTCTCAAGACCCTTACAGCCGGAGGTTCTATTGGTGTGTTAGTTTTCCTTATCCCGAGTGCTTTTCTTTGTTCCAGACTGCTTGGGATTCAGTCCTGTATGTAATTACCTACTGTAAGAGTCCTCTTGAAGTAAGATAGTACAGTTGCGTAAGAACTTACCATAACAGTAGATCTTTGAGAAGGGTTCTTGCAGTAGGTAATGCCTTCCCGCTCTCCATCCCCCTTAGCTTTTGCAGCTCCTTTTCCGGGAAGGGAAATATCTGCTTCTCTCTCATCTTGCCTTTTTTGGGCCTTTGACGGGAAAGAACTGGAAGGCAGGCGTGGGAGACTGCCCCTTTATACTGATGTTGGTCACCTTATGTGGGGGCGGTCCCCCGCCAGAGACTGCTAGCTAGAAATTTTTCCGTGGGGTCCCGACACCTGCCGGGTCAGTGCTATATGTGATTATCTACTGCAAGAGCCTCTCTCAAAGAGCTACTGTTAATGTAAGTTCTTACCTAACTCTACTTTCTTTTCCTTCCACTACATCAACACTGAGATTACACCGACTATGACATCACTAGTAACCAATGAGAACCATTTCTCACTGCTAGGTTTCACTTTCGCATGAAGCAGCAGGGACTGGCTCTTCCTGGTTACTAGTGATGTCACAATGTCCTGCATTTTGATTGGTAGCTTGTGAGAGTCACTGCTGAGGCTGCAAGGAGTGTGGTGCCTCAAGCTGTTTGGTCTCATTTCTGACTATGTAGTGGGAGGAACAGAACTGACTTTTTTTCCACTCCAGACAGTGCTGCTCCACACGTCACCCCAGTACTGCCAGGTGGAAAATCTTCTAATTAACAAATGGAAAAGAGAATATACTTGAGATATATAAGCAAGCAATAATACCAGACAGGTGGGCGGTATTGGGCAATACTGGACTGCTCAGGGACGTAATGAGGCCTGGGAGGGCTTGTAGCCCCTGGAAGGTGGTATTGCGCTTAGAAATTAGTCTATCTGTAGTCTTTTTTTTTTTTTTTTTTTTATATTTAAGATCTAAACAAAAAATAACATTCAGTTATATTGTTTGTCTATAAGTAAGGTAGTCCCTTTACTGGTATGCAGAACAGTACTTTCCAGTAGATGGCAGTGCAGTTTTTTTTACCGTTTTACTGATCTTACTTCGAGTGGGAGCTCTTGCAGCAGGCTATTACAATCAGGACTATGCCGCAGGCACTAGGACCCTCCGCGGGAAAACTTCTGCCAGCAATACACAGCAGGGACTGCCCCCGACGCCGGCCCCGTCGGTCAGGGTACAAGAGGGGGCGGACCCAGCTCCATCTCAGTTCTTTCCTGTCGTGTACCCGCATGTGAAGCCGAGAGACATAGCTTCTGTCTGCGATCCAGCGAAAAGAACATCTATCAAGATTCCTGCCTTTTTCGACTGTTTTTACCATTTCTCAGGTACTGACGTCAGTTCGCTGCCGTCGATTGATCACTTTTTTCCACTTTGGAGCGTTGTTTTCCTTGCTCTTGCCACTTCCCAGTACTGACACCAGCCGTTATCTTACCCGGCCAGGTTTGATGTCTTCTCGGGTGTCTGCATCACTCGAACACTTAAACAAGTGTGACTGCAGGAGGCAGATCCCAGCTAAGGATGGCCATTGGCGGTGCATTTTCTGCCTGGGCCCCGACCATGACACCGCCAACTGCAGATTGCCAAGCCTTTACCAGCCGGACCCGCATCCGCCTCCTAAAAGCCCTCAAGGCCTACCTGCTGTAGCAGAAGATGGATCTGCACCCCCTGGAGGGGAAGAGGAAGGAGAAGCACCACAGCAAGGACTGTAGTCAGTCCCGTCACCGGTCCTGGTCTCGGTCACGTTCGCATTTGCGGCCTTCTCCCAAAAAAGGCCCGTCCCTCGGGGGTCTGGAGAACCTCCGAAGACTCCACAGCCTGAGGCCAGCCCGTCGGGGGAGAAGCTGGCCGAAGGTGACTCCGCTATGGGTCATCACCAAGTCCTTAGAGGTGCCTGCCTTGGCCCCACCTGCTGCTAAGGCACAGGCGCCGCCTGTTAAAGGCACGCCTCGGAGACCAAGGACTCTTGCGCCCACAAGCGTCACTCGGTCCCTACACCAACACCGGTCGAAGGCGAAGGGCCTTGAGGTTAGTAAATCAAATGGGCGATCTGTCGCCCAGTCCTCCTCCCCTGGGCCCTCAAGAGCTCGCCTTAGCGACTTAGCGTTCAGAGACTTCCTTTCCGAAGCGAGCGGCTGAAATTTTCACCAAGGATGAACTCAAGGATCTTTTCTCCTTCTGGTGGGGGCAGGTCCACAAGCGGTCCTCCCCGTCGCCGGCCCAGACACCGGTACCGGACCCTGCAGGAGAACCACAGCCGGGGGGTGAGTCTTCCATGCGGAAGTCACTGGAGCGCTAGCCTTCACCCTCCTCCAGGGCTCGTTCCGCCCAGGTCTGAGGACCACATCGTCGCTCTAAGTCACGCTCCAGGAGCCCTTCTCGCTCAGGCGAGAATGCTCCGGCGTCGATCCTCTGACCGGCGTCAGTCGTGCTCGTCGCGGTCCACGGACGAGTCTGTCTTCGGACCGACGTCGTCCCAGAAGCTACCGACCGCCACGCCGAAGGCATATCGAGGGATCGGGTCAGACTATTCCAAGTCGGATAGTCGATCCTCTTCTTCATCGTCGACCTCTTCATCCTCGCTCTCCTCCGGATGATCCTACTTTTTATGGACATCATGAGGCATATCCAGGCTTCCAACGAGTGGGACATGGAGGACCTGGATCCGGAACGCAGGAGATTGGCCAAATACCTGAGGCAAAAGGAGCCAAAGCCTCTGGTTATCCCTCCTTTGGTGGATACATTCCAGGACCTTACTAGAACCACCTGGAAGCATCCAGCCTCGATCCCTGCAGTTCCTAAGACGTCAGAGAGGCTGTATAAGGCCCAGAGAGCAGAATCCTTTCTAGCAGAACACCCTCAGGCCGACTCTTCGGTGATCACGGCTGCCCATGACAAGTCTCGACAACCGAAGCACCTCAGCTCACAGCCTCCCGACCCAGAGTCCCGTTACCTGGACCAGGTGGGCAAGAAAGTTTATGCAGCCTTCACCTGTTCCATCCGCTTCCTTAATTTCCTAACGCATATGGTACAGTACCAGAATGCGCTGTGGGAAAGGGGACTAGAGCTGACACAGGCTATTCCAGACTCTGACAAAAAGACAGAGCTCCTGGCCCTTCCTCAGTCTGGCTCAGACGTAGGCTCCCACATATTGAGGGCCTCGTATGACACTGCAGACACAGCAGCCACCTCTGGGGTGTGTCTCTGGCGCCATGCCTGGTTGAGAGTCTTGGGCTTTCACCAGGACCTGCAGGCCGGTATCCGGGATCTGCCCTTCCAGGGTACCGTGGTGTTTGGGCAGGAGACGGAGGCTTTGATCTCCCGCCTCCAAGAGTCTGGCAAGTCTATCTGGTCGGTCCGCCAGATGTACCTTGGCGATCAGCGACGTCGGCACCATAGACGGCCCTTTTGTAAGCCCTCAGGCAGTCAAGGTTCAGCCCGTGGCAACCAACGGGCAGAGAGGAGGCTTCCGCAGGAGATCTGTGAACCAGCATTCTGGTGGACCTCCCGCCCGTGGGCCCAAGTCCTCCCAGACCTCTCTTCCCACTCCCGGCTCTGCCCAATGACTCCCTTCTGCCCCCCCTTTCTACCAGAAGTCCCAGGGGAGACGGTTGGGGCCGCTTCTCCCTTCATTTCGAAGGGTGGAAGTCTATTACTACAGACCAGTGGGTCTTGGATATTGTACGGAGAGGACATACGCTAGAGTTCAGAGTTTCCTCCGCACACTCCGCCAAAGCTCTCCTGCTATCCTCCTTCTCACATCCCACTAATAGAAGGAGAAATTCAGACCCTCCTGCAGAAGAGAGCAATAGAGAGGGTCCCCTTGCAGCAGCAGGATCAAAGGTTCTATTCCCACTTCTTTCTGGTCCCAAAAAGACTGGGGACCTTCGTTCCATTCTGGATCTCAGCCCTCTAAACCTCTTTGAGTACAAAAGGTTCAGGATGGTGACTCTTAAAGGACTCCTTCCCTTGCTGCACCAAGCGGACTGGCTATGTTCTAATGACATGCAGGATGCATATATGCATATCGGGGTCTATCCTCCCCACAGGAAGTTTCTGAGGTTCCACTTCCAAGGGGAGCATTTTCAGTTTCGAGTGCTTCCGTTCGGCCTCTCTTCCGCTCCGTGAGTCTTCACCAAATGCCTAGCAGTGGTGGCTGCGGCTCTAAGGCGGTTGGGACACTGTGTTCCCCTACCTCGACGATTGGCTACTTACGGCCCCGTCAAGAGACAGCCTCTTACGAGCTCTCGAAGACACTTATACCCTGTTCCGAGAGCTTGGGATCACCCTGAACTTACAAAAATCATCCCCGGAGCCCAGTCAAAAGCTTGCCTTCATAGGAGCGGTCCTGGATTCCGTCCAGGGCGTGGCCTTCCTCCCACAGGACAGGGGAGTTTGCTTGTGAGAGATGGCAGAACGGATCTCTATAGCGTCTCGAGTTCCGGCCTGGAACTTCCTCAGTTTACTGGGGCACATGGCGGCAACCATTCCTGTCACTCCCTTGGCTCGCCTCCACATGAGTCCCACAGTGGATGCTCAGGATGCAGTGGGACCAAAGCTACGATGACCTAGACTCTCTGGTCAAGATCTCTGAGCCAGTCAGGAGAACTCTGCTTTGGTGGATGGACCCCAACAATCTGGAGAAAGGGGTCGGCTTTCATCTGGAGCCACCAGGTCAGACTCGGACGACAGATACATCAGACCTGGGGTGGGGGGGCGCACCTGGGTGCACATCGAACGAAGGGGGTTTGGTCACCCGAGGAACAGTCCCTCCACATCATTGTACTGGAAATGCGAGCGGTCCTCTACGCCCTCCAAGCTTTGAGAGGATCTGGTGCCAGGCTCTCTTCAAGTTCAGACAGACAACATGGCGGTCGTCTTTTACATCAACAAGGAGGCACTCGTTCATATCCTCTTTGCAGGGAGGCGATGAGAGTCTGGTACTGGGCACTGGAGCGGGGCATTCTGCTGTCCGCGATGCATGTTCCAGGCATCCTAAACGATCTGGCCGACAGCCTCAGCAGGTCACGTGCCAGAGCGCACGAGTGGGAGCTGCTACAATCCGTAGCGGACCAGCTCTTCGACAGGTGGGGTCTTCCGGAGCTGGACCTCTTTGCGTCACCACGCAGCGCCAAACTGCCAGTGTTTTGTTCGTGAGAGCACGCGCCTGGGGTTTTGTGGCCAGACGTGTTATCCCTTTGCTGGGCAGGGAGGTTTCTCTATGCCTTTCTGCCCTTCCCTCTCATACAGAGAGTACTGCTCAAGTTACAGGCAGAAGGGGCCCAGATGATCCTAGTGGCCCCCAAATGGCCTTGGCAGATTTGGTTCCCACTTCTGCAGCAGTTATCCATGGAGCCTCCAGTTCCGCTGCCCATATGCTCGCAGTTACTGTCCCAGGACCAAGGGTCACTGGTCTATCTGGATCTTCCATCGTTACACCTACATGCTTGGCTCCTTCATACGTAGCTCAACAAAGATATGGGGTTTCCCCGGAAGTGGCAGCGGTCTTAGTCTCCGCAAGAAAGCCCTCTACTCGCTCCACCTACGCTATGAAGTGGAAGCGTTTCTGTCTTTGGGCATTGCCACAACATTTAGATCCCATCACCTGCCCTGTGAACTCGGCTTTACAGTATTTCCTCTCCTTGTACGATAAGGGCCTGAGTTACTCCTCTATCAAGGTGCACATGTGGACAATCTCCGCCTACCATGCTCTCGTGGGAGAGAGAGCATTGTCACAATTGGATGTGGCCCGCACCTTTCTTAGAGGAATTCTACATATGAGACCTCCCATTCGGGACCCTGTCCCACCGTGGGACCTCCTTTTTGTGTTGGAGAAACTCGCCTTCCCTTCTTTTGAGCCAGCAGCGGATTGTGAGCTGCGTTGCCTTTCTTGGAAGGTTTGCTTTTTGGTTGCTGTTACTTCAGCTCGAAGGGTTTCTGAGCTTCAGGCTCTGATGTGTAAAGAGCCCTATTTGGTTTTCCACAGGGAAAGGGTTTCCCTCAGAACAAATCCTAAGTTTCTTCCGAAAGTGGTCTCAGAATTGACCCTCAACCAGTCGGTTGATCTTCCTGTTTATTTTCCTTCCCCTTCCAATAGAGGGGAGGCTCTCCTCCACACATTGGATGTCCACAGGACTCTGAGGTATTACCTCAAGGACGGTTCAGCACCGTAAATCGGAGCAGCTTTTTGTGGCCTTTGCACCACATTGCTTGGGTCAACCTGTGTCCAAGCAAACTATCTCTAAATGGATAGTTCGCTGTGTCTCGTTTTGCTACGAGCATCACAGTAAGCCCCTGCCGGGCCCGGTTAGGGGTCACTCCACCAAAGGAGTGTCTGCTTCTTTTGCCGCCCTACGAAATGTCGCTATTCAGGACATTTGTTCGGCCACAACCTGGAACTCTGCGCGTTCTTATATAAAGCATTACAGCTTGGATATCGTCTCCAGACGCCGAGCTGGCTTCGGCCTAGCAGTTTTATAAGGGCTTTTGTCCTAAGGCCTCTGGAGTCAGCATATTCCACCTCCCGGGGTCGGCTATCTCCTTGCTGTGGGACTGCTTGGGACTCGGTCCTGATTGTAATAGCCTGCTGCAAGAGCATCTCTCGAAGATCTACTGTTACAGTATGTTCTTACGTAACTGTACTTTTGCTTGCTGTTTTGTACAGTGTTATATTTTGGCATTTGGAGTCTCCCCCACCCCCCCGTTCTTTTTTTTTTTTTTTTACTGACTGTGTGCGGTAATCTAACAGTCTATTTACAGTTCGCTAAGTTTTGTTTTTTGGCTCACTTTGACTTTGAGATGCTGGTGGATGTCAGAGGTGCGATCACTTAGGGAACAATGCATAAGTGTGATGATGAACTCAACTCTACGAATGGAGAATGTAATGGGCGTACTTTAATTGCCCAGTTACCTCAAAAAGTGAGTTATTGTGGTGTAGATTGTTTGTGGGGAATACTGACTTGCTAAAGAGTTTTGTACATTGAGCAATGTTGACTGCGAGTAGCACTGAGCGCGCGATGCAGTATCGGTACTCATTCAGAAGTAGTTTTCGTTTCTTTTCTTAGTGTGCAAGAAATGAGAAAAAAGTGTCAGTTTTTGTGCCACTTTAGTAAGTTGTGTTTAATGTGCACTTTGCAAGTCACCGGGGGGGGAGGGGGAATCTGTTAGAGGACCTTGGTGCCAGCCCAGTATCTCTCACTTGGCGAGAGAAAAAAATGGCGTCTATTTTAAATGCAAATTTCTTGCCTTTGTCGAATTGGACAGCAGGATTGGCACCAGGATATTTCACTGGGTTGGCATGGCTGGTACTTTTAACTTGCAGGGCTCTCACTGTACATGTACCCCCTGTCAGCTAATGAGATTTGTTGTATTTGCAAGCCCATTTTCTAAGAAGTGATAGCTGACTGCACCTGAAAATTACTATTAATCCCAAGCAGTACACTAGCTCTTTAAAGAAATGGCGCCAAGAAAAGTTGTCAGTATAAGTATTTTTCTATTTGTCCTTTAGAAAGTTTTGTACCTGCTATAATGTAAAAGCAGTACTTTGAAAGTGGGCTTTAAAAAAAAAAAAAAAAAAAAAAAAAAAAAAGTAATTCTTTGGTAAGTGGGTAAGGCTCACTGCGTGGGGCCACAAGGCCTGTTTAGTGGGGTGACCCAGGAGCACTGGGGAGGTAAGTGATTTGCAGAGTGAACCAGCGTGCAAATAGAGGTGTATGAGTGTAACCTAAGTCTGATGTACCAGGTTCGTTCACAGCTCGTTACTCAAACCTCTAGGCTGTACTGCCACCCCTGTCAAGTTTGGTTCACCAAGCCATAGCTTCCACTTCTAATGCTTATCGCTTTTGTTGACATACAATCTTGGGACCAGCACAGTGGCATCTCTGCTGACTGCCACCAGCTCAGGTTCATGGTCCAAGCTTGGAGTACCAGAGTTTCAGCTGGAGGGAGGTGGATCTAATATCCAACAGGATACGGGGAGCGCATAATCATAGGAGGAGGGGGGCAGTAGCATTTAAAAATCTAGCACTGCCTGCAGCGCGAGCGCCACTCTAACAAAATACAGTAAATAGGAACTCTGCAGCATTTAGAAAGGTGGGACTTGTATGCTTTGTTACCCAACAACAAAAGGTAAAAAAAAAAAGCTATAATTCTGGGAGACATGCTAGTGGTGTTTTATAGATTTATGAAATAGTTGTGCATTGTTTAGTTAGAAATTACTCCAAGTAATAAGAATGTGTTGAACTTATTGGCTGTTGACTTTCTGCCCTTTATAATATAAGGGGCTGAAGTGTTTTGATAAGATTTTAGTTTGGTATTGAACTGAACTGCATTATTGCAATGTTATTGATTCTCAGCCTGAATTATTATAAATTAGTCTGGGAGAACAGTGCCTGTTTTAAGATATAGACTGTTTATTGGTTGCCTAATTTAAAGGAGTTGTGTACCCATAAACACATTTATAGAATATTTGTTCTTTGTTAAATAAGATACTTGTATAACTAAAATAAACTTAGTGTTTTTAGAAATATTTTATTTTAAAGTTGTTAGGAGGTAAAATTTTGTAAAATGTTAGTATTTTGGTGGGGAATTTTTATAGTGGGGAGCCAGTTTTTACTAAATGTGTCACACCCTCTGGATGTGAAAAATGTTATAAATTTGTATAATATAATACTCTAAGGGAACTACATTAGGGAAATCAGACCTATTAAATGGATGGCAGGTGTAATAAAAGCCAATTTACTGGATAATGATGCTGAAACTATTTTGATAAAATGGGCATGCATTATTAGTAAGGTCGTGAGTGGGTGGGGGCAAAAATCATTATTGAAGGGTTTTCATACCAATCAACAAATTAAGAGAGGAAGATTAAGATATTCTAAGGTGTGTAGATTGAGTCAATTGAAGATAATTTTGGGCCTGATGATGTGTGGAGATGTCCAATTAAATCCAGGACCCCCATTTGAAATAATGATTATACTGCAGAAATTTTAAAGGAAGGTTTGAGGTGTGTGCATATTAATATCTGTAGCTTGTTTAAAAAAAAAAATCGAAACCCTGAGAGAATGGGTAGAGCAACATAAACCTGATATTGTAATAACTGAATCATGGTTGCATATAGGGATTCAAGATAATGACATAGCACTAGAAAAATTTAATGTGTGGAGAAAAGATGGATCACCTGGACAAGGAACACCTGACCAGGCTGGGTGACAAACTATCATCCCATTTCGTCCGGCATCTCCTTCTCTGAGATCCTGCCAGTCTGGGAGAGGGGAGCAGATGGACGGAAGGTCAGAGAAGGGGAGATAGCGGAGCTAAACATGTGGCTCAAGGGCTGGTGCCAGGAAAAAGGACACAGATTTGTAGGGAACTGGCAACAGTTCTGGGAGCGAAAGTTCTTTAAATTTGATGGACTGCATCTGACTAAGGAGGGAGTCAGTGCATTGGGGCAGAAGTTTGACGTCTTTGCAGAATATTTAAACTAGCAAATGGGGAGAGGGGTGCAGCACCCCATATGTCGAATGGGAAGAACACCCTCCCCTCAGCTAGTGGTCAAACAGGGATTCAGCATGTTTGCAGTTCATTTGCATCACCAGGTAAGAAAAAGGTTTGTCTCCCACACGACGCACAGGGTAATGCCAAACCTCACCCAACAACTAACACACCAAAATCTGGCCAATGGAAAATCATGTACACAATGCTCACAGCCTGGGAAATAAGATCCCAGACCTGCAGGCAATAATGTCAGAGGCTAAACTGGACATAGTAGCAATTAGTGAGACGGGTTTACCAGTAACCCACTTGGGAGACTTCAGTACCTGGCTATGTATTGTTCAGAAGAGACCGAGGCAAAAGGGGGAGGAGTGGCCCTGTATGTCAATGAAAATATCAAAGCTACAGAAATTCAGAATACACATAAGGAGGCAGAAGAACTGGGGTCACCCTGGAAACAGGAAATGGGACAGCCATAAGAACTGGGGTTGTCTACAGGCCCCAGACCAGGGGAGGACAGAGACACATTACTGTTAGAAGATATACAAAACATGACAGCTAAAGGGAGGTTCTGATAATGGGAGACTTCAACATGCGGATACAGATTGGTCAATACCAGCAGGAACATCTGCCAGAACTAGACACATAGTGGATTCCTGCAGGAGGCCTCAAACAACTGGTACAGCAGCCCACAAGAGACAGGGCTATCTTAGATCTAGTACTGACTAATGGGGAAGGGATCACAGATCTCCAGGTAGAAGGTCACCTAGGGGTGACCATCACATGGTATGGTTCAATTTGGCTACTACATCTAAATCATCCCATTCCAAGGCAAAATATGGGACTTCAGAGGAGCTGACTTTGATAAGATGGCCAACAGAGTTAAGCTAGCCATGGCAAAAAGAAACACAGGTGAGGGGTACAGGCAAAGTGGGCAAGCATTAAGGATGCAATACTTGAAGCAACATCCCATTGTGTTGTAGACAGAAAAGGAAGTGCAAAGAAGAAGGAAACCACTTTGGTTCTCAAATACAGTAGCAGAAAAGGTCAGAGCCAAAAGGCTGGCCTTCAGGAAATATAAGGAACACAGCGGATGAAGATAGGGAGGCATACCAAACTGCCCTAAGGGAAGCAGGAATGCAGTAAGGCAGGCAAAGTCCCAAACTGAGGAAACACTAGCACCAACAGTAAAGAAGGTGACAAGACTTTCTATAGATACATTAGTGAAAGGAGAAAGTCCAGAGGGGTATTGCTAAGCTAAATGGAGAAAGGGAGCATGTGAGGAGGAGGACCCTGTAAAGGCATCTATCCAAATAGATACTTTTGCTCAGTATTTACTGAAGAGAAGGTAGGGCAGGGCCCACAGCTCAGCATCATGGACACAGCGGGAAGGGAAGTGAGCACTACTCCCTTCACAAAAGAAAGGGTCCTAAAAGAGCTTGCTAAGCTCAGGGTGGATAAGGCAATGGGACCTGATGGCATACATCCCAGGGTACTTAAGGAGCTAAAGCTGGAACTAGCAGAGCCATTAGCAGAACTGTTTAGTGAGTCTCTG
The DNA here is from genome assembly GCA_016271365.2 of Neoceratodus forsteri. Classification (NCBI taxonomy): domain Eukaryota; kingdom Metazoa; phylum Chordata; order Ceratodontiformes; family Ceratodontidae; genus Neoceratodus; species Neoceratodus forsteri. The sequence continues at coordinate 115,600,191 of CM057454.1, forward strand.
AGCACAGGAGAGGTCCCAGAAGACTGCAGAAGGGCTCGTGTGATCCCGCTCCACAAGAGTGGTAGCAGGGAGGAGGCAGGGAACTACAGACCAGTCAGTCTTACCTCAGTAGTGGGCAGGATTATGGAGGCACTCCTTAAGGAAAGGATAGTGCAACACCTGGAATCCATAGGGGCACAGGATCCAAGACAGCATGGGTTTACAAAAGGAAGGTCCTGTCAAACTAATCTCATAGATTTCTTTGACTGGGTAACCAGAGTGGTGGACCAAGGGGGAGCAGTTGATGTCGCCTACCTTGACTTCAGCAAAGCGTTTGACACTGTTCCACATAGAAGATTGATAAATAAGCTGGGTGGGTCAGAAGTTGGTCAACTGGGTGGCAAACTGGTTGACGGGCAGAAAACAGAGAGTGGTGGTAAATGGTATCCAGTCAGAAGAGATGCAAGTCACAAGTGGGGTAACTCAGGGATCAGTCCTGGGGCCAGTCCTCTTCAACATCTTCATTAGTGACCTTGCAGATGGACTAGAGGGTAAGGCTTGTCTGTTTGCAGATGACACCAAGATCTGCAACAGAGTAGATGATCCAGATGGGGTGGGCAGAATGAGAAGAGATCTGGATAAACTATCAAAATGGACAGAAGACTGGCAACTGGGATTTAATGCAAAGAAGTGCAAAATCATGCACATAGGGAAGAGAAACCCTGAAGCCACCTATAGGCTTCGAGGGGAGTTGATAGCAGTCGCAAAGGAAGAAAGAGACTTGGGCATCATCATCATTGATGACCTGAAATCATCCAAGCAGACCTCTAAAGCAGTAGGTAAGGCTAGGGGGGTGTTGGGGTGTATTAGTAGGGGTATCACAAGTCGTAAGAGGGAGGTAATAATCCCTCTTTACAAGACACTGGTTAGGCCCCATCTGGAGTACTGCGTGCAGTATTGGAGGCCACACCTTCACAAGGACATTAACCAAATTGAGACAGTCCAGAGAAGGGCAACCAAAATGGTGCAGGGACTGCATCAGAAGACATATGAAGACAGATTAACAGAGCTCAATATGTATACCCTTGAGCAAAGGAGGAGAGAGGGATATGATCGAGGCATTCAAACACCTTAAGGGCATTAAGAAGGTGAAAGAGTCTAACATGTTTAAATATAAGAAAAATAGCAGAACAAGAGGACACAGCATGAGATTAGAGGGGGCCGATTAAGGGGAATGTGAGGAAATTCTTTTTCACAGAAAGGGTGGTGGATGCATGGAATGGCTTACCACAAGAAGTGGTGGCTATGAATACAGTGCAGGGCTTCAAACAGGCATGGGATAGGCATAAGGGAGCAATACAAATGACTATGAATAGATGTGCCATCGGCCTTTGCTCTGTCAGTGGCCTATTTATAAGGTAGAAAAAGAAATGGGCAGACTGGATGGGCCTTGCGGTCCTTATCTGCTGTCAACTTCTGTGTTTCTATAAAAGAGGAGGTGGGGTAGCAAATTATGCTAGACTGGATTGATATAAAGGAAATGGACAGTTTAAATAAATGGACTGGAGCAGAAATTCTCCCACTAGAGATGCAATTTCTATATAGCAAACCTGGGCTATTACTTGGTATGTATCATCCACCAAAAAGTAAATTTTGTAGTTTTTGAAGAAATGCAAGAGACCCTGAAGGACTACTTGGTTACACATGAATTATTGGTAATTGGAGATCTAAATGTTGACTGGGGCACAATAGAAGCTCATCATGGCTTAATAGATATGGGCACTACTTTGGGATTAACTCAATTTATAACAGAAGTAGCTAGATTAAATACAAATGATCCTGGAAAATCAACTATACTGGATGTAAAGTGGGGTCCTGCCTGACGCACACAGTCTGATCATCAGATGATTTTTTTGTATAAGGAAACGGAAGGTAAGAAGAGAATCTAAGAGCACTATACATATTAGGACATATAAATATTTTGATTACATTGAATTTATGCAGGAATTGGAAGGGTATTATTGGGAAAGAATGGAGTTGGTCCCAAATGTGGAGGATGCATGGGATATGTTTCAAAAAGATTGTACATGCATTTGTAATAAACTTGCCCCAATAAAGATTAGACATGTTAAATCAAATAATGCACCATGGTATGGCCCTGAATTATATCAAATTAAATGAGCCAGACATAAGGCATGGAAAAAAGCTAAATTAGTAAAAGGAAACCAGGAGTGGATTAAATTTAGACAGCTATGGAATGTGTATACTAAAGAGGTACGGAAGGCTAGACAATGTTATTGTAATGATAAACTATCTAAAGAAGTAGTGGAGAATCCAAGGGCCTTTTGGAGTACAATAAACAAATTACAAAAGGGGCAGAAAGTGGGTTATCCTTGCCAATTTTTGATTGATGGAGTTAAGATTGACTTAGGAAGTGGAGTAATAAATGCATTTAATCATTTTTTTATCAGTATGGGTACAGATGCATTAAAAACTGGATTGAATATCTCAAATCAAATACCTACAATTAAAAACTGAGAAGAACCAATTAGGTGAAGAAAATGCACAACAGAACAAATGCAGTTTACATTTACCCCAATAACTAGTAAGGAAGTTAGAGAACTGTTACCTTCAGATTTGTTTGTACTGATTTTAAGTATGGATGGAATTCCAAATGTAAAAGTGTGCAGCTCCTATTATAGATCAGCCAATGGCAAATCTATTTAATATGTCCCTTACATATGTGGAGACACCTAAAATTTGGAAAACTACAAGAGTTGAACCAGTTTATAAGTCACGATCTAGAATGCTTATAGAGAATTATAGACAGATTTCCCTATTACCAACTATGTCAAAAATTTTGGAAAAAATTGTGCAGGTCAAATGCAGGCTTTTCTAAAAAGGGAAAAATATACTTAAGTTTCAGTCGGGATTTAGGCCAGAACATGGAACCATTACAGCCCTGTTAACGGTTACAGGGGATGTTGTGGAATGTATGGACAGGAGGATGCCAGTGGGAGCTATTTTTATCGATCTTTCAAAAGCATTTGACACCTTGGACCATGGCATCCTCCTTTCCAGACTGAGAACCTGTGGTATATCCGAGACAGCAGTCAGTTGGTTCAGAAATTACTTGAAATCGAGACAACAAGTAACCATAAAGGACTGGACCTCTGTATTGAGGGAAACAGTCTCGGGTGTACCACAGGGATCCATACTTGGACCTATCCTGTATAATCTATATATGAATGAATTACATTTTTTTTACAACAAGGGGTACAGTATCACTTATATGCTGACGATACAATTATCTTTGCGTCTGGATCGTCACTGGGTTTAATTCAGTCAGTACTGCAACAAGCTTTTGATTGCGTACAGGATTTCTTGTTGAGCTCTAAATTAGTTTTAAATGGAAAAAAAAAAATCACAGGTTATGTTCCACAAGGGCAATGGGGTTATAACTGAACAAAACAGACTTCAAATTGTGACTGCTACAAGGACTATATTGGAGCAAGTAGATAGTTATAAATATCTGGGGTTTTTCTTAGATAGATACCTTAAATGGGATATCCATATTGAGAACACATTTAAAAAAAAAAAAAGTAGGGAAATGTTTAGGATCCCTGTATAGAATTAGAAATTATATGTCCCTTGAGGTTAGACAACTTGTAGTGACTAATGGTACTACCCATATTAGAATATGGAAATATTATTTATATAGGTGCCACAAAAGGGCAGTTGTCCAAATTTGACATTGGGTACAATAAATTGGCAACATTTATATTAGGGGTGCCGAAAATGACACACAGATTAGAGATGCATAGGGAGTTAAATTGCATCTCCCTGCCCCAAAGGAGACTCCTAAGTACAATTATATTTATGACAAAAATGCATCTTGGAAGGTCCCTGATTATATTGGAGAGGGCATCAGATTAAAAATACCAAATAGGGAATTACATTCTGCAAGCAGTTTGGAATTTGTGATACCAAGATGAAAAACTGTATTGGGGGAAAAAATTATTTTGTATGCTTTGGTCCCGAATTGTGGAATAAATTACCTGGGAACTTAAGACCAATGAATAGAGAATTTCAGATAAAACTAAGAGTGGTACATTAATCATACAAACATAGAAGGGGAATTGACATAGTGGTGAGTAGGGAAATGGGAATTAATTATCATAAACAACGGTCTAGAGTTTATAAGGGGTGTATTTAAAGAAAAAAGAAATGATTATTTGTATCTGTATTTCGTAAGTGTTTGTTTGTTATGACTGAACAATGATATTTTAGAAATGTAATTAATGTTTGTATAAGTCCAGTTGTAATTAATGCATTTTGTCTAATCAATGTAAGAGTAACTGGTTTGGGCCTGTTGGACCTCACTGTAAATGAGCCTCAGCTCAGTGATGTTATCCATATTCATTTTAGTATGAATAAAAATTTTACCTACCTACTTCCCTCTAGGGAGGGAGGTTTCCTGAGTCACTGCAGTACCATCATCTTGGTGACCACACGTGGTGATGCTGCTGGGCTCCTGCAAGTAAGAGGATGCCATTGGGGCTCCACAGCTCTGCCCTGTCAGTTGCTCTTCTGCCAAAGGTCTCTTAAGGGATTGCCTGACAAAAGATGTGGGGAAATAGGGCAAGCAGCAAAGAAGGTGAACGGGGTTGGTGGTTGTCCACTTGATAGGGGCAGTGCTGGCAATCAGGGGAATTAACAGAATTGTGCAACAAAATAATCTTCACCTTTTATGGGCCTGCTTTAAAAATTTGTCTTCCTTCTTTGTAGGAACTGAAGGAGGCGAGGAGACGACATGAGACTCGCCTGATTGAGGTGGACTCTGGGCGCCAGATAGAATATGAGAACAAGTTGGCTGATGCTCTTCGTGAGTTGAGAGGACAGCATGAAGAACAAGTAAAACTCTACAAAGAAGAACTGGAGCAGACCTTCCATGCCAAGGTACAGAGGGTCTTTTGCTGCAGTCATTTTACTTGCAAAACCAAGTTTCTTTGCTAGCAAGCAGTCAAAATGTATGCATGTGAAAAATCGATTTGACACATGGTACTCTGTTCACAGGACTTTAACCCAGATAAATCAAAAAATAAACTGATCCTAGTTGTAGTTTTTCTTGTTTTGTTTTTAAGTAAGGTGTCCAGTTCTGCTGAGCTGTATGTACGCCTCAGCTGAGCCTGATCCAGAACTTAACCACCCACCCACGCATATTTACTTTTTTATAATACTGTAGGTGTTTATGCTCCTGGCCAGTACCCTTTTCAGACCAAACATCCCCCATCACCTCTCCACATGACTTCAGTGAAGCCAAGTGTGTGGAATCTTCTCCTGGCAGCTGCCAGATTTTTCTCTGCCTTTCATCCCGAGTTGTGCTTGGCCCAATTGCTTTGCACGCAGATGATTTCCCTGCAGAGGAGCAGTCTTCCCAACCCACTGTAGGGATGGCTGTGATGACAGTTGCATGAGTTGCTCCTGCACTGAGCAGCCCTCAACAGCATTTTCTTTAAAACATTAATGTTTCTAGGGACACTGATATGTTCTATCCACACTTCTGGCAGTGTTCTTTCCCTTTAAATCTTGCCGGAAAACCAAGCTGGCTTCTCCCACCCACTCGGGTGGTATAACCCTCGGCTCCTCCCCATGATGCCAAATCTTCCTTTCCGCCTGAAGAAGTGGGTTCCCTCCTTACCACTGCTGGATGGAGTAGGCCATGGTGCTCAAATCTTCAGATTTACTTCCAAAACTTAAACTCGTTGGACCTTCATTTTCAGCGCGCTTTTCGGCCGCGATGGAGGAAAAGTCCTTGCCTGGATTCCGCTGATGCCCTTGCAGGCAGAAGATGTCACGTACTGACTCTCACGCCACGTGCATTTACTACCTGGGCCATGAGCATGATCCCCAGGCCTGCAATATTTGCCGATCGTTTCAGCTGTCTGTTCTTCAGGACTGCCTTGCCTGCCTGCAGTCGGGCCACTCGGAGAAACTGAATCCACTGGTCTAATCCAAGAACTCCCATTGTGTGGTCTCCATGGCTGCGGGTTCTGCCGAGCAGTTGGAACAACTTAAGGACTTTGAGGAGGAGGTGGCTCGGGCTGCCACACAGTCCTCTTAGGCTTTGGCCTTTATTCTGCTCAAATTGGGCTCCACTTATTTGGGCTCCTTCAAGGAGCTGTGCCAGTCTTTCCCGACCAAGGCAGAGGGCCCTTTGGGTTCATACAGCCCGCGCTCCCGCAAGAACTAGTCTAAAGACAAAGAGAAGACTCTCCATCGATGTTCTTGGGGTTGGAGAGCAGTCTCTCTCCGGAATCTCTGGTTTTAACTACGGTCGAAACTTCGGCCTTAGCCACTGGCTTCACAGTACCCCCATCAGGCCAGCTGGCGAGATGCAGACAGACGATGCGGCAGAGATTTATCTCTACCCTGTCGACTCATTGTCACTAGATGAAGCAGACAGATCTCTTTTTAGGACTCTGGTCCTGCTGGTGACCACTGAAGGGGCGACTCAGCTCGCTGAGCTGGATCCTCCTGTCACCGACCCTGACCAGGAGTCTCAACGGTCTTCCTTGTCCAGTGGGTTGAGTAGATCCTGCAGATGTTGGCGCTCCTGCTCTCGACACCACGGGAAGCGGCATCGCTGCTATTCTTCTTTTTTGTCCTCCGGTGAGGAGAGGCTTTGGTGCAAGTTGCATCGACACTATGAAGACCTCATGTGGCAGCAGTTAGTGTTGGCCAGTCCGAAGTTGACCCCGGCTCCCACACCGGCCATCACCTGGCTGTTGTCCAGCAGGCTGACACAAACTCCCCTGGAGGGGCCGGTAGACACCATTCCTCCGCCTGTGGAGCTGGTTCGGACTATTTTGGTTCGACTGAAGTTGGCCTCTCCACCGATCATTGTGGAGCCACCTTCCGGGGCTCTGACCGAGGAGTCTTGGCCGGCTAAGGGACTTTTTCATCGGCTGTAAGTCACACTCGTGCCAGACTGTACATGTCGGGTTGAGAGCGACTTGGGTGGTCGACAGCTTTATGCGGACTCTTCATTCTCGAGGCCATTGTCAACCCAGTCCTGTAGCTTTGGCAGCACCCTGACTACTGCCTGGTGCCCTCTGCCGAGATGGCCCGCAAATATGCGGTGCCCACCGGTTCCCTCTCTGGGTTCACGGAACACCCCCTTGGCCGAGGGGTTGGTGGCCGATTCAGTGTTTTGGCACTCTGGCAATACAGACGATGTCGACAGACTGCTGGACAAGGAGTTCAAGAAATTGGACCACTCAGCCAAAAAGGTCGATGCTGCCTCCTCGCTCTGTCTCTGACAGGTGAGCTCTGTCGTCCTGATGGCACACTTCTCCCATGCCCTTTTGGGCTCCCTGGATGAGGTGATTCCTCCTCCAGATCATGGTCAAGCAGGTCTGTGACAAGGGTCGGGCTGTGGACAAGCAGCAACTCCAGACTGTCCTGGACATCGGAGATTCCTGTGCCCGCTTGGTGGCGGCCACTGCCTCCATGCACCGTAGGGCTTGGTTGAGTATCTTGACTTTCACGGTAGACACTCTGCACAAGCTGGCGGACATTCCCTTCTTAGGCACTGACCTGTTCGAGTCTGGTGTGGAGTGTCCCTTCCAGTGTATCTAAGTCCAATGCCTCCTTGGACGTCCACCCAGAAGGATCGTAAGGACTCCCAAGCAGAAGCGTGGGCCCTTTTGACCCTCCACTCCTGCGGCAAAACCAGCCCAGCACCATCTGGCCAGCAGGTTAAGTCTTGGCACCCTAGGCCCAAGTCGGTGGCTTCGGTGGTCCAAAAGCATGGAGGGAAGGGACCTAGTGGCTCCTTGACAGGATCCTCCAAGCCTGCCCAGTGATGGGATGGGGTCGACCACCCCCACGCCTGTCATGCCTCCTGTGGGGGGCCTGTCTGCCACTTCCTTTCTGTCTGGTCTACAGTTACCATGGACTGATGGGTTCTGGAAGTGGTTGGCCAGGGCCTGCCTCTGGAGTTCACGCAGTGCCCTCCAAGCTGAGCCCACACCTCATGGGAGGACTTGGTATCCGCAGACACTCGGTCGTCTCTTTCAGACAGCATAGCCCAACTACTTTGCAAGGAGGTCATGGTCTGGGTAGCGGATCCTCCGAAACACTCAGGGTTTCTCGGCAGGTACTTCTTGATGCCGAACCGGACAGTGGGGCTGGCGCCCCATTCTAGATCTGCACGACCTGAACAAGTTCCTCAGGTCTCGCACCTTCAGGATGGTAATTCTGTCCCAGATAATGCATCTCTCGAACAGGACATGGGTTTTGCTACCTGGATCTACAGTATGTGTTCTTTTATGTCCTGATCCATCCATCCCACTGAAGGTTCCTCTGCTTCCTGGCCGAGGGAACCCTCTACGAGTTCCAGGCCATGCCATTCGACCTCTCCTCTGCCCCCAGGGTCTTCACCAAATGCATAGTAGTGGTGGCAGCTTACCTGAGGCACCGAGGGGTCCAGGTGTACCCCTACCTGGATGACTGGCTTGATAGCAGGTTCCTCCAGGCAGGAGATGGAGCGGTCCAGGGACCTGGCCCTCCAGACCTGCATCCAACTTGGTCTCCTAGTCAACAAGGCAAAGTTGGAACTCATGCCCTTGCAGGTGTTCGGTTTCATCAGGGCAGAGCTAGACTCTTGCTGAGCCAGAGCCAGGCTGTTGGCGGACAGGGTGGAGATTCTCTCCTCCTTTGCCTGATCATTTCTGGTTGGGCACTTGTGCCCTGCCTGGGACTTGCTGTGCCTTCTGGGTTACATGACAGCTGCACCACCATGGTACAATGGGTTGTTTGGCATATGCGCTTCCTGCAGTGGGAGCTGGCCAGTCTGTGGTCTCAATGCAAAGGTCACTTCGACCATTTGGTCATGGTGACCCAGAGGATGTGGGACGCCCTCCAGTGGTGGATTGTCCCAGAGCATCTGCAGGAAGGGATCCTGTTTGTCTGCCCCAAGCCAACGGTTATCCTGACGACAGACTCCTCTCTCATGGGCTGGTGTGCCCATCTGGGGGAACACCGAGTCCACAGACTGTGGACCCCCAAGGTGTGCCGATGTCACATCAACCTGCTGGAGCTCCGAGCAGTTCGGCAGGTGCTGACTGCATTTGCCCTGTTTTTTTAGAGGTCAGGTTGTTCAAGTACAGATGGACAACACCATGATCATGTGCTACCTCAACAAGCAAGGCGGGACGCACAACCATGTACTATCTCACCAAGCAAGGAGAGACTCACTCCCTGCCTTTGTGCAAGGAAGCTCTCTGTGTATGGACCTTCGTGCACAGCCTGGAGGCAGATCTCCTAGCCATCCATGTGGCAGGAGCCTCCAGTCAGGTGGTGGATGCCCTCAGCTGAGTGGGCGAGGCATCTCATGAGTGGTCTCTCCATCTGGAAGAAGTTCATCTCTGCAGGGGGATGCCTTCTCAAGGCCATAGACCCCAGGTCTGTTCTATGCCTTTTCTCCACTTCCTTTGATCCATGAATGTTCACATAGTCTATCCCTTAAAAATTGGATTTTGAGCAAGATGGGCATCCTTATGTTTAAGGTAAAGAATGCCCTTATTTCTCCTATAGTCTCATTATTATTTCGTAGGTCTCTTAATTCCAGTGGTACTAGGTCTCGGACTGTTTTCTTATGAAATTCCACTGTTTCGAACTGCTCTTGGCCAGGGATCTACTTTATTTAGGGCTCCTTTGTTTCTTAATTCATTACCTGTTGACATTGTAGAAAGTATGACATTGTGGTCCTTTAAAGCTAGACTAAAACACTGGTTGATGGATAATGATATTTGCACATGTTCAGGCTAATAATTGTTAAATGTTTCTTGTACTTTGTATTGTCTTTAAATGTTTAATTTTGTATGCTAAGTTTGTAACTTGTCGCTGATGAAAACTGGCAGTTTTGCTCATCCTGCTTACAAGTATAAAAAATTTAAACGAAATGATCCACAAGGCAAGGCACAGGTAATCCTGGTGACTTCAGACTGGCCCTGCCAGTACTGGTACCCCGATCTCCTCAGCCTCAGGCTCCCGAGGCATCTTCCCCTATGCCTAGACCTGCTCTCCATCAATCAGGGGAAGGTTCTTCACCCGGACTATCAATCCCTGCACCTGACAGCCTGGTTCCTGAGCAGCTAGAGTTCTAGGCTTTGGCTCTCTCCAAAGATGTCCTCACTGTAGTTGAGGCATCTAGAAAGGAATCGATCAGAAAGTGTTATGCCTTCACATGAGAGATTTTCCATTTGGTGACAGGGCAAGGGCCGGACCCCTTGACCTGTCCAGTGGCTAGCATTTTGGATTACCTGTGGTCTCTCTCCAAAGGGGGACTTCAGTTGACCCTTAAGGTGCACCTGGCAGCCATCTCTGCTTACTGAGTGTGGGCTGGTCAGCGGTCGGTGGCAGTTTTTTCAAAAGCTTAGATCACACATCCCGTCCCAGTGCGTGAACCACCACCACCATGGGATCTGTTGCTGGTTTTGGCAAAGCTCATGGTCAAGCCATTCGAACTGATGCACAGGAGTGAGATGTCACATCTCTCGTGGAAGACAACCTTCTTGGTGGCTATTGTCGGCTAGAAGGATCAGTGAGAGCTGGCCTGGTGATGCTGAGGGTTGAGGCACTGGACTCCACGCCGGCGACCCAGGTTTGGGAATGAGCTCGGGCCATTGGGGGTTGGCAGGGGAAGGAATGGATTGAGCATACAGAGGACTGCTCTCCATTGCTGGGGAGGGTTCAAGGGTCTGCGCCGCTCCTGGGCGACCTCTGATGTTAGAGGCATCACAAGGAACTTGCGGGGCTAGCGTATGCTGCGGCGGATGTCTGAGGATGTCCTTGCACGTCTGAGCTCCGGGGGCGGGATAGGGGAGGGGCAACACAAAGCAGGAAAAACCTGGGAGAACTGACAAGGTGACAAGGGCCTCAGGAGCCGTCCCCACACATCCCTAATGCCGGACTGCCGCACCCAGCAATTCCCAGGTGCCACCCACAAGAGGCAGACCCTCAGTCTCAGAAAGAGCTGCCAGGTAGGAGTGGCGGGCTCCTTCCTGGGGGTGATCTGAGGGGGTTGAATCCCTGTGGGAGGGGAGTACTGGTGGAAGTCTTGTGGGGAGTAGCGTCTTGAGTCAGTGGCTGCTTCCAGAGACATCCCTATCCAAGAAATCTGCAGGGCTGCTACCTGGAAGTCGGCACACACCTTCATTTCCCATTACCACATTGACTTAATCACACCGTGATGCTAGCTTTGTGGCCTCAGTTTTTCAATCTTTATTTCCTAAGTAGGGGTGTGTGCGCCTTGCCTCCCTCCTCCCGGAGAACTGCTAGGAGTCTGCCAGAAGTGTGGATAGAACACCATATCCATGTCCCTAGAAACACAGCTCACTCGCCTGTAACAGTAGATCTTTCACGGAATGGTCTCTTGCAGTAGGTAATACTTTTGGGTATCCAGCAGAGGTCACTGTGGTGCACGGCAGCTCTTCAAGCAGTTTTTTACCAAGGACCGCCCACACATGACATCAGTTTCCTGTTTCCTATATAAGTGTGGGCGATCCCTGGTATCCTTGGTTCATTTTCCTGCTGTCTTCAGCTCGTGCAACTTCTGTGTAGCAGTCATCGACTAGAAACTTGAAATTAAGATGAGTGTCTACTGATTCTTCAACTAAACAAGCTTTCTAGGGACGTGGATATGTTCAATCCACATTGTCTGGCAGGTTCCTTGCCGCTTTAATTCTTGCCGGAAGGTCTTCAAGCTGGCTCCTCCCACCCACCCGGGTGGTAAAACCCTCGGCTCCGCCCCATGACGCCAGATCTTCCTTACTGCTTGGAAGCTCAGGTTCCCTCCTTAGCACTCTGCGTTTTAGGCCTGGATCCTACCTCTTCGGGTTTACCGAAAATTGTTTTAAAATTTACAAGACTTCAGTCTTATTCTTCCCTCTCCGCTCCGATGGACAAATCCACTTTCTGCTTTCGTCGGTGCCCTTGCGGGCAGATGATGTCCTGGACCGATCCACGCTCCATGTACGTTTACTGCCTGGGTCTTGCTTACGATCTGCAGGCTTGCGATCTGTGCAAGTCCTTCTCTGCTTCGGTTCTAGAGGACTGCACTGCCAGACTGCAATTTGGGCGTCCTGAGAAACTGTACCTGCCAGTGAAGTCAAAGGAGGCCCGTTCGGAGATATCCACAGCTGCGGGCTCTGCGGAGCAGCTGGAGCAGTTGATCGCCCTCGAGGAGGAGGTGGCCCAGGCCGCTTCATCTTCCTACTCGGTTGCGGCGTTTTTCCCGCTCCTCCTATAATGCTGCTTTTAAGGAGCTTTGCCAGTCCCTCTCCACCAAAGGAGAAGGGCCATCGGGACATTCCAGTTGGTCTAAGAAAAAAGAACCAAAAGGTAAGTCCCACCATCGACGTTCGTGGGAGCCCCTTCACCGGACTGTCGGCTCTCTACTTCGGTCGAGGTTGCGGCTAAGGCTGCTGGCTTCACGGTGTCCCCGTCGGGTCAGCTGGCCAAGACATCCGTCAACATGGTCGAGATTTTTCTCGACCCGTTAGACTGTTTGTCGACTGGAGAAGCAGACCACCCTTCTTCACTGGTTCCCCTGGTGGTAACTGAGGACTTACGTGTGCCGAAGTCTCCGGTAAAGGACCCTGAACCAGGGGATGAGCGGGTTTCCCCGCCCCCTCTTCGACCCACCCTTCGACCCCGAAGGTCTCGGTTCTCTTCCAAGTCGAGTAGATCCCGCCGATGTCGGTGGTCTGTCTCAACACCATGGAATGCGGCACCACCGCTCGTCCTCTTCAGAGGATAGGCTCCGACGTAAGTTACTTCGGCGCTACAAGGACATGTGGCAGCAACTTTTATTGACCGGTAACAAGCCGGCTCCGTCGCCTTCTCCGGCAATTAAGTGGCTGTCACCAGAGCGACCGAAGCAACCACTCGTCATTGAGGAGCCGACCCCAGCGCCAGCTGTTCGGCCGAAACCGGCTGCTCCGCCCATTGTGGTGGAACCACCGCCTCCTCAACCATAGACTGGGGCCCCGACCAAGGATTCTCGGTTGGGTCAGGGCTTGCCCCACAGGTTGTCTGTCACCCTCACTCCCGATCGACCTCGGCAGGTGGAGGGTGGCTCAGGTGCTCGGCAGCTGTTTGCAGACTCCTTGGAGTCTGACGTCTCCTCCCTGTACTCCCGGCCCATTGACCTGGAATCCGGTGGGGGTCAGTCGGTGGACGAGAGCCCATCCTCGTTCCTGGGTATTCTTCTACTCATCTCAGAGTCTACTGGAATGCAGCTCGAACCTGTCCAGAAACGGGCCAGGTATCCCCTCATGGAGATACTGGACTGAGGAGATTCTCCTACGGAGGCCTTCCCGGTGGCCGAAGCCATTGTTGGCCCAGCCCTGGAGTTGTGGCAGCGGCCTGCTTCTTGTTCCGCACCTTCGGCCAGGATGGCACGCAAGTACACAGTCCCCACCAGTTCACTCTCCGGTTTCTCGGAGCACCGCTCTGCGAAGTGGCTGGTGATCGATGGTGTTTTCCAGCGTTCCGGGAACGGATGTGGACAAACCGCCCGATAAGGAACCCAAGAAGCTGGACTACTCAGGACGGATGATTTACGCTGCTTCCTCCTTAGGCCTTCGACAGACTAGCTCGGCTGTACTGATGGTACATTTCTCACATGCCCTTATGGGTTCCCTGGATGAGGTGATTCCCCTTCTTCCAGCTGACCTTCAGACGATGGTCAAGCAAGTTCGGGATCGGGGAAGGGTGGTGGCTAAACAGCAGCTCCAAACCTCTTTGGACATCGGTGACTCTTGTGCCCGGTCAGTAGCAGCTGCAGTAACTATGCGCCGCAAAGCATGGCTGCGTGTATCCACCTTCACGGCGGACACCCAGCACAAGCTCGCAGAAGTTCCCTTCCTGGGCACTGACTTGTTCGGGCCAGGGGTGGAAGGCCATCTCCAGAGGATCGAGAAGTCCAGTGCCACCTTGGACTCTCACGTCTGCCCAGAAGGACAAAGGCCGCCAGCAGCAGCGTAAGCCCTTTCACCCTTCCGCTTCTGCGGCACACCCAGCCCAGCAGCACCAGCAACAGGGCCAGCAGGCTCACACTTGACACCCTAAGGCCGGCCAGTGCTTCCTCCAGTCCTGCCCTGTGACTGGTTGAGGGGTGTCACCCCCAGCCTCTTCACTCCTCCCCGGGTTCCCCCTGTGGGGGATGGCTCCACCACCTCCTTTCCGCCTGGTCCGCTATCACCATGGACCGCTGGGTGCTAGAAGTGGTCGGCAGGGGTCTGCCTCTGGAGTGGGAGTAGTCCCCTCCTTATTGAGCCATCTCCCCATGGGAGGCAACGGGTTCCGCAGCTTCTTTGTTGAGCCAACATTGCCCTTATTCTCCAAAAGGAGGTGATCAGGGAGGTGGCGGACCCTCCTCCAGACTCAGGGTTTGTGTCCAGGTACTTCCTGGTCCCAAAACGGACAGGGAGCTGGCGCCCCATTCTCTATCTGCACAACCTGAACAAGTTCCTAAGGCCACGCACCTCCAGAATGGTCACTGTGGCTCAGATCATTCCATCCTTGGAACTAGGCGTGTGGTTTTGCTCTCTGTATCTCCAGTACGCGTTCTTTCATTTCCCAATCCGTCCATCTTATCAGCGATTCCTCCGCTTCAGAGCAGAGGGATCTCCTTTGAGTTCCGGGCCATGCCCTTCGGCCTCTCTCCAGCTCCCAGGGTCTTCACCAACTGCATGGCAGTGGTAACAGCATTCCTGCGGCTCAGAGGGGTCCGGGTGTACCCTTACCTGGACGACTGGCTGATTGCATCCCCAGGGATCTGGCCCTCCAGGTCTGCTCTCAGATTGGCCTCCTTATCAACGGGGCCAAGTCGGAATTCGTGCCATCTCAGGTGATTCAGTTCATCAGGGCAGAGCTCTACTCTCTGCGAGCCAGAGCTCGGCTCCCGGCGGACAGGGCCGAGGTCCTTTCCTCCTATGCCCAGTCATTTCTGGTTGGGCAATTGCGCCCTGCCCGGGACTTCCTGAGCCTTCTGGGCCTCATGGCAGCCTGCTCCAGCGTGGTCCGTTGGGCCTGCTGGCATATGCGCCCCCTGCAGTGGGGGCTGGCCAGCCAGTGGTCATAGCGCTCTGGTCCTCTGGATCAGTTGGTGACAGTGACCCAGGAGATGTGGGATGGCCTGCAGTGGTGGCTGGTCCCAGATCATCTGCAGGAGGGTATCCCATTTGTCCGCCCGAGCCGATGGTCACACTAACGACCAACACCTCTGATGGGTTGGGGTGCCCATCTGGGGGATCTCCGGGCCCATGGCCTCTGGTCCCCTCAGGAGTCTCGATGCCACATCAACCTGCTGGAGCTTCGAGCGGTTCGACTAGCCCTCACTGCCTTTGCTCTGTTTGTATGGGGTCAGGTGGTTCAGGTCCAGACGGACAACGCCACGACCATGTACTACCTCAACTGTCAGTGCGGGATGCACTCCTTGCCTCTGTGCAAGGAGGCTCTCCGTATCTGGTCTCTTGTGATCAGCCTGGAGGCGGATCTCCTAGCTATCCATGTGGCAGGAACCTCAAACAGTCTGGCCGATGCTCTCAGCCGGATAGGCGCTGCTTCTCACGAGTGGTCTCTACTGCCGGCGGTAGTGCAAGAACTGTTCTCCCATTGGGGCACCCCTCAGGTGGACCTGTTCGCCTCCAGGGAGAATGCGAAGCTGAGGCTGTTTCACGCCCGCCCCCCTCAGCAGGGCTTGCTACAGGGGGATGCCTTCTTGAGGCCGTGGACCCTGGGCCTCTTCTACACCTTCCCCCCATGTCCCTTGATCCACAGGGTGCTTCTCAAGGCGAAGAGGGACAAGGCGCAGGTGATTCTGGTAACCCCAGACTGGCCTTGCCAGTTCTGGTACCCAGATCTCCTCAGCCTCTGCTCCAGGCTCCCGAGGTGGCTTCCAGCCTGCCCATACCTGATCTCAGTAGACGAGGGGAAGGTTCTCCATCCGGACCTTCAGTCCCTGCTCTGGATGGCCTGGTTCCTGAGCGGCTAGAGTTCCAGGCCTTGGATCTTTCCGACGAGGTTCTCAACATCGTTGAGGCATCCCGTAAGGAGCTGACCTGAAAATGCTACGGCTTCAAATGGAAGAGATTCTCCATTTGGTGTCAGGACAAGGGGTTGGATCCCTCTTCCTGTCCCTTGACTAGTATTTTGGACTACCTGTGGTCCCTTTCTCAGCTAGGGCTTTGGTTGACGAGACTCAAGATACACCTGGCAGCCATCTCTGCATACCGGGCGCGGGCCAGTAAGCAGTCTGTGGTGCAGGAGAAGGTGGTAGGGCACTTTTTTTCCAAAGGCCTTGATCGCATATCCCCTCTGGTGTGAGAACTTTCACCTCCGTGGGATCTACTGCTGGTATTGGCTAAGCTCATGGGCAAGCCATTCGAACCGATGCACAGGTGCGATGTCTCCCACCTGTTGTGGAAGACTGCCTTCTTGGTGGCTATAACATCAGCCAGAAGATGGGGGAGAGCTCCAGGCGCTTTCCATCTAGTCTCCTTATCTGGTCTTCTACAGGGACAAGGTTGTCCTTCGCCCCCACCCAAAATTCCTTCCGGAGGTGGTGTCTGAGTTTCACCTTAACCAGGTGTCTACTCTGCCGATGTTCTACCCCAGTCACACCTCGGAGGTCGATTTTATAGGCACCATACTTTGGACCCTAGAAGAGCACTCACTTATTATAAGGAGCAAACAGCTGAAGTTCGGGGAGAGGTTCGCCAGCTGTTTGTCACCTATGCTGAAGCCGCACCTGGCAGACCTGCCGCCAAGCAGACAGTAAGCAGGTGGGTCTCCTCCTGCATAGATCTCTGCTGTAGGTTGGCGGGCATGGAGCCTCCCAAAGGGATGAGAGTTCATTCTACCTGTCATACCGCTGCTTCGGTGGCTGCTTCTAGGGACATCCTTATCCAGGAAATCTGCAGGGCTGCTACCTGGAAATCAGCACATACCTTTATTTCCCATTACCACATTGACTTAGTCACGCCGAGATGCTGGTTTTGGGACCTTGGATCTCCAGTCCTTATTCCCCAAGTAAGTATAGGGGGTGCGCGCCTTGCCTCCCTCCACCTGGAGAATTGCTAGGAGTCTGCCAGACAGTGTGGATTGAACAACATATCCACGTCCCTAGAAATACAGGTTGCTCACCTGTAACAGGAGTTCTAGGAGTGGTATATTTTGTTCATCCACCCGACCTCCCTGGCTTCGACGCGCAACCTGGCTTCCAGCGGGCTAGATCTGGCGTCATGGGGTGGAGCCGAGGGTTTTACCACCAGAGTGGGTGGGAGGAGCCAGCTTGAAGACCTTCTGGCAAGAATTAAAGCGGCAAGGAACCTGCCAGACAGTGTGGATGAACAACATATACCACTTCTAAAACTCCTGTTACAGGTGAGTAACCTGTATTTATTTTGTTCCTGTTGCTGCGGTAGGAAGATGTACCGCTTTGACAATCACACACTTTATGCAAGGTGTCTGGGATCCACACACACCAATTCCTGCAGCTTATGTCAGGACTTCAGTCAGGTAGCTCGTCTACGACAGTTGCTTGAAATTCAGTGACTTTTGATGGAGCAGAAAATGTGTCTCTTGGAGAACCAGGGGGCTCGTACCAAGGACTCTCCCTCTGCTGGTTCCCTTTCCACGCAGAAAAAGGAGAAACCCTCCTCACACTCCTTACCTTGACATCCGTCGACTGCCACCATTTCTGGTGTTCCTCCGTTGACGGGATGTCCTTTAAGCGCTTCCTCATCGACGGGGGCTCATACCCTCTCATCGACAGCGCCTTCCAGCACTTTGACTGCAGCCCAACTAGTGACTGTTCCGTTGACTGAGGCTTATACCCTCTCATTGACGACTCTTTCCACTGCTTTATATGCAGCAAAATATACTGCTGCTCCGTTGATGGGGGCTTCTCTCCCGTTGACAGCATCTGGCAATATAAGTGGAAATAACTCCTTTTCCCATGCGGGCTTGTTGATGAGATCCCACATTCCTCAGGGGAAGCCCACAGTTTGTCTTATTGACTGCCCCTCCGCCTAGCTAGGTGGCTTCTTATAGGGGTCAGACGAACAGAGATTGGGACCCTGGTCTATACTACCCAGGGGCAAGGCCTGCTCAGGCTACCCATCCCATTCCCTCCATCACCCCTCTGGTTTCCCAACATGCCCCCTTCTTAACCCCCCCCCACCCTTTTTCCCAGGTAAGGACCTCACCAATGTAGTTCGACATGTCTTGCATGCCATGCGACATTTTCAGCATTCTGAAGGACTGGGTGATCTCACCTGATCTCCTCCCCCTTCTCCGCCTAAAAGATTCCACAGTGACCAGGATATCATACCACCCTGGTTGTCTCCTCCATTTATAGAGGATTATTTGTAAGGTGACCAAGAATTGCCTCCTGATTTCAGTGGTGATCTTGAGGATTAAGAGTTTGAAGATGTGGATTTCCCTAATCCAGAATCCCCCATTTAGAAATCTCTTCCCTGGATGAGAATTCCTCCTTTGCCTGTGGCGGTCTCTTCCCCCAGATGACCCTACCTTTAGTGAAATGATGGTTCAAATTCAAAAAGTCATGGGATTCTCCACTATGAAACATGACAAACATAAGGATATGGCAGAATACCTTGAGTTACCTGAGGAGCCTGTTTTAGTGGTCCCCCCAAAATACCAACTTACCAGAATGCCATGCTGGCTGCTTGGCATCAACCTTCAGCTATTACGGTTATTCCCTGCAAAGCAGATTATCTGTATCAGGCTCCTCTGGACCACCCCTTTCTTTCTAGTATCCCAGAGGCAGATTCTGTGGTTATTACTGCCGCTCATGACCGTATCGAAAAACCCAAGCAGATGAGCTCCTTACCTCCTGATGAGGAATCTCGAAGAACTGACTATCTGGGGGGAAAAGTCTTTTCCTCAGGTGCTATGAATATCATCATTTTGAACTATACGGGTCATATGATTAAATATCGGCATACCCTGGTGTCGTCTGCCATTGAGCTTATCAGTAAACTCCCTCCCTCACAGGAAAGTGATGATAAATTCTAGGGACATGGATATGTTGTTCATCCACACTTTCTGGCAGGTATCCTTGCCGCTTTAAATCTTGCTGGAAGGTCTTCAAGTTGGCTCCTCCCACCCACCCGGTAGTAAAACTCGCCTGCCCCATGACGCCAGATCTTCCTTACCGCTTGGAAGCTCAGGTTCCTCCTTAACGCCTCAGTGATAAGACTGGTTCCTATTTCTTGCTTTCATGAAATTACTTTTAAGGTTTTCAAGACTTCAGTCATTTATTCCCTCGTGGCTGCGATGGACAAATCGACTCCGTTTTGGGAGGTGCCCATGCGGCAGAAGATGTTTCTGACAGATCCGCACTCCACGCGTGCCTACTGTTGGGCCTTGAGCACCACCCGCAGCCTTCGACCTGTGCTCTTCTTTTTCGGTCTATGCCCTGGAAGACCGGCTACCGCCTGCTTGCAACTTGGGCACCCCGAGAAACGCACTCCAGTAGTAAAGTCAAGGAGGCCCGCTTTATGGTTCCTGGCGCAAGGGCTCATGGATCAGCTTGAGCAGATGATCGCCTCGGAGGAGGCGGCGAGGCCGCATCTTTGTCCACCTCGGCCGCGGCCTTTATCCCGCTCTCACTGGGATCCTCCTATTCATCTTCTTTTAAGGAGCTCTGTCTGTCCCTCTCCACTAAGGGAGAGGGACCAACATCTTCACGGCCTTCCTCTCGGTCCAAGAAGAAGGACCACAAAGGTAAGTCCCTCCCTTGACGCTCTTGGGAGCGGGAGAGATCCCTCTCACTGAGTAGTCTACCATCGACTTCGGTCGATCCTTCGGCTTCGGCCACTGGCCTCACGGTGTGCCCGTCAGGTCAGTTGACCGAGATTCCCGTCGACGCAGTCGAGATTTTTATCGACCCGTCGGACGGGCTATCAACCGGTGAAGCCGAAAACCCTCACTCCTCGGTTCCCCCGGCGGAGATTGAGGTTTCCGTGGACTTTCCCGTGCCTCTGGTTCCGGAGTCCACGGTTGAATCCTCCGAGCCGAGGGGAGAGCGGGTTTCCCCCGCCCTGCCCCAGAACCTTCCTCGGAAAAGCAGAGGTTCGCGATCTCTGTCTCGGACTTCTTCTCGGTCCAGCTGATCCCGCCTCACGGCGGCCCTGTCTCTGTACTGCGGCAAGCGGGGCGCCGTCGTCCTGGATGAGGGAGGCTTCGACGCAAGTTGAGCTCTGTGCTGATGACTTTATGGCAACAGCCTCTTCTGTCCGGGAGCAAGCCGACATCTCACCTTCCGGCTATCAAGTGGCTGTCACCGGGCGGCGAAGCAACCCTCGCTCAGCTGAGGTGCCTGCTCCCAGGCCTGTTGCTCGACCAAAACCATCTGCCCCACCGATTCTGGTGGAACCTCCACCTCACAGCCGCTGCTTGGGGCCCCACCAAGAATTCTCGGTGCCCAGGTCTGCCCCATAGGTGTCTGTCACCTCACTCCCGACGCCTCGCAGGTGGAGGTGGCTCAGGCCCAAGGCAGCTTCTTTATGACTCCTCAGAGTCGGACAACTATTCCTCCTGTTCTCCAGGCGGGTCGACTTGGAGTCCTCAGGAGGTCTCGCTGGACGATAGCCCATTGTCCTTCATGGGTTTGCTTAGGCTCATCTGAGTCCACCGGGATGCAGCTCGAGCCCGTATCCAAGCGGGCCAAGTATCCCCTCACGGAGATATTGGACCAAGGGGATTCTCCTACGGAGGCCTTTCCGGTGACCGAGGCCATTGTAGGCCCGGCCTTGGAGCTCTGGCAGCGTCCTGCGCCTTTGACCAGGATGACGAGGAAGTATGCTGTCCCTCACTGTCCCTGTCCGAGTTTTCGATACCCCTCAGCCGAGGGGTTGTCGACAGCGCCTTCCGTGTGTACTGGAAGCCAGGACGTGGGATGCCTCCCGACAAGGAGTCCAAGAAGTTGACCACGCCGGCGCAAAGTCTACGCTGCATCCTCCTTGGCCTTCGCCAGGTCAGCTCGGCCGTGTTGATGGCACACTCTCTCTCATGCCCTGTTGGGCTCCTGACGAGGTAGTCCCTCATCTCCCGCTGACCTGCAGACCACGGTTAAGCAGGTGCGGGACCAGGGCAGGGCAGTGCCAAGCAGCAACTTCAGACTGCTTTGGACATCGGTGACTCATGCGCCAGGTCAGTCAGTGAGCCGCGGTGGCTACTGCCATCAGGCATGGCTGAGGATATCCACCTTCACAGCGGATACAGCACATGTTGGCGGATGTCCCTTCCTGGGACCGACCTCTTCGGCCCTGGGTGGAAGGTCACTCAGAGGATCGAAAGTCCAATGCCACTTGGACTGTGTCTCATCCACCCAGAGGGTCAAGGGCTGCAGACCTAACCCAAGCCCTTTCGCTCTGCCTGCTGCTGCACGCCCGCCCAGCAGCATCAGGGCCAGCATCCGCTATGCATCCCAAACCCAAGCCCGCGCTTCTCCTCCAGGAAGCAGGGAGGTAAAGGCCCAGGTGGTCCCTGCCGGACCCTCCTCCAAGCCTGCTCAGTGACGGGTTGAGGGTGCCGCCTCAACCCGCCACCCACCCCAGGTTCCTCCCATGGGGGGCCATACACTTCCTTCCCTTGGTCCTATCACCACAGACTGGTGGGTGTTGGAAGTGGTGGGAAGGGCCTGCCTCTGAGTTCGAGCAGGCCCGCCTTCAGAGCCGTCGCTCTGGGGCCTCCCAACCGAGCCTGCTGTCGCCTCGCTGAGCCAATACCGCCTGGTTCGAGAAGGAGGTGACTGGGAGAGGTGGCGACCCTCCTCAGACTCCGGGTTTGTGTCCAGGTACTCCTGGTCCCAATGACGACGGGGCTGGCGCCCATTCTCGACCTGCACGACCTAAACAAGTTCCCTAAGGTCTCGGACCTTCAGGATGGTCACCTGGCTCAGATAATACCATCCCTGGAGCATGGCCGTGTGGTTCTGTGCTCTCTGGACCCTACAGGACGCTGCTTTTTCATGTCCCGTCTCTGTCCGTCTCCCACCAGAGATTCCTTCGCTGAGCGTAAGGATCCCTTACTTAGTTCCAAGCCATGCCTCGCCTGTCTCTTGCTCCCAGGGTCTTCACCAAATGCATGGCAGTGGTGACAGCATTCCTGCGTGCACCGAGGGTCCGGTGTACCTTACCTGACGATTGGTTGATAGCAGCCCCTCCAGAGCGGAGGTGGAGCGGTCCAGAGATCTGGCCTCCAGGTTTGTTCTCAGATTGGCTCTCATCAACGAGGCCAAGTCGAACCTAACCTAAGCAGGTGATTCTTTTCATCGGGCAGAGCTTGACCTCTTCGAGCCAGAGCACGGGCTCCCCAGCGGACAGGCAGAGGTTCTTCCTCCTTCCTAATCATTTCTGGTTGGGCAACGCGCCTGCCCGGGACTTCCTGCACCTCCTGGGTCTCATGGCGGCCTGCACCAGCGTGGTCTGTTGGGCCCACTGGAACATGCGTCCCCATTCAGTGGGGTTGGCCAGCCAGTGGTCTCAACGCTATGCATCCATTGGACCAGCCAGTGACTGTGACCAAGGGATGTGGAACGCCCTCCAGTGGTGGATGCCCAGCTCATCTGCAGGAGGGCATCCCGCTTGTCCGCCAAGCCAACGGCCCCATCGACTGGCTGCCTCTGATGGGTTGGGGTGCCCATCTGGGGAGAGCACAGAGCGACGGCTCTGGTCCCTCGGGAGTCCCGATGCCATATCAACCTGCTGGAGCTTCGGGCGGTCCGTTTAGCTCTCGCCGCCTTTGCTCCGTTCCTACGGGGTCAAGTGGTTCAGGTCCAGATGGACAATACCACGACCATGTACTACCTAAACCGCCGGGGCGGGACGCGCTCCATGCCTCTGTGCAAGGAAGCTGTCCGCATTTGTTCACTCGTGCGCAGCCTGGAGGCGGATCTCCTAGCCATTCATGTGGCAGGAGCCTCCAACACCCTGGCCGATGCCCTAAGCCGGATAGGGCTGTGTCTCACGAGTGGTCTCTCCTGCGGAGGTAGTACAAGATCTGTTCTCCCATTGGGGCACACCTCAGGTGGACCTGTTTGCCTCAGGAGAACGCTGGCTGAGGCTGTTCCATGCCCGCCTCCTTCTCGAGGCCGTGACCCTGGGCTCTTCTGCACCTTTCCCCATTTCTCTTGATCCACAAGGTGCTTCTCAAGGCAAGGAGGGACAGGCGCAGGTGATTCTGGTAGCCCCAGACTGGCCCCGCCAATGCTGGTATCCAGATCTCCTCAGCCTCCGCTCCAGGCTCCCGAGGCAGCTTCCAGCTCGCCCGGACCTACTTTCAGTCAATCAGGGGAAGGTGTTCCATCCGGACCTTCAATCCCTGCACCTGACGGCCTGGTTCCTGAGTGGCTAGAGTTCCAGGCCTTGGGTCTTTCCGATGAGGTCCTCAATGTAGTTGAGGCGTCCCGTAAGGAGTCAACCAGGAAATGCTATACCTTCAAATGGAAGAGGTTTTCCATTTGGTGTCGGGGCAAGGGCCTGGACCCTTCCTCCTGCTCCTTGGGAAGCATCTTGGACTATCTATGGTCCCTTTCTCAGCAAGGACTTAGGTCGACGACCCTAAAGGTGCACCTGGCAGCCATCTCTGCTTACCGGGCGTGGGCCGGGAAGCAGTCGGTGGTGCAGGAGTAGGTGGTCTGGCGCTTTTTCAAAGGCCTTGATGACATTTCCTCTCCGGTGCGAGAACCTCCACCTCCGTGGGATCTACTGCTGGTACTGGCAAAGCTCATGGGCAGGCCATTCGAACCAATGCACAGGTGTGATCTCTCTCACCTGTCGTGGAAGACCGCCTTCTTGGTGGCTATTGCGTCAGCCAGAGGGATGGGAGAGCTCCAGGCGCTTTCCATAGAGTCTCCTTACCTGGTCTTCCACAGGGACAAGGTTGTCCTGCGCCCCCACCCGAAATTCCTTCCGAAGGTGGTGTTGGAGTTTCACCTTAACCAGGTGTTGACTCTGCTGGTGTTTTACCCCATTCTCACCTCGGAGGCCGAATATAGGCTCCATACTCTGGACCCTAGAAGGGCGCTCGCTTACTATAAGGAGCGCACGGCTGAAATTCGGGGAGAGGTTCGCCAGCTGTTTGTCACCTACGCTGAAGCCGCACCTGGCAGACCTGCAGCCAAGTGGACGATAAGCAGGTGGGTCACCTCCTGCATAGATCTCTGCTATAGGTTGGCGGGCATGGAGCCTCCCAGAGGATAAGAGCTCATTCTACCACCATACTGCTGCATCGGTGGCTGCTTCCAGGGCGTCCCTATCCAGGAAATCTGCAGGGCTGCTACCTGAAGTCAGCACACCTTCATCACCCACTACCACATCGACCTTGATCACGCCGGGATGCTGGTTTTGGGCCTCGGTTCTCCAGTCTCTATTCCCTATGTGGGGGTGTGCACCTTGCCTCCCTCCTCCCGGAGAACTGCTAGGAGTCTGCCAGAAAGTGTGGATGAACAACATCCATGTCCCTAGAAATACAGGTTACTCACCTGTAACAGGAATTCTAGGAATGGTATATGTTCATCCACACTTTCTGGCGGAGTATCTGCGCTTTAAATCCCCGGAAGGTCTTCAAGCTGGCTCCTCCCACCCACCGGTAAAACTCTGCTCTGCTCCATAACGCCAGATCTGGCCCGCTGGAAGCTCAGGTAGTGCGTCGAAGCCGTGGAGGTCTGGTGGGTCGTGTGGATGAACAACATTTATTAGCTACAATGACGACTAGTAATTCAGTTTCCCATCACCTTCTCAGGCCGGGATATGATGCTGTTGATGTCTCTGTCTATCAGCCACTGGTATCGGTCTGCGTCGCCATGCTTGGCTTCACGTTTCAGGCTTTTTACCTGATATACAACACAAAGTAGCTAATGCTCCTTTTAATGGGTCCAAGCTGCTTGGGCCAGGTACTCAAACTTACTGGATGACTTACAGGCAGAACCCTTCATACGGTTCATGGCATATATCATACTCCAGCTACAACCTACCATACTCAACACATCTCTTATTCCAAAAAAGGCGGCCAATACAGAGGTAATAACAAAGGCAGCTTCAGAGGTCATACTCAGTCCAACAGAAGCAACACCTCTACTGCCTGAGGTGCCTGCTCCTGCCCTTCAGATGGGGCAGCACAGCCCGCCTCCCAGTGACCCACAAGGGCTTCCCCCACTGCCTCCTCAACCAGGCCACTGAGGCTTCGGGGGGTCATTTAGCCCTCTTTCTGGAGGCCTGGCAAGCGATCACCTCAGACAATTGGGTACTTCATATTATACAGAAGGGCCATAGATTGGAGTTTCTCTCCACCCCACGCCCTTGCCCTCTACGCAAGATTCATTATTTTCCAGAGCACATACCAATCCTACAGGAAGAATTAATGGCCCTTTTGTCCAAATGGGCCATTGTACTGGTGCCCCTTCTGAAACATTAAATGGTATTTTACTCCCATTTTCTTCCACCATGGTCACCCTACTGGCCATCATGCCAATTCTGAAACAGGGAGATTGGCTTTGCGCTCTGGACATGAAGGATGCCTACCTTCATATTCCCATCCACCCTGCCCACCACAAATTTCTACGCTTCCACTTACTGGGTCAAATTTACCAGTTTCGAACACACTCAGCCTTTCATCAGCCTTCAGAGTGTTAACCAAGTGCCTAGCGGTGGTGGCAGCAGCCTTGTGAAGAGAAGTGCACTTCATCTTTCCATATCTAGACGATTGGCTAATAAAAGCGGACTCCGCAGTAGCTCTGCTTGCCTCCCTAGGTGCTACCTTGAAAATGTTTGCATATCTGGGAATTACAGTAAATTGGCCAAAGTCTAGTCCAAACCCAACAGTCTCTCCAATACATTGGAGCTGTTCTAGATACAGTTGTAGCCAGGGCTTACCTCCCACCTGCCTGGCAGGATATGCTCGTAACTCTGGCATTACATATAAGACTTAGAAGATGGTCACAGCCAGACAGATGATGCTCCTTCTGGGTCATATGTCCACTGCCATCCCTGTGGTAGCCTTTGCCCGTCTCCACATGAGACCTGTCCAATGGACCCTCCAGAATCAATGGTCCCAAAAAAACAGAACAGTTCGAAGACACAATCAAGGTCACTCCCTCTCTGAAGCCCTCCCTGATGTGGTGGACAATCAACAAGCAAGGGGACACGAAGTCTCGCGCCCTATGCAGAGAGACCCTTGCTGTCTGGCAGGAAGCCATACAGCGACATCCGACGCTAACAGCTGTCCACCTACCAGGACATTGCAGCCAGTTAGCAGACTAGCTGAGTCGCCAGTTCACAACTCACGAATGGACACTTCACGGGCAAGTGCTCCAAGAAATCTTCAACTTATGGGGCACTCCACAGATGGATCTGTTTGCCTCCCCAGAGAATTACTGTCTTCCCAGGTATTTTTCCATTATCCCAAACAGAAAAGGACAATCTAGAGATGCCCTTTCCCAACCCTGGACAGGTCTCTTCTTATATGGCCCCCTGTCCTCCTCTGCCACAGACTTTATTGAAACTACAGTTAGAACTGGCCATGATGATTCTCATAGCCCCACTGCGGCCTCACCAGTCGTGGTTTCTCCTACTTCTGCAACTGTCAGTACTGGATCCCGTCCCATTGCTGATCAGACCTCTTGACTCAGTGTCACGGGTCTCTACTACACCCCAACCTGAAGGCTCTACACCTTCACGCTTGGCTCCTGAGGACACTTTCATAACTCGTTTACAAGTGTCCTCCTGTTGCCAATATCCTCTTGGTTTCCCATAAGCCAGCAACAAGAGCAACATACAATTCCAAATGGAAACTATTTTCCATATGGTCAGCTTCTCAGTGTTTGGACCTTTGCTGTTGACCACTGATTAAGGTTCTGGACTACCTGGCCCCACTATCTTGAGTCCGGTCTAAGTTATTATTCTATCAAAGTCCACTTGTCTGCTATCTCCGCTTTCCATGAGCCTCTGGTTGGCAGGTTACTGTACCAACATCATCTAGCTAAGATGTTTTTGAAAGGAATGTTGCATATTAAATCTCATATTAAAGACCCACTTCTCTGTAGGATCTCAATTTTTCGATTGAAACATTGACCCTTGAGCCAGCTGCCACCTGAGATCTCAATCTTCTTTCATGGAAAATCCTATTTCTAGTGGCTATCACTTCCGCTCTCCGTATTTCCGAGCTCCGTGCCCTCGTATAGGGAACATTACTTGATTTTCCATAAGGACCGGGTGGTCCTTCATACCAGTCCTCCCTTCTGTCCGTCCGTCCGTACTTCCTTACGTAGTCTCCGAACATTCTTTAAATCAGTCCTTGGAGCTTCCGTCTACTATACCAATTCCTCCAATCAGGGTGAACTTCTCCTACATACTTTCGATGTCCACCGTAATATTACGCTACTATACTAATCTGACACAATCTATTGGAAAGACATCTCAACTGTTCGTCTCCTTAGCCCCGGGATGCGAGGGCCTCCCGGTTGCGACACGTACTTTCATCCTGGTTGGCGCATTGTATTACATTTTGTCACACAAAATACAAGCCTTTACCTGGACCTGTCCAAGCCCACTCCACTAGAGCTATGGCCACCGCTACAGCTTGCTTTAAGGGAGCCTCCATTTCAGATATCTGCAATGCAGCTACCTGGTATACGATCCATACATTGACAAGGCACTATAATCTGGATATTGCTTCACGATGTAGGACGGCCTTCGGCCTTGTGGTCCTACAAGGTCTCCTCTCATAACTGCCCTCCCACATCGGCATTACTGCATGGGATTCATCCCAAAAGTATTACCTACTGCAAGAGACCACTCCAGGGAAGATAGTACAGTTACGTAAAAACTTCCCGTAACAATAGATCTTTGAGGAGTGTTTCTTGCAGTAGGTTTGTTCCCACCCTCCATTCCCCTTCTCTAGGAGAGCAAGTTTTGGTCCAGTGACTAGAGTTGGAGCTCCTTTGGTACCTCCGCGTCCCCTCGGTCCTCGCTGTGCGGGTTGAATCCGGCGGGGGAATGGAGGATACCAGGGACCGCCCACACTTGTATAGGAAACAGGAAGCTGATGTCGTGTGGGCAGTCCCTGGTGAAAAACTGCTAGAAGAGCTGCCGTGCACCACAGTGACCTCTGCTGGATACCCAAAAGTATTACCTACTGCAAGAGACACTCCTCAAAGATCTACTGTTATGGTAAGTTTTTACGCAACTGTACTTTCTAGGAGTGGTATATTTTGTTAATCCACACTGACCCACCTGACCTCCCTGGCTTTGGTGCACTGTACTGTTTCCAGCAGGCAGGATCTGGCATGGGGCAGTGCCAAGGGTTATACCACCTGGGTGGGTGGGAGGAGCCAGCTTGAAGACTTTCTGACAAGATTTAAAGGGAAAGGACATTGCCAGAAGTGTGCATGGAACAACATATACCACTCCTAGAACTCCTGTTACAAGTGAGTAACCTGTTTTTCTTTTATCCTCCATCTTGGAATATAGTTCCAGTGAAAGACAATGAGTGGGACTTTCCCTCAAGCATCCACTAAGTATAGGGTGCCCATCTCCAGAAGAAATGTATGGTGTCCATTTTAATTTTGGAGCTGGTTGTGGGGGTGGATTTGGGGAGAGGGAAGTGGCGTTCATTTTATGAACAAGAATAAATTTGGGGAAAAAATAGTGGTTTTGGAAGGGTATGCGAAGTTCTTTTCAGCTGGGGTTGGGGTTGAACCATTTTGGTAGGAATGACTGACAATACTGATAGAGTAGTGGTGTGCATTGAAAAATGTCTGTGTGCTGTGTACCTCTGTCTGTTTCACATTTTTGGCCCAGAGAACAGGGAGTGTGGGGGAGTTTGTTTTTAAGCAGTTGCACGCTGGGATTTGTATAGATACTCAGTACTACCGAGGGGCTGGAAGGGCAGACAAGTGGCACCCCAAGATTTTTCTTAGAGAGTGCTCTTACAGTAGGTACTCGCATATAGGACTAAGTCACTAGGTGTTAGAACCACACAGAAAAATTCTACTTGGCAGTATCCGGCGGGGGACTGCCCTCGGCATCACGTGACAGACGTCAGTGTGACGCTATACAAGGAGCCGTCCCCATGCCTGCCTTCCAGTTCTTTCCCGCCATCGACCTGTGCACGTCTGACCTTGCGGAAGAACGCTGCTACAGTCCATGCCATCTTTGGATGAGTATAATTTCTAAAAATTTAACGTTTAATTTGTTCTCGTGTTTTGTATACCAAAAATCGTCAGATATGTAGTCTCCGACGCCTTCAGAATTGCATAAGAACAAGTGCGACTCCTGTAGAACTCTGCTCCCTCACAAGGACGACCATTCCTTCTGCCTTTTTTGTCAGGGCCCAGGCCATAAGGTTGAAGGGTGCGAGCATTGCCAGAAGTTTTAACACGGCCACACGTAAATGTTGGCAGCAGTCCCTGGAAGGTCATCTTTTAAAAGAAAAAATGGCCAATATGAAGAAGGAGCTGAAGAAACTCAGGCAGTCGTCTTCCTCTCCCGAGGGCCACCATAAAAAGGAGGACAAAGAGACACATTGGGACCAGGAAGGGTCCCTGGCCATCCCGTCACCTCCCGCTGGAGTTGCGGCCCTTCAGGTATCTTCCCCTCCAGGGAATCCGCCTTTGACCAATGCTTTGGTGGCTACTAAATAGCTGTCGACTCACCCATCCGGCCGACTGGAGCCTCCCGGAATCGGGAGGCGCCCACCTACTTTATGACCTTAAAGATTTCAAGACCTAGCGATACGAGTGGGACTGGTAAGTAGAGTTCCAGGTCCGCCATCCGTTTCGCGGCTGTGGCTGCTAAACTGTCCGCCAGCTCCTCTGACGCCCAGCCCAGGATCCTCCATCAGGCCCGAACAGGCCTGACAGTGAGGTGACAGCCCAGCTGATGTTGCATACGCAGTCAACGGAGACTACTCCTACCTCTTCTTTACCGCCGGTAGACTGTACCTTCGGCCTCCCCGCAGAGGATGCAGAGGCAGATCACCCGCCAGCAGGGGTTTGTCACCCCGCGGGACTCAGATGCCAGAGCGTTGTTGGACCAGACGATTGTCCTCTGACTCCCTCGGGCGTTTCGGTCCCGCAAGGCCCTCCATCCAGCCCGATGTCAGCACCATTGGGACCCACTTGTCCGCCTCTTCCATCAGGGCCTTCCGAACACCCCATGGAATGCAGTATGGACCTGATGGCCCCTCTGTCAGGACCGCCTGGAAACCCCTTCGGGCATCCAACACCGGGATATGCTCTGCAGTACCCAAGTGCCAGGATACCCAACGCCACAGTATCCGGTATCAGGCTTTCAAGTGCCGGGCTACTCTCCAGGCTTCAACCAACCCTACTATGGGTACCCCAGCAACGGGTTTAATAACCCTCCACCCCAGCCTCAAGTGGACCTTTAGGTGGTCCTTAAGTCCTGGTGGGTGGAAGCAAAGTCCCAGCACACGTTGGAGCTGGAGAAGTGTCAGCCGCTATTGTCCCCGACACAGACTCCAAAGCCTCCTTCGCCGGATCCTTCCCCAAGGACCCGATGCAGGGAAGTCAACCGGAACCATTACCTAATCCTAGTTTCTGGGAATTTTCCAGGCCAATGGAATTCTTGAGGCCGGTAGACCTTACACTTCCAGTGACCAGGATTCCTCTGACTCGGATAGTGAAATGGGCCACTTCGACTTGGGGAAACAGCTACACTGGAGGACCCAAAACCTAAAGAGTCTCCCAGATGCTCTCCGGAGGACCCTTCCTTTCTGAAGCTCCTCAGAAAGATGCAAGCAGCCTATGATTGATGCCCCGTTGCCCAGGATCTGCAAAGGCAGAGACTGGCAGTTCACTTGGATTTGGCTGACTCTCTTCTCCAAACCTCATTCCGCCCTGGATAGAGCCACATGAGGATTTGGTTACCACTGTCTGGAAATAGTCTTCCTCACTGGCCCCATTGGCTTTACCAGTTTCCAGATGACAGGGATTTTCTTAGTCTCCATCCCAAAGCCGATTCTGTGGTCATTAGTGCAGCCCATGATCGGTCTGCTAAACCGTCGATAAAGACCTAAAATTCTGGATCAATATGGGGAAAAGATTTATTATTCTTCCACCTTGGGAATCTGGGCACTGAACTAAGTCACCCAGATGGGAGACTACCAAAAATCTGTCCTAGGTCAGTTGGAGTCCAAGTTAGACTCCTTTCAGGATTCTACTTTAAAAGAAGAGATGGCAGATCTAGTTAGGTCAGGTA
Source organism: Neoceratodus forsteri (assembly GCA_016271365.2). Classification (NCBI taxonomy): domain Eukaryota; kingdom Metazoa; phylum Chordata; order Ceratodontiformes; family Ceratodontidae; genus Neoceratodus; species Neoceratodus forsteri. Next base: position 115,631,492 of record CM057454.1, read on the forward strand.
GATCTGCATGCAGACCCATGTTATGAGCCACCTATGATGCAATGGATGCTGCAGGTAGGGTCTCGACTCTGGGATGTCATGCGTGCCTTCGGATCTCAGGCCTGCCACCCAAGGTCCAGGCAGCCATACAGGATATTCCCTTTAGAGGGTCGGTCCTTTTCAGCTGGGATGTCAGACATAATTACTGATCTCCAAGATAAGGACAAGGCCTTGCGTTTGGTACAGTTCATGTACAAACCTCCACACAAACTGAAACTGCCATTTCGGAGACAGCGTTGCCAACAAAGACAAGATCAGAACCAACGTCAAAACAAATGGCTAGCAACCTCGGCTGCTAGAGGTCCCTCCCCCCTGCTAAGTCCCACAAAGCCTTGGGAGCCGCAGCCTCTGCCTTGCCCTCTGCCTCCTGACTCCCTAGCCCTCCCAACTCCACTGGTGGGCACCCCAGAAGGAGCTGATAGGGGACAAGTTCTCCTATCACCTACCAGAGTGTGAGAAAATAACGGACTCATGGGTGCTTAAACTGGTAGCAAAAGGCCACACGGTAGAATTCATACAGACCTCCAACAAGACCTCTGTGTCACTCATTTTACCCACCCCACCACTTACCCTTGGTAAGAGAGGAAATCGCATCCCTGTTGGCAAAAGCAGTAATAGAACCAGTTCCCGTAAAATATCAAGGGAAAGGTTACTACTCTTATTTCTTCCCGGTTCCCAAGAAGACAGGTGACCTCAGACCAATTCTAGATGCGAGCTCTCTGAACCTCTTTGTTCAATACAAGAAATTCAGAATGCTGAGTCTTCCCAGCCTACTTCGTCTCTTACAAAAGGGTCAGTGGCTCTGCACCATGGATATGCAGGATGCTTACTTGCACATCCCGATCTTTACACCACACTGCAAATTCCTCCGTTTTTGTTTTCAGGGGGAGCATTTTAAGTTCAAAGCCCTACCCTTTGGCCTTTCTTGGGCTCCTGGGGTGTTCACAAAATGCCTAGCGGTGGTGGCAGCCTTCTTGTGCAGGCAGGAGGTCTAGGTTTTCCCATACCTGGACGATTGGCTGATCTCTGCCCCATCCAGGGAGTCCCTAGCTGAGTCTCTGCACCTTACCCTGGACACTTTACATCGGGTGGGCATAATGGTCAACTATGCCAAATCCCACCTAGTCCCTACCCAACTGCTTCAATTTATTTGGGCAGTTTTGGACACAGTACAGAGCAAGACTTTCTTGCCACACAACAGGATAGTTGCATTGCAGCACCTGGCACTCCTGGTGGCCTCCCAGAAGAAGGTTTCAGCCAGAGCGATTCTTCGACTGCTAGGACTCATGGCGGTGGCCATCCCTTTGGTCCCGTTAGCCAGACTACACATGAGGGTCTCCCAATGGACCCTCAGGGTGCAGTGGGACCAGGGATCAGACAGTCTGGACCGCGAGATCCTAGTTTCGGATCAGATGCTGCACAATCTCTCATGGTGGCTGAAACAAGACAACCTCTTCAGGAGGGTTCAGTTTCGATCAGACAATCCCTAACGACGGATGCTTTGGGCCTGGGTTGGGAGCACACCTGGCCCCTCACAAAACACAAGGTCTTTGGTCCCATGTTGAACTGTCTCTTCATATCAACATACTCGAGATGAGTAGTGTTGAATGAATGCGCTTGAGGCCTTTCAACAGCTTTCATCCAGATAATCTTGTGATTCAGAAAGACATGTATGTAGTCTGGTACATAAACAAACAAGGTTGAACCCGCTCTTACCCACTTTGCTGGGAAGCAATGAGTGTGGTACTGGGCAGCCAACCACAACATAACATCTGACGGCAGTCTGTGTCAAGTGTCCAGAATATCCTGGCAGATGCTCTCAGCTGCACGCAAGCCAGAGCACATGAGTGGGAGCTCAGTCGGTGGTAAATGACATCTTCGCAAGGTGGGGAAGGCCTCAAATAGATCTGTTCACTTCCCCAATCAAAGCAAAACTATCAGCCTTCTGCTCGCTTGCTCCAGGGTGTGGTGTTTTCTGACGAGACATGCTGTCTCTTGGCTGAAGGGGGTGGTTCGTGTACGCTTTCCCCTCCACTCCCATTGATTGAGTGTACTAATAAAGCTTCAGGCAGAAGGAGCACGAATGATCCTCATTGCTTCCTTCTGGCCAAGACAAATTTGGTTCTCTCTACTGCAACAACTGTCAGTGGAACCTCCCTTTCCACTGCCGGTTTCTCAAGATCTCTTGACACAGGAACAGGGGACCCTGGTTCACCCAGGTCTCAAGTTCCTTCATCTGCATGCATGGCTCCTACTGACACAGGTGCTGCTTATTTTGGGGTCTCCCCGAGGTTAGCACAAATTCTGGTAGAGGCCAGGAAGCCCTCCACCAGAGCTACATATGCCATGAAATGGAAACTATTTTCCATCTGGCCAGATTCGAAAGAGATAGAGCCTTTCTCCTGTTCAGTCACGAAGGTCTTAGGTTACATGCTGCACCTCTGTTATTTGGGTCTTAACTATTCGACCCTAAAGGCCACCTTTCGGCCATTTCTGCCTATCACGTTCCGATAGGACAAAAAACTTTGGCCCAGTTGGAAGTATCCAAAACTTTCCTGTAAGGGATTCTCCATCTGAAACCACCCATATGGAGCCCCGCTCCCCCGGGACCAAAATTTAATTGCTGAAACTCGCTCTGCCACTTTTTGAGCCGGCAGCGAGTTCAGACATGCGCTACCTCTCCTGGAAAGCGCTTTTCCTAGTGGCCATCAATTCAGCTCGAAGAATTTCCAAGCTTCAGGCTCTGATGTGTAAGGTACCTTACCTGGTTTTTCACAGAGACAGGGTGGCTCTGTGTACTAATCCTAAATTCTTACCCAAGGTGATATCTGAATCCACCTTGAACCAATCTCTGGACTTGCCAGTGTACTATCTGGAACACTCCAACAGGGGGGAAGCACTTCTGCATACTCTGGACGTACACAGAATTCTCCAGTACTGTACGGACAGGACAGAGTCTCTCCGTAAGACAGATCAGTTGTTTGTTTCCTTTGCACCCAAAAGAGAAGGTGCAACTGTTTCTAAACAGTGTTTGTCCAAATGGTTGGCAAACTGCATTACCTTCTGTTACCAGAAGTACAATTGGACTCTTCTGGGTCAGGTTAAAGGACATTCAGCCAGAGGCACGGCAGCTTCTACTGCTTGTTTCAGGAATGTTTCAGCCACAGACGTTTGCGTGGCTGCAACTTGAAGTTCTGTCCATACTTTTACCAAGCTTGAGAGCCTGGACATTGCGCCGAGGCGCAGAACGGGCTTTGGCCTTTTTTGTCCTACAGAGACTCCTTTCGTGAGTACCCTAGAATTGCTGGAAAACTCTTTCCTGCCTCCCAGTGTCTCAGACTTGTCTCATGTCACTGCTTGGGACTCAGTCCTGTATGTGTGTACCTACTGCAAGAGCCCTCTCGAGGTAAGATAGTACAGTTACATAAGAACTTAACTGAACAGTAGCTCTTCAAGAGAGGCTCTTGCAGTAGGTACTGCTTTCCCTAACCCAACCTCCCCCTAAGTTTCCTTCCGTGGTTCTTCATACTTTGAGTCATTATTGGACTCCAGGAGCCCTCTCCTTTTCTTGTCGCACCTTTTTAGGTCTCCGGTGGGAGAACTGGAAGGCGAGTGTGGGGACCGCTCCTTATATAGCATCACATTGATGTCTGTCATGTGATGTCCGGGGGTGGTTCCCCTCTGGACACTGCTAGCTAGAATTTTTCTGTATGGTCCTAACGCCTGGCGGCTTAGTCCTGTATGTGAGTACTTACTGTAAGAACCTCTAAGATTTACTGTTACGGTAAGTTCTTACGTAACTGTACTTTTGCCGCCATTATGCCATGTGTCTTCTAATTTATGGTACTGAGATATTTGGGTTGGTTTTGTGAAAAAGTTCTATAAAATGTCATGTTGAGATACCGGTGTCCTGTTGGATTGAAATGTTCATTAAACAAATCTTTTTTCTCCTTTCAAGCCACTCATTGGGTATGATCACATTTATCTGCATATTTTATAAGACCCTTAACTTAACTGAAGAAGCCACAAGTGAGTTAGACTGTCATCCTCACTAGGGGGTAAAAGTGTGACAGTAACACTGTAAAGCATTTCAGCTGCCATGCTTCATACCATTTTTAGTGCTTTCCCATGCATTTATTAAAAGGATACCTTGCGTACGAAAATGAAGGCTGCTGACTTGCTACTCAGTAATCCTCTCTACGGCTTACACCAACTACCTTATCTTCAATCAGAAACGTGAACCACAGGAGGAAGTGTTGTGGGGTTAACAGGTCAGCAGCTGTAGTTACTTGCGCATAGGCACAAAATGAGGATGTGTAATATAGGGGGGAGGGGGGGGTCGTCGCAACAAGACCTGATGAGGAGGGACACCAGTGAATCAGTAAATTTACTGACTGTGTAAAGATGTAAGAAGAAAATGTGCAGTGTGTTTCTTGTTGCCTAGCGCAACAGGAAGTGGAAGCTTCCAGTATTACCAAATGATATTTAAGTGCCTTTTAGACTTCCTCATTTTGGAAGTGGTGGTTTCTCAGATGACTGCTTGGTGACAACCTGTTGGATTTTTCAGCTGGAGAATGCAAAGCTAGCCTCTGAGATGAGCAGCAGTAGTGCAAGTGCCTCCAGGGAGGAGCTAAGGGAAAGCCGGATGCGGATTGAGAGCCTCTCTTCTCAACTTTCCAGCCTACAGAAGGAGGTAAGGAATGCGGTGGGGTTACTTGCATACATCTGTGTGCGTAGAATGTTACATAGCAGTTTTCTCTGTAGATAGTACTCCTTAATAAGACGCAGGGCCACAGTGGTGCATCGATCCTCAGATGTACTACTGTTTTTTTTTTATATTTCAGAAGGGAGCTATGCTGTTCTGTAGTGCAGGGTAAGGATGCATTTCTTTCAGGACCTCCTCCTGTGGCATTTGTGCTTTGACAGTGGGTGTACTCTGTTTTGTTTTTAGCTAGATGACTATTGTTGGAAATTGGTTGATTGGATAATAGCTTTTGGGACCTTTGTGCTTCTCATTTAATTTCTTGCACTCTGCGACATCGGGTGCTGTACAGTCTTGATTACAAATCACCACCCTTTTGTATGTTTTTAAGATGAGCATTTGTATGCCACAGAACTGTTGCTAGCAGCAAATACCGATTCTGATTGAGCTGGTGTCCCTGTGATCAGCATGTTTACATCTGATAACAGCCAGCAACATTCTGAAAAACAATTTTGGTCTGAAAACTTGGAAAAGAATGTTCTTAATTGATGGGGAAACTAAATTCAAAAAATATATGTGTACAGTGCTTTTTGCTTTGTAGGTATGCTAAGTCCTTCTCTTATTTTTTTAAATACACTATTACATTTTTCACTTTGACAACAAAAACAATAGAAATAACAAAGGCCATCATATGCATTGGTAGACACTCCCTTATATACAGAGAGGCTAGAGCAAGTGTATCCATTGCGACAGCTGTGGGCAAGGAGGATGTCTATCTAGTTCTATCGGGCCTATGATGGCTGAAAGAGATCGAAATGACCATACAAGGCCCAGTTTAAAGTCTTTTCCTTTGTTTGCCGAAAGGAGTTTTTTTTCTAAACTGCTTGCTGGTTTTATGGCCCCCGGGGATCTCTCTGAACCTGTGGGCACCCTGTCTCCGACATAGCAGTCACTGTTCAAGTGGTTCCTCAGGGGCATTTACACAAGACACCCCAAAAAGTTTGGGCGAATGGATCCCTGGGATCTTCATCTTGTGATGTGAAATTCCTGACTTTGAAAGCAGCATTTCTAGTAATCACCTTGTCATGCAGTGTATCTGAAATCCATGCTTTGGTCACAGATCGCCATATATTGTTTTTCCATGAGGACAAAGTGGTCCTGCACACACATCCAAATTCATTTATGAGATTGTCAAGAGTTCCACCTAAATCTGGACCTGATTTCGCCTGCCTATGTTGCCAACTTTCAGTGTGAGGGAGAGAGGACTTTGGTTCTGTCTGGACAGAAACAAGTACAGTACTACAGAAAGGCAAAGCACCAGTTTTCTCTCTACCTCAATTGAAAGGGCCTTCCTATCACTATCAAATGCATATTGTCTTGGATTGAGAACTGCTTTTGTCACTACTCCACCGTGGCAACAGCAGAACTGGATGACAAGATGCATGCTTCCACTAGAGCAGTAGCCACTCCTTGGCGGAAATACACTGAGTGCCTATTGCTGAGATCAGCAGGGTTGCTACATGGAGCACAGTGCATACCTTTACCAAGCACTGTGCCCTAGATGTTCATGCCAGGCAATATGCCACCTTTGACAGAACCATTCTGAATGGATTACTTACCTGAGGAGAGTCCTAGACTCGAGCTTCCCTAGTCGGGGGTGAATTTTTCTGAGCTTGGTACTCTGGCCAGTCTGTGGTAGTCAATGGAGAAGATTTTTTTTTTTTTTCCTGAAGACTTGAAAGTTACATACTTGCCATAAATCTTTATCTTCTTGAATACCTTCTCCATAGATTACCGCAACACCTCCACCGGCCCCCGGACTCACTTCAGTATTGTGATTTTCCTTGAGGATATCTTTCATCAAGCAGACTCTTGGACCACATGGAAACTTCTCAAGCAGTCCACCAGGGCAATTCATGACTGTCTGACATTGGCTGCTACATAAATGGGTCTAGCCCCTCAGTTCTTTACCTGCCGCTGACAAAACTTGTCGGACGGCTGATGGAAACACCACTGTAGTGGCCACCATTTTATTTTATTTCTCTGTAGCACAGTAATCACTTTTACAAGTGATTTTCGATGACCTGTATGTCATCGAAGGAGCTGTTGAAATTATTCTTACTGTGATTTTGTTGAGAGAAACTACACCCGGCAAATCCCGTGATGTCTGTCAGTTGCCTAGATCTGGACCACAGTGTGAAAGCCTGCCTGATCTGCAGGGGTTTCAATTCTACCACCTGGTGGCTCTGAAAAGGGGCCCTAGAGAAACATCTCCTAAATCAGCAGATAGCACACAAGGAGAAGGAGCTCCAGCAAGAAGAGCACCGCCATATCACTGGCCCACTCTTTTTTGAGTCCAGGTCCTCAATCCTGGGACAAATCATCTAGGAGCCATAAATGTAAGCAGTGGGAGAAGGAGAAAACCTCCCTGGTGCATTCCATCCAGGTTGTCCCTTGGCACAGCAAGCAAGACCTCCTCTGTGCCATCGACCACTAAAGCTGTGATGCTGCTCTGTGGCCCCCCCCGACTGATGTAGCTTCAGGGTCTGGGCATGGTACTGGCGCTACCAGGCCTAGTACAGCTGGTATGTAGCTATCATGACTTGGCCTTCCTCCTCAAGTTCTGCTGACTCACCACATCGGTGGTGATATTCAGGTAGTTGTGCCTTCATTCATAGATATGCTCAGACGCCTGCTACCTCCTCCATTGCAGGAGCCTGTCAACAGGGACTTCTAATCCCCCTGCAACGTTGCAGAATAGAGCTGTGCCTCAGCTGCTTCCTAGGACACTGCAGACATCACCATCATGTTCTGTACTGCCCCTCAACCTGGTAGATTTTGTATATAATCCTGATTTAATAAGCGGGATGAGAAGGAGGAACCTGAAGACTGTGATGAGAACCCTTATGAAAGCGGAATTGGTTCTGTTGTGTCCCACTTGCAGTGAGGACTTAGTGGTCCACGCTCCAGGGTCCCCCACCAGAGGACCCAACTTTGCCCACCATGATGCAGTAGATCTCCTTCGAGGATATCTCATCACGCCACACTTGTGGAACTATAGCTGTCAAACAGTAGGACCACACGGAAACGTTTGCAAGCACTCCACTAGGGGCCGCTCACAGTGATGTCCTACGTCAGCACTCCCATGTAAATGTAGGCGGCCCCTTCCCTCTGTTTTCCCGCCATTGACCATACTCGCCAGACCCTTCACGGAGATGCTGCCGCTATCAGGGGTGTCAGCAGACATACACAGTGTACTCAGCAGAGTACAGTAAAAAAAAAAAAAAAATCGGACGGGCAAAAAAGAGGAAAGCAAGAACATTGAGTCATATTGTCTCTGTCATGCTTAGCCCTTTTGCCTTTGTTTACAATGGAGCACTGATGTCACCAGCCAAATACACAAATAAGAACTTAGCAGGCAGAAAAACAAAGGAAGGAGGATTACAGGAGGCAACTGATTGATTTACTTGAACTTTGACATGGCAAGCGGGCGGCAATGGTGAGGCATGGCGCATATTTTTGTTTGTTTACGTAGCAGGGGGCAACAGTGCATCAGTTTTGAGTACAACTTTAAAATTCCTGGCTACACCCCTGGTCACTATAGCAGACTGCTACCAGCTGTGTTTTTTGTATTTCTCTCCATAGTTCGCTATCACTATAAGCGATGGTAGTCATCATGTATGTCGTCTAAAGAACATGCTAAACTCCAGGTACTGCGAATGTGGTGAAAAGATTTACTTGGGTGACTCTCATGACGTCTGCGTATGCTACCTTGGTGCACCCCATAACGTTAACGTCTGTGAGATTTGTCTCAAGTTTGAAACGCAAAAAGAGCACCTTGGAGACTTTGCTTTTGAAACAGCGGGTAGTCAGGATGGAGAAAGAGCTCCAGGAAAAGAGTTCTGTCACATCACCGGCCTGTTCCTCTGGCTTCCATTCATCGAAGTCCTTGGAGAAAACCTCCAGGCAACATGAGCACAAGCACTGGGAGAGGGAGAAGAGCAAAGAGAAATCCTCCTTGGTATGCTGTAGGTCGCCCCTTCATGCCAGTGCGACTGTTTCTGTGCCATCGACCGTCCCAGCAGTGATGCCACCAGCCACCCAGACTGTTGACCCCTCCAGGTCCAGACAGGCTGTGAGCACCGCCAGACCTGTTATGGTTGATGAGGTGCCATCGACTGGGATGGTGCTCCCCTTCTGTCAACATCACAGGACATGCCTGTAGTTTACATGAGCAGTGAGGTGCAAGTGGTGCTTTCATCCTTCGTGGATGTGCTCTGTCTGCGAAGGATGAGTACTGCTGTAATCTTCTCTGATTAAAATTGTTTTTTGCAAGGTACATCTTCTGTTAGTGTTCTGCAGGTTGTACTTAAAGGTTTAGCAGTTTTATCTATCATTAGGCTAAGCTTTCAGGGCTAATTACAGGAGCACACAACTAGATGCAGACTGAGGGATAGCGGCTACATTTGTTGGTTGATGGTTTCTACTCTTACCTCCTTGTTTCTTTCACCCGTGGTTGTTCTTTTTCGTCAGGGAAGGGCCCAACCACCCACCCCCACCCACCTGTGCTACACTTCTTTTATAGAGTAGCACGGTCGTGACCTTTCCTGTAGCAAAGCAGGAAGGGGAGGATCAGTGTGTATCCACACAGTGACCTCACTTACAGGGGCACAGTTAGTTTAACTTGTTATAAAAATGTATACAAAAACAAAACAAAAATCAAATTTTTGATTTAATTTTCCTTCTGATTACTCAGACCAGTTTATAAACTCGGCAACTCAACTGGAATGGCTAAGGCCCAGTAGGTAGCACACTCGCCTTTGAGGCCTGGAGATCAGAGGGCTGTGGGTTCAGTTCCCACATCTGGCACTTGGGTTAATATCCCAGTACTGACACTGTAGTGCAGCATGAGAGGGGTGCTGCACTTCTGAGATGCCGTCTTTCAGATGAGACGTTAAACCGAGGTCCCATCTGCCTGGATTGGTGGTAGTTCAGGTGGATGTTAAAGATCCCATGGCACTTATCGAAAAGAGTAGGGGAATTTCCCCGGTGTCCTGGCCAAATTTCCCTCATTCACTAAAAATACCACCAACAGCTTAATCTGGTTCAATTTCAGTTGCTTACCATCTGTATCTCCCCCCCGGTTGCCCCTGAAAAAGGGACTTCCAGGCCCAGTTGGCTTACCAGGTTAACAAAATTCAACAAAACTGCAGGTACTGCAGGACACTTTTGAAAAGTGCAGTTTTACATGAATTAGGATGCTGTCCTACATGCTGGACCATCGGAGATCTATGGGCTTGGCTCCGGGCAAACAATGGCAGAGGCACGCAATGTGCCTCAAATTGCATATTCAGGAGGAAATGTATTACAAGAACTGCCAGCTATTTCTCTAGCATACAACTGAAGCACCTTGACCGCAGAGGGTAGTTGGTCTGGGAGGTTGGCAGGTAGAGGTAAATCGGGTGCCCCTTCACTCAGTGCTCACCAACATACAACCTCCACAAACCATACAAGAACTACAAATGGGTATCTCTCTATCTCCGAAATCAAAGGGGCAGAGGACACTGCAGAGCAGGACACTGCAGCACAAGAGCTAGCGCTACAAAACTTGCCCAAAAAGGAAATCCAAAACACTTCTGATCATAGGAGACTCCATGATTCGGAGAGTTGATACCTACCTCCGGCCGGGGGTAATGGTCAGATATCTCCCAGGTACATCAGCGTGGAGACACTGACCGCATTGCTAAAATAATGCTGAAAGCAGGAGAAAACATCGACATCCTGGTACACATGGGGACTAACTATCTTGCTAGCAGTCGGTTGTGGAGACCAGGGGAATACCTAACCAGGCTGGGAGACGAACTGTCATCCATTTCATCCAGCATCTCCTCCTCTGAGATCCTGCTGGGGTTGGGGGGAGAGAGACTGATGGAAGGGGAGCTAAACATGTGTCTGAAGGGCTGGTGCCAGGAAAAAGGACACAGATTTGTAGGCAACTGGCAACATTTAGGAGTGAAAGTTCTTTAAATTTGATGGACTGCATCTGACTAAGGAGGGAGTCGGTGCATTGGGGCAGAAGTTTGATGTCTTTGCAAAATATTTAAACTAGCAAATGGGGAGAGGGGTGCAGCATCTTATGCATCGAACGGGAAGAACACCCCTCCCCCTCAGCTAGTGATCAAACTGGAGTTCCGCATGTTTGTAGTTCATTTGCATCATCAGGTAAGAAAAATGGTCTGGCTTCCCATACGAGGGGCAGGGGAAAAGTCGGATCTCGCCCTACAACTAATGCACCGAAATCTGGCCAGTGGAAAATGAATACATTTGCTCACAGTCGAGGAAATGAGTTCCCAGACTGGGAGGCAACAATGACAGAGGCTAAATTGGACATAGTGGCCATTAGCGAGACATGGTTCACCAGTAACCACACTTGGTAGACTTTACTACCCGGCTCTGTACTGTTCAGAAGAGACCGAGGTGCAAAAAGGGGGGTGGGGTGGAGCGGCCCTTTTGTCAATGAAAATTATCAAAGCCCGACTACACGGGGATACTGTGACCACCCTTGCGGTCCTCGGCCTCTGATCCTCTGCACAGGGGCCAGCGCCAGAAGCAGCGCTTCACTGAAGTCAGGCGGATCTCTTGCCGCCTCCAGTCACCGCTGTCCGACTTCACGGACACTCTGACTGCCCTTTCAGTCCTCAGCCCCGGATCCTCTGCACATGTACTGCCGCTCTCTGGAGTTTCGGCCCGAGGCCTCTGATTGGCGCGGCGCTTAGTGAGTGGATACAGATTGGTCTGCTCTGCCCCTGAAGCCTGTCCTGATTGGAGCGCCTTTCTGCATTTGCTCTGCATTATAATTTCTGGACTGCCTCGCTAGCTAATTCCTCAGGCACCACTAAAGCAGGCTAAATTTTCTCTCGCACCCCCACCACCTCCCAGGCCTCCATTAAATCAGTTGCTCCTCCTCCTGTCTATCCTAGCTCACAGTGGCTGCCTGTTTACACTATTCTCACAACCCTATCAGAATAAACCCTGTTCTTTACCTGATCTTTAAACATTTTATTGTCATATGGATCTCTCTCACCACTGTTGGCTCTTTCTCACACTTCTGTCTCCATCTGGGTGCACTGGTTTCTTACACCCTTCACCTGATCTTTCTTGAATTTACCTAGGTCACTAAGCTATGAAGTTCTTAATCTCATTGTACCTTTTTGTGCCCTCAATTGCATTTGTCAGTATTAAGTGACCTGTATTAATTGGCTTAAGACTCCTAAGGGAAGGTCTAATAGGGAAAACCAAAAGCCAGGAAAGACTGCCCCATACTAGAACACTGGAGGTTACAGGTAGAATCACAGAAATGGGAGGGATAGGGATTGCTATGGGGATCTTCTATATTTTATCAATTGTAATAACTGATCAGGTTGCTATAGGGAAGGGCGGGCCCCATAAAAATGATCAGTCGATGGCCACTTCACCCCAGGGTGCCACCATCCCTGTTTCAGGACAAGTACAACAACAATATATCTACTGGGGAAGGCCTTTTCATACACACCGCGAGGTATATCGAGGCGGTAAGACTAATCCCACCCCCAAGGTCCCAGCTAAAGTTATGACAATTCTACTGTGCCTTCTGCTCCTAATGGGGGTGACAGAGCCTAATCCCGGCTCTCCCGGGACCAGCATCTCAAACCTAATACCCACCTCACCAGAATGGGCCAAAGCCAAGGGGCTGAGGATAGTCCACGTGAATATTAATGGTCTTGGGCCCAAGATGCATGAACTCGAAGCCTGGACCAGTCTATACTCCCCTGACACTGGTATCTGAGACATGGCTGAAGCCAAATATACTGCCCCATGAAGTGGAGCTACAAGGATTTAACACCTTCAAGAAAGATAGGAAGGGGAAGAAGTGTGGGGGGAGTCCTTATATATGTCGGGTCCCATCTCAATGCCACAGTAGTTGCCACCCCTGACCTAGAAGAGGTGGGGTGTGAAGTGTTTGTTAAACTTCTCCTGGGGGACTCCAGCCACTCATTGTCGGATGTACGTACAGTTCACCAAGGAAAGCAATGATGGCACTAACAACACTTACAGATACCATGCTCACTTTGCCAAACTGTGAGAGAGTTCTAGGGGACTTCAGCCTAAACTGGGTCGAAAAACTACACAGGGAAGTCAAGACCAACCTAGAGGTGGCGAAATTAACACAGCTGATAAGTGAGCCTGCACGCTTCAACCAAAAGACTGGCAACCACACAACCCTAGACTGGTTACTGATGTCTAACCCGGACAGGGCCAAAATGGTTGGGACATGCAGTTGCACTTAGTGACCATTCCCCTATCTTTCTGGTATGGAGGAACAACTCACAAACAACCCCGAACACTCTGGACTAGAAATTACTCCACATTAGACACAGGCTCCTTCCTTCAATCCCTAGACACAGTGGACTGGTGCCAGGGCCTTGGTACTCTTAGCATAGACAAAGCCCTCGAAGGTTTTAACAAACACTTTCTGTCAGTAGCCAACAAGCATGCACCCCTAAAAAAGATCAGGGTCAAAGGTCAGGATGCCAGGTGGCTTAACCCGGACCTAAAGAGGAAGATGGAGAGAGACAAAACCTGGGGGAATTACAAACACTCGAACCTTAAGCTAGACTGGGTGAAATACCAGGAAGCCAGAAATAGCTGCAAAAGAGAACTCAAAAAAGCAAAAATGCGCTACCTGCACGACCTGCACGGACTGCAATCCAGGAGCCTATCAAACCCAAAGAAGTTCTGGGGGGCAAATAAACTCCCTACTAAAGGGGAACAAGAGCAAGGGAAATGGGGTCATAAAAGTGAATGGGACACTTCTTTCCACCCCATTGGACACGGCAAATGCATTTAATCAGAGGTTCAAAACCAGTAATCCCGGACAAGGCCTGGGCGGCCAAAACAACCCACGACCCCACCCCCCAGGGCACTGAATTTCAACTGCTTAGGAGCCTGAAACCTGAAGGGGGTGCGGGGCATGACTATCTCGAGCCCAAGCTGCTAAGACTAGGAGCCCCAGTCATCGGAGGACCCGTAACCCAGCTTTTTAACAGGTCCCTGACTGAAGGGAAAATTCCAGCCCTTTGGAAAGTGGCGCTAGTGACCCCAATACCGAAGAGTGCACGGCATGGGGACGTTGAAGATTTTAGATCAATCTCAATACTCTGCACCTTAAGTAAGCTATTGGAGAAGGCGGTCTACTAACAGGTTAACGATTACATGGAAACGCATCACCTTCAAGCAGACCAACAGCATGGCTTTAGAAAAAGACATGGCACTGAGACTGCTCTGATAAGCTCTACCATGGATGTGTACGAAGCCCTAGATCAGAAAGGCATTCGATCTTGTCAAACACCAGCTACTACTAGAAAGATGAAAGGGGCTAGGCCTGGGCACGCATGCCTTACAATGGTTCACAAATTTCCTTCAAGGCAGGACACAAATGGTATGCTGGGACGGAACAAAATCTCAACAGTGCCCAGTACCTGATAGTCCTGCAAGGGGCAATCTTAGGCACCCTGCTATTCTCCTTGTTTGTCAACAACTTACCTCTGCACTGTGTCGGGGAGAAGGTCACCTTTTATGCCGATGATGCAGTGTTGTACAGAACTAGGAAAGATGTGGGGTCCCTAAACCTAGAGCTGCAGCAGGACCTCGCAACCCTTGAAGTGTGGTGCCAAGAAAACATGCTGGTCCTGAACAGCAAGAAGACCAAAGCCGTGCTCTTTGGCCCAAAAATGCTTGGCCCAGACAAATTAAACATCCTGTCCCTCGCCACCTTAAATGGGACGGGGATTGAGGTAGTAGACATCAGGTACCTGGGGATGTACCTAGACCAGGAGGTTACTTACAGGAAACGCATGGACTGCCTCACAAAGGTAGTAAACCAAAAACTGGGACTCCTTTACCAGCTAAGCCCCTTCCTGAGCAAGGAAACAAGGAAGGTGGTAGAGAATGGGATGACAGTACCCACCCTTTTCTACGGAGTGACCCTGCTCCAGACACTGAGGCCCATGGAAAGGCAGCACCTTGGATACACTATACCATAGGGTCTACCAGTTTTCAGCCGGGGTGCAACTGATGGAGCACCACTGCAAGTTGCTCCAAGGCCTGGACTGGCCATCCTTCGAAGCCAGGCTGGCATATCCCTCACTGTGCCATGCTTCAAACTACAACCTGGAGCCCCGAGTCTTCGAGACCTGCTTGTCCCTAAAACTAACAGGAGAGAGCTCAGGCCTACCGATCGGAAACTACTTGAAATACCCAGAGCCAAAACATCCCTTGGCCTTTGTTATGCCAGGGTGTCCCTACCTAAACTTTGGGACAATCTCCCGAGAGAGCTTCAAGATAGCACCTCCCCTGGGGGTTTCAAGAAAGCATTAAATCCCACCAGGACATAGCGGCGCTATGCTGCTGCTGCTACAGTTGAGGCTGTGCGAAGACTCTCCTGAATGGGGTGGTCGCCACAAAATAATAGTCGCAGGAGGGAGGGTATGCCTGGGGGGGTAGGATGCTAGGGCGCTTATCTATATGGGTTATTTGATGAGTCTCTCTCCTTGTCCTAACAAAATGTCTAGGCTACTGCTTGGAGTCTGTCTACGATGTACTACATGCTGCTATGTGTATTCCTATTGCACTTTGTAAGCCTTGATTCACTGTATGTATCATAGTTTTGGTTTTCTTCTCTTTTAGGTACATGTAACTAATCCTGAGTCGCCCCTGAAAAAGGGACTGTCAAAGTCTCAGTCAGCCTAACTGGTTACCAAAATTTTAAATAAAATAAAAACATGCCAGATACAGATTGGTCAATACCAGCAGGAACATTTGCCAGAAATAGACACAAAATGGGGGCAGTCCAGTATGGATTCCCTGCAGGGGGGGGGCCTGAATCAATTGGTACAACCCACAAGAGAAAGTGCTATCTTGGATCTAGTACTGACTAACAGGGAAAGGATTACAGATATCCAGGTAGGACACCTGGGGACCATTGACCATCGCATGGTATGGTTCAATTTGGCCACTAGAACTAAATCCTCTCATTCCATGGCAAAAATATGGGACTTCAGAGGAGCTGACTTTGATAAGATGGCCAACAGAATTGAGCTAGCCCTGGCAAGAAGAAATACAGGTGAGGGGGTACAGGCAAAAAAACAGTAGCAGAAAAGATTGAAGCCAAAAGGTTGGCCTTCAGGTAATATAAGACAGTGCAGCAGGACGAAGATAGGGAAGCATACCAAACTTCCCAAAGGGAAGCAGGAAAGGCAGACAAAGGCCCAAACCGAAGAAATACTAGCATGAACAATAAAAAGAAGGGGAGAAGACTTTTTATAGATGCGTTAGTGAAACGAGAAAGTCCAGAGGTGGATATTGCTAAGATCAAAGGGGATAAGGGGGAGTGTGTGGAGGAGGACCAAGGAAAATCTATTATCCTAAATAGATACTTCTGTATAGTATTTACTGAGGAGAAAGTAGGGCAGGGCCCACAGCTCAGCACCATTGACATGGGGGGGGGGGGGGATGTACACAAGTCCCTTCACAGAAGAAAGGGTCCTACAAGAGCTTGCTAAGCTCAGGGTGGACAAGGCAGTAGGACCTGTTGGCATATATCCCAGGGTACTAAAGGAGCTAATGGTGGAACTAGCAGAGCCATTATCAGAGGGCTGTGGTACATGCCTTTCGATCTCTAGCCATTGGGAGGTCGCTCAATACCCGGACAAGGGCAGTCGCTGTGCTATGCCTTTTCCTAAAGCCAGACTAGAGAGTATCATAGACATTGTGAGTTATAAGATGATCATCCAATTGCAACACAACTGCCTTTTCAATAACCTTACCAACAAATGGCAGGTTAGAGATAGGCCGGTGGTTAGCTAGACAATCTGGATCCAAGGAGGATTTTTTAAGGAGTGGTTGAACGACCGCCTCCTTAAGGGGGTCAGGAAAGACCCCCCTCTCTCCAAAGACTTCCAGACAGTGTCAGCAAGGATTAGGCAGATAACTTCTACACATCCTACTAAAAGAGATGTAGGGCCCGGATCCAAACTACAACTAGTTGGTCGCATTGTTTGGCTGATCTCAGCTAAGATGCGAGGAGTTTGCTTGGTTTTTTGCAGATAAGGCATATACCATTCTGGTCCTTCTCGATCTCTCTGCTGCATTTGACACTGTAGACCATGGAGTGCTGTTGGAGTGCCTGCGGGTTTTTTGTGGGCTGTCTGGTACAGTCCTCAAATGGTTTCGTTCTTACCTCACGGACAGGTCTCAGAGTTGTCACTGGAATTTATTCCTCTGGCGCTCACTCCCTGCCTTGTGGGGTACCACAGGGCTCCATTTTAGCTCCCATGTTGTTTGCAGTGTACATGCTGCCATTGGGAGAAATCATCAGGCGATACAGTCTGGGTTTCCACTGCTATGCAGATGATACTCAGCTGCATCTGTCCTTTCTCCCCGGTCTGGGTGATGCACTCCCTGTACTGAATAATTGCCTTGTGGAGATCAGACTTTGGATGAGTTCCAGCTGGCTGAGACTTAATCCTGGTAAGACTGAAGTATTGGTAGTGGATCCAGGTCGTCCGGGGGCGGGTTTGGGAGCTGGACAACCATCAGGTTTGTTACTTGGTGGTATACCACGCTGCACCTCCGATCAGGTGTGAAATCTGGGTGTTGTTTTTGATGATGGTCTGACCCTAAAATCTCAGGTGTCAGCTGTCGTCAAATCCTCTTTTTACCATCTGAGTAATATCGCCCGAGTGAAACATCTGGTTCCTCCGCGGGATCTTCCAACATTGGTCCACGCTTTTGTCACTACCCGTCTGGACTACTGCAATTCCCTCTACCTAGGGTTACCAGGGGTTGATATCCGCTGCCTCCAGCTGGTACAGAACGCGGCAGCCAGGCTTTTGACTGGGACTTCTAGAACCAGTCATATTACGCCTGTGCTCCGTGAACTGCACTGGCTGCCTGTTTTGGTGGCGGATCACCTTTAAGGTTAGTTTACTAACCTTTAAAGCCCTACGTGATCAGGGACCCAGTTACCTGAAAGATCTCCTGATTCCCTACTGTCCCCTCCGTCCTCTCCGTTCTGCCAACGAGGGATTGCTGGAGATTCCCAGGGTTCGATTAAAGACATCAGGATCTCGTGCTTTTGCTTTTTCAGCACCAACCCTGTGGAATTCTCTACCTTGTTGGTTGAGAGAATGCCCAATCGTCGATAGTTTTAAGGTTGCTTTAGAAACCTGTTTATTCAATTTAGCTTTTACTTAGTCATGGCTGACATATTTTAATGTATGGAAATTTTATTACTCTGTATGTTTTTTATGTACAGCGCCTTGGATTCAAAAGGTGCTATATAAATAAAGTTGGATTGGATTGAAATCGGGGGCGCCGTCCAAGGACTCTGTCGGGTCAGGGTCTGCCCCACCGGTTGTCGGTCACCCTCACTCCCGACCGTCCTCGGCAGGTGGAGGGTAGCTCAGGCCCCAGGCAGCTCTTCGCAGACTCCTCTGAGTCTGACAACAACTCGTCCCTGTTTTCCAGGCCCCTTGACCTGGACTCCTCGGGGTGGCAGTCGATGGACAAGAGACCATCGTCGTTCATGGATCTGCTTTGGCTCATCTCAGAGTCCACCGGGATGCAGCTCGAGCCCGTATCCTAGCGGCCAAGTATCCCCTCACGGAGATACTGGACTGAGGGGATTCTCCCACAGAGGCCTTTCCAGTGGCTGAAGCCATTGTTGCTCCAGCCTTGGAGCTTTGCCTTCGGCCGGCTTCCTGTCCTGCACCTTCGGCCATAATGGCCAGGAAGTATGCGGTCTCTACCGACTCTTTGTCTGGTTTTTTGGAGCACCCCCTCTGCGGAGGGGTTGGTCACCGATAGCGTTTTCAGGTGCTCCGGGAACGCTAGGGATGTGGAGAAGCCTTCCGACAAGGAGTCCAAAAAGCTGGACTATGCCGGGCGCAAGGTGTACGCTGCGTCCTCCTTCGGCCTCCATCAGACCAGCTCTGCCGTGCTGATGGCACAGTTCTCCCACGCCCCTCATGGGCTCCCTGGATGAGGTGATCCCTCATCTCCCGGCCAACCTGCAGACTACGGTCAAGCAGGTGCGGGATCATAGAAACATAGATTTTGACAGCAGATAAGGACCGCTTGGCCCACCCAGTCTGCCCATTTCCCTACCTAATGGATAAGCTGCAGATCCTAGTTAACCAGCAGCCTACTTCTTCCTACCCCCATCCCCTAGAATTGCCTTATGACTGTCCCATGCATGCTTGAATTCCACCACTGTTTTTGACTCCACAACCTCCTCCGGAAGGCCGTTCCATGCATCCACAATCCTCTCTGTGAAAAAATACTTACTTAAATTACCTCTGAGCTGCCTCCCTTCTGTCTTCAAATTGTGCCCCCTTGTTCTTGCACACCTCTTTTTTTGAAAGATGCTACCCTCTTGGACTTTGATTCCCTTGAGGGTACTTGAAAGTTTCTATCATGTCTCTCCCCTTTCCTCGAGGCTATACATATTTAGCTCCTTAAGTCTCTCTTCATTGTCTTCTGGTGCAGACCCTGCACCATTTTAGTGCCCTCCTCTGGACAGCTTCCATCCTGTCTCGTCTTTCTGCGAGATTGGGTCTCCAGAACCATGCATATACTTCAGATGGGTCTCACCAACTGTCTGTACAGAGGGATAATAATTTCCTGTTTTCTACTGGTGATGCCTCTCCTATTCATCCCAATATCCCCCAGCCCTCCTTGCTGCTCTCTCATTGCTTGCCCACCTTTAGGTCATCTGATATGACTACCCCAGGTACCTTTCCATTTTTGTTGTTGTTAGTATCTCACCCCCATTGTACTCTTCCCTGGGTTTTGTTTCCAGGTGCATAACCTTGCACTTCTTAGCATTGAATCTAAGCTGCCATACATTTGACCATTCCTCTAACCTTGCCAAGTCCCTTCTAGTCCTTTCCACCCCACCCTGTGTATCAACTCTGTTGCAGATCTTTGTGTCATCTGCAAATAGACATACTTTTCCTTCCAGTCCCTCTGCAATGTAGCTTATAAAGACATTGAAGAGGACCCGATCTAATACTGAACCCTGTGGTACCTACTAGTAACCTCCTTTCTTCAAGTGGACTCCATTTACTATTACTCTCTGTGTCCTATTCTCCAGCCAATTCTTTACCTAGGCTGTCATCTTGGGACCCACTCCCAGGCTGGCTAATTTGTATAGTAATCTTTGTGTGGGACTGTGTCAAATGCCTTGCTAAAGTCTAGGTAGGCCATGTCCACAGCCCCTCCCTGATCAACTACTTTGGTCACCCAGTCAAAAATCCTATCAGATTTGTCTGGCATGACCTTCCGCTGTGAATCCATGCTGCCTTGGGTCCTGTGCCTCTGGCCTCTAGATACTCAACAGTTCTTTCTTTCAAGTGATTCCATCATTTTCCCTACCACTGAGGTTAAACTAACAGGTCTGTAGTTTCCTGCTTCTGCCTTGCTCCACTTTTGTGAAGGGAATCACATCTGCCTTCTCCAGTCCTCGGTACCACCCCATCCTCCATGATTTGTTAAAGAGGGTAGTTAGTGGTGTCACTAGTTCTACCCTTAGTTCTTTAAATTCTGGGATGAATCCATCAGACCCCATTGCTTTGTCCACCTTCAGTTTTAGAGTTCTTTCTGAACTCTCTCTTCTGTAAATGGACTGGTATCAACTTCTGTATCCAGAGTGTTTCTACTGTTTGTTTTAGGTACCTCCCCAACTTCCTTTGTAAATACTGAGCAAAAATATTTGTTTAGTATCTCTGCCTTTCACAGTCACCCTCTGCCCACCTCCCTCCCTTTATTAAGCCTCACTAACCTCCCTTGGTCTTCCTTCACTCCTGATGTACCTATAAAGGTTTTATCCCCTTCTTAACTGAGTTGGCTATCTTCCTTGGTTTGGGCCTTTGCTGTTCGACTGCCTTCCCAGCTTCCTTTTGCTTTAACTCGATACAGTTCTCTGTCCTGCTCCTTCTGTGATTCCTTGTACTTCCTGAATGCTTTCTTTTTCTTGAACCTTCACTGCCACTTCCTTTGAGAACCATAGTGGTTTCTTACATCGTTTCGTTTGTTTATTTGCTTCACACAAAGGCTTGTTACCTCTGTGATGGCAGTTTTATTATTCCCATTGTTCTTCCACCCTCCTTCCTGCCCATTTTCTTGTGCATTCCTTAGGCACTCATCCATTTGGCAAAGTCAGCCCTCCTAAAGTCCAGTACTTTGCCTTTTGTATGGCTTGACTCTATTGTTGTGTTTGACAGAACCATACTGTCTGGATATCGCTAGTTCCCAGATGGCTACCCACTTCTACATCTGTGATCCTCTCTTCATCTCTATTTGAGAGAACCAGGTCTGATTGCTCCCTCTCGAGTTGGCTCCAATACTAGTTGTCTAAGGCATGCCCCCTGTAGGGCATCTAGAATAATCCCACTCTTCAAAGTGGCTGCTGCAACTGCACTCCAGTTAACATCTGGCATATTCAGATCACCCATCAGCAATATTTCCCCTTTTTCTGCCATTCTGAGTATTCATCCACCTGAACTACCACCAATGCAGGCAGATGGGACCTTTGGTTTAACGTCTCATCTGAAAGATGGCACCTCAGAAGTGCAGCACCCCTCTCATGCTGCACTACAGTGTCAGTACTAGGAAATAAACCCAAGTGCCAGATGTGGGAACTGAACCCACAGCCCTCTGATCTCCTGGTCTCAGAGGCGAGTGTGCTACCTGCTGAGCCACTGGCACTGGCCTAGTTGGGAGTCTTCCCTCTTTTGAGGGGGTCTCCTTGGGAGATGAAGGGGAGCAATCTGATGTCCCCAGATTGCCTCGTGATGACTCCACCTTCATGGATATCGTGAAGCATATCCAGGCAACGATGTGGGAGAAAGACCTGCAGCACCGCTGTCTGGTGATGTTCCTTTGTTAGTGTGACGCTCCTCATTTGGTCATTAATTAATTCATTGAATCCTATGAGGACATTACCAAGGCCACATGGCTCTATCCCCATATTGTTCCTGCAGTCTCTAGAAAGGCTCACAGGCTCTACCATGCTCCAGGCTGGCGGGTCCTTTTTTTGGTGATCATCACAAAGCAGACTCTGTAGTCATCAATGCGGCTCACGACCGCATCAGGTATCTGAAGCACCTTGGTGCCTTTCCTCCTGATAGTCAAGGCAGCTGGACCAGGTTGCAAGCGTGCCTTTGCCTCAGCCACGTTTGCCATCTGGGCTCTTGACTACTTGGCCAACATGGTGCAATACCAAAATTTGCTGTGGGACCAGGCTAGAGAGGCAGTTGCAGCAATGCCGGATGAGCCCTCCAAACGGCAAAGTCTTCAAGCCCTGAAGACCGGGTCATACCTTCACACCCAAGTCCTCAGGGCGGCTTATGATGCTGTGGATGCTTCGGGCCAGGCAGCTGCCTTTGGTATTAGCATGAGTCTTGGGCTTTGCCCTGATATCCAGTCCAGCATAGTGGATGCCCCATTGTGGAATCCCAAGCTGTTTGGGGGCGACATTCAGGATATTGGCTTAGAGCCCCAAACCTCTGGTAGGGTCCTGAAGTCGGTCCACTCCATGTACCACTGCCAGCTGAAATCTGGCCACAGGTCCCCCTTTGTCTCTCCTCCCATAGTGAGGCATGACCCCCTCCCAAGGTCCAGGATAAATGCAAATCAAGTGCCCCCCTTCCTTCATCTGCCTCAGTTTCCCCCCTGGCCACTAGAGGCATGTCCACAGCTCAGCCAGTGGCTGCCCCAACCTCCTGACACCTTGCTGGGCACCCCCCCCCCCAGCAGGGCTTCAGGAGATGGTGGTCGGGGGCAACTTCTGCCTCCATCTGGACAGGTGGAGGGACATCACCACTGACCACTGGGTGCTGCAGCTCATAGAGCATGGTCACACTAGAATTCTGGAGTGGCCCCCAGAAAATTTGTCAAGTTCATCCGCATGTCCTTCAAGCCATGTTCCCCTCATATGGGCCGAAATTCAAGCCTTACAGCAAAAGGCCATAGAGCTAGTTTCTAAACACCAACAGAGAAGTGGGTGCAATTCCCACTTCTTCCAGTTCAAGAAAATGGTAGACCTCTGTCCCATCCTAGATCTGAGCAACCTCAGCTTGTACATTGAGTACAAATGCGTTCAGATGGTAACTCTTCAGGGGCTGTTGCCCTTCCTTCACAGGGGGATTAGCTCTGCTCTTTGGACATGCAGGATGCTTACCTACAAATCAGGGTGTTTGCTTCCCACAGGTTGTTTATGGGAGAGCACTACCAGTTTTTGGCCCTTCCCATTGGCCTGTCCTCCGCCTCCAGAGTTTTTACTAAGGGCCTGGCGGTGGTGGCTGCTGATGTGTGGAGATGGGGCTTTTATGTCTTTCCCTACCTGGATGACTGGTTTATTAGTAACTCTATCCCGGGATCATCCTCTGCAAACTGTTGAGTACTTGTAGCCTGTTTCAGTCATTGGGCATTACCATCAATCTGACCATATCTTTCCTTAACTCCCTGCCAGCATCTCCTTTACATAGGGGCAGTTCTGGATACTGCTCAAGGCAAAGCCTTTTTATCCTCCGACAGAGCGGAGCGCCTGACTGCTCAGGCCCACCTTCTCTTCTGCAGCTGCCGTGTTCAGGTAAGGTAGTTCTTCTGGGACTCTTGGCCACAGCTATTGCGACAGTTCCCTTAGCCAGACTCCACATGAGAATCCCTCAGTGGACACTGCAAGTCCAATGGGACCAGCGCTTTGATGCCCTGATCATCCTGTTCTTCTGTCTGGTCTAGTCAGGAAGGTGTTACTCTGGTAGCTGGAATCCAGCAGTCTGTTTCAGGGAATGCTCTTTTCAATACCTCCCTCTCAGCAGATTCTTATGACAGACATTTATGGCCTTGGCTGGGTGCCCACATGGTTCCCCAGCAAACCCAGGAGACTTGGGCAGAGATTGAGGGATCTCCATCAGTGTCCTGGAAATACGACCCATACAGGCCTTCCAGACTCTGCTCTCTTGATTCAAACGGACAGAGTGTGTGTGTGTGTGTGTGTGTGTGTGTGTGTGTGTGGTTTTTAACGGGGGGGGGGCTCATTTTTATACCCTGTGCAGGGAAGCTTTGAGGGTCTGGTATTGGGCCATTGAACACTGTCTGGAACTCTGCTGTCCATGTTCCCGGTGACCAAAACTGCCTGGCAGACAGCCTAAGTCGCTTGCGGTCACTGGCTCATGGGTGGGAACTTGACATCAGTAATAGAAGATCTCGACAGATGGGTCAACCAGAGTTGGTCCTTTTTGCATCCCCACACAACACCAGGACTTTTCTGCTTGCTAGATCCAGTGCCTGGAGTGTTCGGGCGAGACGCATTGTCCTTCTCCTAAACAGGGAGGTTTTTGTATGCCTTCCTGCTCCTTCAATGAGTTCTGATGAAGCTCCAGATGGAGGGGGCTACCATGATGCTTATCACCCCCTTCTGGCCTCATCAGATCTAGTTCCCTTACTACAGCAACTGACAGTATCACATCCACTGTCCCTGCCCCTGTGCACAGGCTTTACTGTCCCTGGAACAGGGCAGCCTGGTCCATCAGGACCTCTAGTCCCTTCTTCTCCATGCATGGCTCTTGAGGACATAGCTATAGCCAGATCTGGGGTCTCCCCCAGAGTGGCTGATGTTTTTGTGGTGGCCAGGAAACACCTGACCAAGGTCACCTACTCTATGAAGTGGAAGCGCTTCGCTCTTTGGGATGCCTCACTCCAGTTGGATCCCTTCACCTGTCCAGTGGATCAAGTTTGAGTACCTTCTGTCTCTCTCTGACTTGGGTTTGCGGTACTCCTCTGAGGTACATCTCTCTGCCGTCTCTGCATATCCTGTACCTGTGGATGGATTCACAGTGGCCCAACTTGATGTATCCTGCACATTCTTGTGTGGCATTCTGCACTTGAAGCTTCCCAATCAGGAACCCTGTCCCACCTTGGGACCTTAATTTTGTGTTAGAAAAGCTTGTGCTGCCTCCCTTTGGCCATGTCTTGCGAGCTATGCTTTCTTTCCTGGACAGCGTTATTTTTAGTTGCCTTTACTTCTGCTGGAGAATTTCAGAGCTTCAGGCCCTCATGTGTAAGGAGCCTTATTTAGTTTTACACAAATGCCTATCTGCTGGTGGCCGGTGACTGACATTCTTTGTGTATAAATCCTAAGTTTCTTCCCTAAGGTGGTGTCGATTTACTTTAAATCAATCCACCCACCTGCCTGTTTATTATCTGGAGCATTCCAGTCAGGGGGAGTCATTGCTTCATACTTTGAATGTGCATATAATCCTGAGGTACCATACACACTAAGGACTCCCAGAAGTTCAATCAGTTGTTTGTTTCATTCGCCCCTGGGAAAAAGGGTGCAACAATGTCCAAACTGTGTTTGTCTAAGTGGTTAGCAAATTGCATTGTTTATTGTTACCAGAAGTATGGCAAGGAACTTCCTGGAGGGATTAAGGGCCATTACACAAGAGGTATGGCTACATCAGTGGCTTGCTTTCATAATGTTCCTGCTCCTGACATCTGCACTGCTGCCACCTGGAGTACTGTCCACACCTTCATCAAGCATTACAATCTGGACATTGCCTTTAGGTGTCAGGTCAACTGTGGCCTAGCTGTCCTCCAAGGTATCCTTTTATTAGGCTGGTATTCATTTTAGCAAGCCACCTGGCCTTACCTGTCTGTAGTACCACAACTGCTTGGGACTCTGTCCTACTGGTGATGGCCTGCTGCAAGAATCCTCTCGAGATCTGATGTTATGGTAGGTCTTGCGTAATTGTGCTTTCCTTTTCAAGGGGAAACGCTGATCAGTTCAGGGTACTGCCCTTTGTCTCATCTGCACCACGGGTCTTTACCAAATGCTTAGCAGTGGTAGCAGCAGCCCTCTGGAGAGAGGGACTTTTCTTCCCATGCCTGATTATTGGCTGCTCAAAGCCCACTCCAAAGAGCAGCTTTACCAGACTCTAGCACTCACCAGGCAGCTTTTTGATGCTCTAAGGATCATGGTCGGTGTGCCAACATCGGTCCTGACACCTGTCAGCGCCCGCAGTACAAAGGGGCAATCTTGGATACAGCCCAGGGCTTGGCCTTTCTGCCCCAGGACAGTGCCTACCATCTGACTGCACAGGTCCAGATGGTAGACAACCGATATATCGCAGCCAGGACATTCCTGAGACTCTTAGGCCTGATGGCAGCAGCAGTTGATTTTCTTACATGATATATCTTGCAGCAGGTCACACCTTAGGAAGTATAGCTGCCAGGCACTGGGACCATACAAACATTTTGCCAGCAGTCTTCTTGGGGCTGCCCTTGGCGACATCACGTCAACGTCCCCCTATATAGCGATGGGCGTCCCGACTCCTGCCTTGGTTTTTCCCACTGTCTGCATCGCACCTCAGATTCCGTGGAGCTTGGTCACTTCAGTCGACTACCACTCTTCTAGATCTTTCTACACTTTTTTTCTTACTCTATTTTTTTGTAATCACTTTCTCTTTAAAGTGATTTTCACCTTTATTCCATTTATGAGTAAATCTGACCACTTCTGTTGAAGGATAATGATAGCACCTCCTGGGAGCGTTCTCTGTCACCGCTCCCAGCACCGACCATTTTGTGGTCATTGGCCAGGCTGGCGACTACCCCCACTGCCGCCCACACCCTGTCCCCTACAGGGTCGACCTTGGAAACCCACTCCCCCAGATCACCTTTCCTTGGCGGTAGCACTTCGTCGACAGACTCCTTCCTACTGACTATTCCCACTGCCTCCCTTGCCTCCCTTACCCTATCTGCCACAGGGGGGACTTTGGCAGTGCAGTCTGCCTGCTGCATCGACATTGGCTTTTTGTCATTGTGGTTCCCTCATCTTCACTGTCCACATTCGCCCCCTGTTGAATGCCCCTCCACCATCCCAGGGAGCACAGTCTGGGAGCACTGCCTATCTGCTGGTGGCCGATGACTGACATTCACTGAGGGTGCCTTGCACTCTGTCAACGCCCTTGACCATCCCTTTAGTGTTGGGGATGCAGGTCCACCACTTGGTGCCTCAACCTGCTCCCATTCTATTGGTGATTCCACCACCTATTCCGATGCCTCAGTACCCCCCCCCCCCACGTTGTTGCCACCGGGGTTTTCTGCCCATACCAGTGACAGTTGATGTCCATGCCCTCTTTTCCTCTGTCCTAGATCCAGTGCAGAAGGTGGTCCTTCCTCGAACCCGATCGATGATGGGCCTTCTCGGCCAGCCAGTACACCTTTACACCAGGTACCGTTGAGACTTGGTCCCTTGTGCTCGTCTATGTCCTCAGTGCCCCACTGAGCCCAGGGAAGACTACCATCCTGACTTCCTCCTTCCAGATGAGGAGGATGTGGGAGATGAGGATGCAGGACCCAGAACTCCCTGTAGCACCTGTACAGTTTCCTCGGCGGTGGAAGATTTCCGTCAGTTGTGTCCCACTGTCATCCCCCTTCCCCCCAGATGACCCCTCTTTTTCCTTTGCAGTCACTTCAGCAGGTGATATGGGCTGTCATGGGCCCTTTGTTAGTGCTCATAAAATGGGCACATTTCCTGAATCCTGATTGGCTGAAGGTCTTTTCTAGTCATGTACTTAGGACATAACCTTGCAATCTGCGCTAACTGTGCCAACTTGAGCCCCAGAACACAAACATCACTGTGCCGGCTGCCAAAATCGTGCCCCACTAGCATAACCAGCCATCACAGAGAACTCTGTCCTGCACTGTCCAACCTGCAGCCCTCCCCTGCGGCTCTGTAACAGTACACAAATATACTGAAGTACAGAAAATATTTAAAGGGAAAGTCTTGACCTCTGCTCCCCCAGTTCACAAAAGAGCCACTCACAATCCTCCACTTAAAGAGCTGCTTGCGATCCACAGAGCATCCCTGTGTGCTGCCAAGAAACTGCTTTTAAGTCGAACTCAACCTCCACCAGACTTGCTTCCAGTAGTATTGAAGTTATCCTGCGAGAGCCTGCAGGCTGCCTCAGTGTGATTTCCCCCACATTTTGTACCGTTTAGATGAGGTTTCTTTTCCACAGTACATTTAATAGTCTGTGCATGCCAGCAGCTATTCTGTTTTGTGAGAATTTTTTCCTGTTTATTTTTCTCCAGGACATGTAATATACTGCTAGAGAGGAGATCAGTACTGTATTACGGTAGCCTAGCGGGACTCTTAGTCTGCACTGTTTCATTGCAGGTGAATAGTAATTTGTGCTATTTGTTCAGGCTCTCCACTTCTGTGACTTTAACTTTTTTTTTTTTTTTAAGCCTAACTAACCTTATTTATTGATTTGCTTTTGTTAACCGGGTAAGCACACTAGACAACCAAGTGCCTATTTTCAGGTGCGACCCGGGAGTGTTACAAGTAAAGTGAGTACGGGTACAGTGAGGGAGACAATGCATCAAGCAGAAAAAACAGGCATCACAGGGATTACAGTAAGTACAGGATACAGAGAATACCAGGCATCACGGTGAAATTACAGACGGTGCCAACAATAATTAGAATAACTGAAAGTACAGAAACAGTACGGTATTGGTACATACTGGGTAAAGGGGCAGTAAGACAGTAACAGGCAACTTACTAGCACAAAATAATTCAGTGGAGATTAGTACATGGAGGACTTGAATAGAAGGCATACTAGGGAAGCTTACTGAGGGTATAAGGGGCTACCAGGGGACAGCCTAGGGAGACATGACAGTAACTAAGAGCAAGAGGGACGTGAGCAAAGCGGGGAAATGAGTGCGGGGGTGGGAATGGGAGTGTGTAGATGTAAGATCAGGGGAGAGAGGACTGGGGGTAGGAGTGCGGGGCGAACAGTGCCAAGTAAGGTGCAATTGCTCAGAGTGGTCCCGTGAGGATAATTGCAGGGTGCTGTGGCCCCATCCAGAATTCCCTGGGTGGGAAGTAGTTGGGTAGGGCTGGAAGGCTCAGGGTGCAGGGACACACTGAGAGTGTTTTAAGGCGTTCAAGGAGGCCTTAAAGCTGGTATGGGAGGAGGCCTCCGTTGGTACAGGGAGGAGTTCCACATTTTTGGGGTGTAGGGTGTGGAAGGCCTGATCACCTGCAAGAATGCGGGTTCTGGAGACAAAGCGATCCAGCGGCGCCCTGGATCTAAGGAGATAGGGAGGTGCTGGGTTTGGGAAGAGGCAAGAGCAGGAGGGATGGCGGGCGAATGATGTTATCGATGAGATTTCCAAGAAGCGAAGAATGCTCGGTGATTTTCGTGGGGACCACTCTGGGCAGCATGTATAGATCGCCAGCGGTGAGTGGGGAGGGGCAGGCGCGAATCGACATATGTTATATGCTGTGTCCCATTTTGAGAGGCTGGTTGGGTGCAGGGGCAAGGAGAGCGAGCCCGTGGCAGAGAGTAGGGAGGAGAATCCCTGGCTATGGCGGCGAGCATGGGAGTGGGGCAGTTTTTGGCTCGATAAACTAGTCCAAGCTTTCCATTTGTGGCCTTGCAGACGCTCCTTATGTGAAGGGTTAGGTCCAGCAGTGGGTCCAGCGTGGCGCCAGGTACTTGACAGTGGCTACAGTCTGGAGGAGAGCCATCAGACCCAAGGATTAGCAGAGGCGGGCAGGACTTAATTCTGTTTGAGGCACCAAACAGCATGGCGTAGTTTTCTTCAGGTTCAAGTGAGCCTGTGTTCACCTAGCCAGGTTTGGATGTGCGTGAAGTCTGAGTTGAGGTGTGAGTTTATGGTGGAGATGCTGGGGAGCTGGCCAGGATGGCGAGGTCATCCGCGTACAATGGATGAGGCTGGGCGGGGACAGATGGCAGCTCGTTGATGAAGGCGAGAATAGAGTGGGGCCCGGTACAGATCCCTGGGGCACGCCGCAGAGGACTGGTGAGGGGTTGGAGGAAGTCCGATTGAAACAGGTATACTGCTGCCTCCCGGAGAGGTAGTTAAGGAACCAGGCATGGGTGGGGGGGGGAATCCGAGGGCTAGGAGCGTGGAACTGAGGAGGGAGTGATCGACCCTGTCGAAGGCTTTGGAGAGGCCCACAAAGATGGCTCCAGTGAGTTTGCCTTGGTCAGCAGCAGTCCTAATCTGAGAGGAGACAAGGACAAGGGCAGTGGATGTGCCGTGTCCTTTCCTGAACCCGTGTTGTGCAGGAGAGAGGATGTTGAAGTCCTGGATATAATGAGACAGCTGGGAGGCGACAACTTTCTCAAGTAGTTTGCTGGTGGCAGACAGGATTGCGATTGGGCGGTAGTTGGTGGGGTCTTTAGGGTTACCCTGTTTTAGGACCGGGACAACCTTAGCCACTTTCCATAGCGCGGGGATGATCCCGGTCTCGAGGGAGGTGTTGAAGAGGTGTGTGAGCGGCCTGGCAAGAAGGTGGGCTCCTAGTCTGAGCAGTTTGGGCTCTATGCTATCATGCCCTGGTCCAGTGTGGGGGGAGAGGTCGGCGAGCAGCTTCTGGGTCTCGGTTGCTGAGATGGGGTGAAGGTGGAAGGGGGGCCGGGGGTGGAGACCAGACTGGGAGAGCGGGGGTTTAGGGGAGGGGTTGGGGAGGGCAGATTGCTCAGAAAACAAGGAGTTGAAGGCGCCTGCAATGGTAAGGGTTGTTACAGCTGACCCGCCTAACGAGTAGGTTAGTGACCTGACCCTGGTGGACCCACCAATCGCTGCTCTTGATGTTATGCCAAAACTCTCTGGTTGTTGGCCAAGGCTAGAAGGAGGATCGACAGAACTCGCTTTATGAAGCGGATTGCCTTTTGCAGGAGTTCTAAGGTGTCTGTAGGCTAGTAGGTCATCAGGATTTTGGGAGGTCTTATAGGTCTCCCAGTATCGGTCTCTGACCTTCAAGAGGGAAAGTAGGCTTCCATGAAGCCATTTGGTGGCAGTACCCCTCACCCTCCTCCTGATGAGGGGGGCGTGTTTATTCTGCAGGGGTATGAACACCTCGAGGAATGAGTCCAGGGCAGGCTCAGAGTCGCTGGAGGCTGTGACCCCTGACCAGTCGACTTAGCGGAGGTCTTGGAGGAAGTCGTGAGTTGAATTTGGAGTAGTCCCGAAGTTCAATCACCTTACTGGGAATTTTTGGCTGTGTGATCCCCCATGTGCAGAAGACTGGAGAGTGATCAGAGATGTCATCAGGGAGAATCCCTGAGGAAGTGATTCTGTTGGGTCTGTTGGACAGGATCCAGTCAGTGAGGGAACCTTTAACCCCCCGTGTGGAGATCCTAGTGGGTTCAGTTATTATCTGGGTTAGGGCATGGCCCAAGAGCAGGGTCTCATATTGTTTACGATTCGGGCCCATCCAGTCAAAGTTAAAGTCCCCTATAACTAGAATTTCGTTTGGGCCCGTATTGTCACCTGTCCAGTTTAGCAGGGAGGACAGCCCAGGCAGGCCTGCCTTAGGTGGGTTGTAGGCACATATAAGGTGGATTTTCTTAGTTTGGCCAAGCAGCAGAAGGGTATGTAGGAACTCACAGATGGGGGTTGGGGGGGGGGCAATTGGAGACACGTTCAGGTGTGCCTTAAAATAAAGGAGTACCCCTCCTCCCCTTTTAGTCCCTGGTCTGTCTCGTCTCAAGAGGTTGTAGCCCGGGAGGGTGCACGTGGCATCAGAGATCTGTGGCTTTAGCCAGGTTTCTGTAAGGCCCAATATATCAGGGTTGTGGTGGGCGACCCAGGCCGTGACCTCGTCGAGGTTCCGCAGAAGACTGCGTACATTCAGGTGAGCAATTTTAAGCCCCTCTTTGGAGAGCCATGGGGGGGACGACTGAAGGACGGCACTGGAGGTTTGCTGGGAGGGTGAGGAGGCTGAGCCCCTAATAGGGCTTGGGGGCCCTGTCATGGCAGCAGCAGGTGCCTGCAGGACGGCCAAGGCAGCAGGGAGAGATAGTGTCAGCAGTGTGTGCAGTGTAATCTGCAGCTGGGGGACTGTACTGAGAGGGGAGGCCACTAGTGGTGACAGAAAATAACCTGCAGATGAGAAACTGGGTTGATAGGTTATTTTCCCGCACCACGTCATCAACAGCGGCCTATAAGAGCAAGGGCCGAGCAAGGGTGGTGGTGGGGGCGGTGAGGAGGCCGCACTATAGCGAATGCCGGGCCAGCTACAGCTGCCATTTGTCTGAGAATCACGCCCAGCGGGTTGCAGCAGTCCGTGGTCCGGAGATGCCAGGTAAGGCACCGGGGCGAGTTAATTCCAGCACAGTTTCATCGGAGGCTCTTTACCTTGTCGCCTCGCTTGGGTCCCAATGTGGTCCGTCAGTTGAGTAGCGGAGCTAGGAGAGGGCAGATTGCAGTCTGAGCCCTCATGACCTCGGGGGTGTGTGTCTTAGAACCTTGTCTCTAAACCTCTGTGCTCTTCTCCTCTCCTCTGTCATCCACCTCAACCTCTAATCTCTCCTCTAATTGTTTTGCCTACTCTGGACAATCCCCCCCACACACACACTTAATGCCAATCTTTCTCCTTTATTTGCGAACGTGGCTAACCCCCTGGGCATTCCTCAAAACACTGATGTAATCACAGGAGCTGCTCCCTGCCCTCCGAAGGGCTGAAAACTGGTACACCCGCTGAATCTGCAACAGACACAGTGCTCCCTTCCAACTCTCCCAGATTCAAATTTTGGCGCCATTTCTCTGCACTTTTTTCCAGTTGGATTTGAGTCTCCTGCTTAAAAACCTGGGAGCTGTAGGGTCCCTGTACTCAGCAGTATAGCTGGAACATGTTTGTTTTTTTAAATGCAACTTTTATCCTCCTCCTGTTACAGCTCTGTAACCTGCAGAAGCCTGCTTTTTTCAAATTCTGGGCAGCTACTCAACTGTAGGAGCCTTTAATTTATACTTAGCCAGCCCTACACCCCTCAGCTTAACTCTGGGCAGCAGCTCAATTGCAGTAACATTTACAGTTAAATTTCAGAGAACACAGACAGCCTGCAGTCCCACAGTCCTCCGCTTTCAATCACTTGCTCCTGCGAGAGCCTGCAAACTGCTTCTGTGTGATTTTGATTTTTTTGCCCCCCCTCCCCACCTCACTCCTTAATTAAATACACCTTGACCCTGCACCCTTTTCCATTTGCACCTTGTGATTAGTGAATATAGTGCCTTTTATTTATTTATTTTTTCCTCTAATTTTTAATTTAACCTCTTTGTGGGGCTCTACAACTCTAAATTATATCCCATTGTCTTGCAACTCAGTTTTCTCTTCTTTGTAGCACTGTTCTGTGCCCACTTCTCACTAGTTAACCTCCTCCCGAAAACTAACCCAACCAGAAATGACTCCCACAATTTACTTTTCAGTCAGACACATTTGTCTAAAGACAGCATTATCTTTTAATCCCACTGTGATGGAACTACCTCTGCGGAGGTTATTTATCTTGCAGTGAAACTGAGACCACAACCCAGAAGCTACATGCCTCTATACAGTACCAGTACGTGTTTCCTTATGTGCCCTATCCCTTTATCATTGTTACTCTGCCATCAAGGTAACAATGCCTGACCCTACCCCTTCCAAGCGCACAAGACAACTCTTATACAAAGTGCTAATACACAGGTTTTTAAAGCTACTCCTCTTGTTGCCACTCTGCTCTGGTAACGTGGAACTAAACCCAGGGCCCTTTTCTCCCATCGCTGCCCCTGCTGACCTACCCTAGCTTAAAGGCACCAGCCTCCTGCACATCAACGCATGCAGCCTGTTGAAAAAGATAGACCTTGTACAGGCCTGAGCATTGCATGCAAGGCCGGATGTACTAGTTATTTCAGAAATGTGGCTGAAATGCTGCACCCCAGATCAGTCAGCATCCCCTCTAACATTTTCAGAGCTGATAGGCCAACTGGGTGGGATTGCAATATATGTTTCAGACAAATTCTCAGCTATGACGATTGTCGCCTCCTCTGTGACCAAGGAATATGAATGTCTCGCTCTAAAAATCTCCATATTGCCATGTTTTAAGCTGCTACAGACCCCCTTCTGGTGGTCTTAAGTTACTACATCACCTACTTAACCTGCTAGACACCTCTGACACTGAAAGTTATTCTGGGTGACCTTAATGTGGATTGGAGCTCTGATTGTTCCTCACCCCTGAAGGACTACTGTGACTCACTCTGTCTACATCAGCTAACCTCTGATGTGACTCTACCCAGTTTCAAAAACCCTGCATGCAGCACACCTCTGGTCTTGATCCTCACTAACAAACATCATAGAATCTCACATGTAGGAGTCTTTGACAATGACATTAGTGACCACAGGGCAGTTGCCTGTGTGAAGTTCACACCAAAAATGTCTCTGCAGCAGGGTATACCTATAAAAGGAACTACCGCAAATGTAACACCTCTGCCTTCCTGGCTGATCTTAATAGGATAAGATGGCAGGATTTCTACCTCGCCCCTACTGTCTCTGAAGCCTGTACAATATTCCAAACACTAGTTCTGAATGTAATCAACTCCCGTGCACCCTTTGTCAAAAGCAGGGCTAGGAAAAAACACTGCCCATGGTTCAACAATGCCTTAAAAATGGCTTTATGACATAGGGATGCCCTATGGAAAAGGGCTAGGAAAACCAAGTCTGATTACGACTGGGTAGCGTTCAGAATGGCTAGGAATCAGTGCACTAAACTGATCAGATTGGAAAAAGCTAAATGTTTTCAAAGTGCCCTTGATTCGTCCAAGAATAACAGCACTAAATTCTGGCAGATTCTGAAAGAAGTGGGACATAATTCTTCTCCCTCATCACCATACAAAACCACCCTAAGGGTTTCAACCTGCACTAATAAACAGGGCATCTTGGAAGCCTTCAATGACACTTAGCCACAGCAGGCCTTTCATTTGATTCCTCCCCTTTAAGCAAGCTGCTAAACCAGCATATAGGCAATTCTACCCTGTGGCCCCCCACGACCACCCCCAGCAGTACTGCTAAATTTAGCTTCTCTCCTGTCTCACTCAAGCAGATGGATCTGCTAACCTCCTTAGATATTAAGAAAGGTGCAGGGGCGGACCAAATAGATGCCACCCTACTGAAAATAGGCTACTACCATCTAGCACCACCAATTACCCACCTGTTTAATAAGTCCCTTTGTGAAGGGGCTCGCCCCACAGTGTGGAAGACGGCCCATGTTATCCCCCTGTTTAAATCAGGCGACCCATGTGACTTAAACAACTACAGACCCATCTCTTTACTACCCATTCTGTCAAAGCTTATTAAAAAGCTAGTAAATTCCCAGCTGAGAGCATTCTTGGAATGCCATAACCTTTTAAATCTCCTTCAGTCTGGTTTTAGGCCAAACCACAGTATGGTCACCGCTGTAGCCACGGTCACCAGTGATTGGCAAATCTCGCTAGACACCAAAAATCGCATAGCTGTGCTTTTCCTTGACCTTAGTAAAGCATTTGATACGGTGGACCATGACCTATTACCTATTGAAAAAACATTGCGTCAGATGACACTGCCTTGCACTGGTTTCCTCCTATCTTGTTTGTGGACTGCAACTGGTGAAATCGCGAGGCGACCTATCTCCCAGTAAAACCCTCCTCAGAGGGGTCCCCCAAAGTTCAATCCTGGGCCCTTTGCTATTCGCAATATACATCAACAACATAGGCCATAACATTAGCTCTGCCAGTGTTCATCTATTTGCGGATGACTCTCCTTTATTACCCGTCGATCTCCTAAATCTGCGTGTACCATTCTTCAACAAGAATTCAACACGTTACAGCAAAATCTGCTTCATATGATACTGTTCCTCAACGCTAAGAAAACCAAAATAATGCTCATCTCACCTTCGTTGAAGACTACCTCAGTTTAAGCTCCTACTGCCCACCATGGAATTACAACTCTGCTGGGTGAACCCCTGGATGTAGTGGCAAAATTTAAGTACTTGGGTTTCTGGTTGGATTGCAATCTCTGTTTGTCACACATGTGATTGAGCTTTCAAAAAAACTAAAACAGACCTGGATTATTTTTCCACATTAAGCGGTTGCTCACCGATTACGCAAAATTAAGGCTAGTACAGTCTACGTTCCTACCTCTTAGATATGCTGATTTCCTATATAGCAACTGTCCCAAAACTGCACTTGCTAGAGTGGATGTACTGTATCATAGGGCCTTAAAATTTGTGACTGACTCACTGTATAAAACTCACCACTGTGCTCTCTATGCCAAGTTAGGCTGGACCTTGTTAGCTACCAGAAGGTGGTGCAGTGCTTCTATCTGTACCGTCAAAGCCCTTACTAAGAATCTCCCACAGTACAGCTCCAATATCTTTACATTTCCACCATGTGCATTCATACTGCTTGATGTAACAAGGATTAGAACCTGGTTTGGCTCCTCCATCAGCCATTCCCTACCCGCTCTGTGGAACTCCCTCCAAAGGATCTTAAAGCTGACTCACCTTGCCAGACTATCTTCCTTCAAATCGCTGTTAAAGCCCTTGCTAAAGGAGAATTGCCAATGCTACTCCTAACCCCTCCCTCTTTACGGTCCTGCGTGGCACTTATAGCTTCTTAGCTTGCCTCTGAGCTCCCTGTCGCTCCTTTAATTACTTATCTCCTATCCCTCCCATCAGTCCCTGGCCCTCAGTCACCCACCCTGCATCCTCGAGCCCTTAAGAACCTTCCCTGTCTCTGTCATAGTACCCCTCTGTCGTAGTACTGGAGCTCACACTTTCCCTACTTTCCTCCTACCATTAAACTTTGCCATCTCCCCTACCTTCTCCTCTATCAGCTGAATTGCTCGGGCAGCAATATGTGTACTCATGCCATGACTTGTTATACCGTGTATCTGTTATGCCAGCTTTGATGTTGTATTAATTGTGAATTGTACCCGTGTTCCATTATTGTACCTTGTGATGTCCATCCAGGACCACCTTGCAAATGAGTATCTCAGTGGTGTCTTTTTCCTGGTAAAAGATAAAATTGAATTAAATTTAAAAGCACTTCCATCCCAACCAAGCTAAACACAGTTTGGGAGAAATGTGACCGCCATCTGTTACAGAAAACTATGGTACAGTAACATAAAGCGCTAAGAACAAGGAGCTACGAAGGCTAGAAAGGGACATGTTCACTCCCTGCTCAGTCCTACTGAAACCGGTCCATCTCTCAGATCTCTCTAGCCTGTCAGTCATGGACCAAAGCCAAAAAGAATCAACTTCTCAAAGGTGTTCCTGTGTGTGTTGGGGGGCACCACAAACACACAGCCATCCTTTACTGCCTTTCTAATGACACATGTCTATTCAGATACGAGAAGGACTGCTTGTTCTCATTTTTTTTCTTTTAAAATATTTTTGTGAATTAAAAAAAAAAAAAAAAAAATTTTACGGGGGGGGGCAGAATTTTATAAACAGAATAAGACATTCCAAGGTGTAGTTTGACCCGATGAGCACTTCCCACGTGCTAAAGGCACTCTACGCAAACGCCTTGTGCCTCATGCACCTGGGGCGTGCTCTTATTAGGCCATGAACATTACTTCATGGTGTCTCGGCACTCGCAGGGTTATTTTTGCACTGCTCACCCCGTGAATTTAAAAGGAAAAAAGGTACTTAGGCAGTTGAAGGTTGGTGCTACTGTATACTGCAAAAGCAGAAAGGTTCTGGCTCCTTTTGGGTCCTTGCACCTCTGGCTCAGACCCATGAGTGGTATTCAGGAAGACCGAGTTACAGTAGGTATGTAACATTCATTTATTGCACTCGGGGCTCATAAGCTCTGTCCTTGGTCAGCAGACCACTCTAAGGCCTCTGTTAAATTCCAGGGCAGTCTTTGACCCAGAGTTTTGGAACATTAAGACTGTTGCTCAGCTAGAAGTCTAGTGCTGATACTCCAAGGGCATCCTTCGTACTGCTGCCTGGTCCTTAGTGCCCTGTCTGCATCTTTTTGAGCTAGCAACCACATGAAACTTTTTAAGTTTATGTGGAAAACTCTCTGCTACTAAAATTCAGGCAAGGAACTGCTGGGTAGGGTGTTTGAGAAAACCACTATGGGTACAGCTACTTCTTTCAGGTTTTCAGTTGTCTTTGCAGCCAAGATTTGTAATGCTGCATTAGTCTGGATTTAAACTACCATAGGAGAGCTGGGTGGTGTGGTTTAGCTGTATTGCAGGGTCTGCTGACCTTGGGGGGGGGGGGTGTAAACCACCTCTGTTCATAGCACCCTTTTTGTAGGCCATTGCTTTGTACTTGTCCAGTGTTTGGCTCTGGAGCAGATAGCCTTATAGAAGTTAGTTTCTTTATTTACCAGAAATTGTCGCTCTTCATGAGAATTACCTCCAGAGTTACACAACTCCCTCCCTCCTGCTGCCTTATGTGGAGGGAGTACTGAGGTTTCCTTTCGTGGTCATTGCACAGTCTGCCTTCTGATTACTGTTTATGGTCTATCTGTTTCTGTCAAGCGAGAGGTATTTGCTGAGCATGTGAGAGCAGCTATTTGCACCCAGCAATGTATCTCTAGTCTTGGAACGGCTTAGTGTCTGGCTTAAAATTTGCTTTTGTGTCCTAGGGGGATTCACTCCTGGGTCTTACAAGTGGAGGGGATTACCAAATTGTAAGGGGGACATTTAAATGGCATTGTACGATGTAATTCAGTAGTAGGGAGAAAAGTGAAAATCTGCTGAGTTTATAGGTGGGGTCTTCCTGAGTTAGTGAAGTGCACTGCAATATTTAATGTGAATGGCAGGCTACATATAGTAATTCTATGTAGTGTCGTACCTATGGTCTTTAATTTAGGTTAAAAAATTAGATTTATTTCAACTTGGCACTTGTAACACAGGGTTGGAGCACAAGGATAGCATGTGCTGTGTGTTTTATTTTTTTTTTGTGTGTGTGTGTTCAATAAAATCTGCAGAACCCTGCTTAATATTAGATATCATCCCTCACCCCCCCCATGCCCAGCATATGTTGCTGTGTAAAGTGCTTTGAGGTATAACTGTGTATATAGATTGCAATGTATTGCCCAATGTTCTGGCCCCATCCTGCTTTCTTCTCACAGCAGAGCTTCCCCATAATTCTTGGATTTGCATCATTTCTGTAAATCTTCGTCTTATTCCTTGCTGCACAGTTTCATCACATAGAAAAGCAGTATTGATGACTCTGGGATTTGGTTGTACTCAGTGCAACCTGTTGATTAATGTTCTAGCGAGTGCAATGTACTTGGATGGTGAAAGTGAATCTGCAGCTACAGAGGAAGTGAACATGCTATACAAGATAACCGCAGTTGTTCCTTTTTCTGGCCATTTAAAAAGTGGTTGATATGCTGCGGTTTTGGTCATTTTATTTTTTCCACATTTTGTAAAATATGACAAACCAGCATTTTTTTTTAGCTACTTTGAAACTGTTGTGAGCCCGTGCAGTTTGACTCCTGATCACTGTGCATTGTGGGGGTATGTGTGATTTTGTATTTCTTTTCCTGATCACTGTGACCACTAAGACACTGTTACAGGGATTGCTCCCATACAGTGTCTCCCTCCTGGCTTCCTTCACCTCCTGATTACTTTCTCCTTCAGGGGACTGCCAAAGGAGCCCTGTGAGCCACCACAACAGACTGCTGCTGGGGTTGCCGAATTTCTGTAGTTGGCAGCCTGCATATTCACCTCCTGTAGGGACCAGGGGCACAAAAAGTATATCCTTTGTCAGTGACTGCCAGGATGCAGGCTGGGCAGTATAACATCTCTCCACCTCCACCCCAAGAGAAAGCACAATAATTGTATAGCATAATCATTTAAATCACTTGTTTGTACGAAAAGATATCTACTCTCATGCATCTACAGAAACCCTAACTTGTATATAAAGAGCTCTACGGTAATGTGTAAGAATCCTGGCGAACATTTTCAGTAACATGCTCAGTTCAGGAGTGGTGCTTGTGAACCGGAGAACTGCTAATGTGATGCCTATTTTACGTGTGGGTATCGGAGCAACTTGGGAAACTGTAGGTCTGAGAGTCTGGGGTCCATCATTGGAGAACTGATGGAAAATACTCGAGGTAACAATAGCAGAATTTCTAGCTGAATGAAGGTTCCAAATCAGCATGGGTTCACAATGGATCAGTCATGCCAAACTAACATTATTGACTTCTTTAGCACAGTAATGCAAATGGTGGAGAAAGGGCCGGCAGTAGAATTCTCTTACTTGGATTTTTAGTTAAGCCTTTAGCTCTATCCCACACAGAAAGCTCATACTGAAAATAGAGTACTGGAGTTCTGCGAGACGATAAAAATGGGTAGGCAGCTGGCTTATAGGTAAAGAACCTCTATGCACACGCACTGAGGCTTTGGTTACCCCAAAGTGCATTTGGCCAGGAAGCCAAGTTTAAAAGAAATACAAAATCACACATGCCCCCACGATGCAATGCATTATGGGCTGCATATGCAGATCACCACAGAATATTGTGCTGGTTCAACTTTAAGCAGAAATGCATGGTGCTGAAAGGCCTCTCGCACAGTTTGCAAAGGGTGCCGACAGAAGACATAGACACGTGTTTCGTCCTACCAGGACTCATCAATATGCCTCGTCTGTTTGACACCCCAGTGGAATGAACCAGCTACCCTAAGATGGTCTATCTGGGTTACGTTGTGGTGAACCCAATTAAAACAATTTCAAAGACAAAGGATCTGCTTTGCTAGCCCTGGCTTATAGGTAGACCTCCAAGCCCTCTGATGTGAAAGGAGTTGTTAGCAGAGTTCAGACTTGTTGGTGCTCAGACTGGTTTTAAACATGTTGATCTTCCGTAGCTTTTGAAAAGCAGTGAAAATTAGGGGTTGGTTGTGGAAGAGATGCAGTATTCTTTAACAAGGTGACAGGTTGGATAAAAGTATATGTGGATGAACATTTGCTGGATACTGGTTAAATTGTCTGAAAGGGAACCAGAATTCAAACAATGCTTTAATAGAGAAAAAACAAACTGAAACTCATTTTGGAAATATCGTTCAGTAGAATATGCCAAACTGCTTTCACTTTGTTTAAATACACATAGAAATAGATGGCAGAAGGAGACTGATGATCCATCAAGTGTTCTCTAACTGTACTACCTCACCCTATCTGTCTAATATTAGTGGGGTTGTCGTCTGCTTTCCCTCTCCCAAACTGTTGACCCTCTGGTGTGCGCCCCCCCCCCAAATGAGCAGCGAGTCCCATTGCACTGTCCCAGCTGTGTTTAAACCTGTTTAAGGTACCTACCCCCGCCACATCTGTGCCATGGCTCACCCTCCCTCTCCATAAAGTAAAACTTCCTCACATCCCTCCTGAACTGCCTGCCACCGACCTCCAGTAGTGTCCTCTTACGACCGTGTCCATATTTCTGACAAACGGGTCCTCGCTGTTCACCTTGTTTATAACTCCGAAGCTCGCATGTTTAGGGCCATCAGCTGTTCCTCCTAGGAGCTGCCTTGCTAGCCCTGGATCATCTTTCTTGGTGCCCCTTCTTTGCATCAGTTCCAGTCTGTCCTTTCTTGGGTGAGCCCTCAGCAGGGATCTGTGTAAGGGCAGTATCACTTCAGCACATCTGTATACACCCCAGCATCCTCGATGCCTTACTCTATGCTTTGTTACATTAACTCGTTTCTTTCTTTAGGGAGTCGCTGATGAAGACCCACCCCGACTGCGGATCCCCTCACCTCTGTAGTGGACAGCCTAACTACTTCCATCCAGTATTCTTTGCATCTGTCCCGACTCCCTAAGTGCATTACCTTGCACTTCTTGGCACTGAATCTCAACTAACAATCTTAGACTACCTCTCCAGCTTTTGTGGGTCCATTTGGAGCTCACACACTCCTTCCTTGTGGTCTACTCTGCTGTATAGCATTGTGTTGTCTGCAGAGAGACCCATCTTGCTCTGGATAGATTCTCAATGTCACTAATAAACATATTGGATAGGACAGGTTGCAGGATTGAGGCCTGTGACACCCCACTTGTGACCTCCCTGTCCCTCAACTTGGTCACTGTCATGACATAGGTCAGTAAACAGGCAGACCAGGAGAAGTTATAAAATATTTTATTAATAAAATAGGAAACAGTCAAATTGTACAGGATAGCTCTTCATAAAGGCAATAGAAACAAAAAAAAGTGCTCCATCTGCGTTTTCCCCTGGAAAAGCAATGCTCTGTTTATATAAAATATTTTTTGTTTGGTAGTTCAGATTCTGCATCCTCATGTTACGTCTCCTGTCTTCTCACAAAAACTAAACTGTTGGTTTCCTTCTGGAGGTCAGCCTGAAAAGCACATCCAGTCTTAACAGGTGCAGCAAAAAATACATTTGGTCCCAGAACTGGTTTTCTGTTGACGACAGTTCTGTAAGCAAGCTTGTGACGGTCAGGCTGCAGCTCGGGGTCAACACCCTATGTTCTAAATGATTTTTTCTAATAAACCAAAATATCGTTCTGCAATCATTTCAACAATATAATTGTATATATTTGCAAACCTAAGGATCAGTTTTGCATAAATGTTCACTTTTTTTTTTTTTTTTTTAACTACAGTGCATTAAGAAAGAAGAGGAGAAAGAAAGAATAGAAATGGCAAGTAAAGGAGGGGAGTTGACAGGGGGCAATTTTGGGACCACTGGTGTGGCCAATTTCTAGGTGCCACAAAAAAATTTGATTGCGCTATCAGACAGGTTTTTCAGTAAACAGGCAAGTGGCAGAATAGGAGTGGATAAAATAGATCCTTGCTTTTAACTACAGTATGTCTATGTAACAAATCGTATAGGTCTTGCCCAACCCTGTCATGGTCCTGTACACTCCTCTCCTCTCCCCCCCCTTTCAATTTAGTACCCACCTGACTAAACCCTGCTCCATCCCAAGTCCTCCAGATTTTTCAGTAACTTTCTGTGTGGTACCACATCGAAGGCTTTGCTTGAGTCTACGTAGAGCAAATCTACTGCCTGTCCTCTGTCTATTGTCATAGTAACCCAAACCATATCTGGTTGGTTTATATGACCTTTACACAGACCTATGCTGCGTGTTGTCCTGTAGTTCGTGGTTCTCTAAGTAGGCCACTAGATCTGCTTTGACTGTGGTTTCCGTCGGCTTACTTACAGTGAAGTTAAGACTGACAGGCCATTATTTTGCAGATCCTACTCGTCTTCCCCTCTCCTGAACCCTTTTGGTGGAGTAGCTCTACATTAGTGGACCTTGGATCCACTGGCACCACTTTGGACTTCAGCAAGTTGTTAAATGGCAGAGTGAAGGGTACAGCCGGTTCCCTATGTACCCTTGTAGGCCGTCTGGGCCTGATGCATTCTCATTCTTTTTTTTCACCCATTATCACTACCCTGCTCATTGTGTGTACCACCCGGCCTAGATACCACTTTCTGGTGGAGGTCTGCCATCCTCAATAGTGAATACGGAGCAGAAGCTACTGTTAAGTACTTTCCCTTTCCTTCTGCTCGTAACCACCCCCTTTTTTTTTTTTAACACCCTTGATAGTCCTCAGCCCCGTGTTTGCCTTTGCCCTTCCCATTGCCACAGTTTCCTCCTTGTCTGGCCCAGTATTCTGCCATTCTTCTCCCCCTTGTACTTGAAGGTTTTTAATTTTGCCCAGTCAGCCTTCCTCCGTGCCTTTGAAAACCAAATCAGACTTTTGGCAACTTTTCTTGTATGAAATTTGCTCACCTCCAGAAGCACCCCTTTGATCCTATCTTTTTTTTTTTTATAAATACACTCCTTCAATCTGGCCTGTACACATCTGTTCCTCTCTAACCAGATCACACATCTGGTCAAAAGTCATTAGTTTGTGGTCATGAACTACTATCCTGGGGGGGGGATCCTGTGCTCCCTAAGGCCAGTTAAAATCACACAGTAGTACCATTGGACCCCAAAGGTTCTCTGACTGCCACCCTCCCATCACTTTCGAATTGGTGAGTAGTAGTACCAAGTCCAAGAATGTTGTCCTGCCGTATGGGATCCTTGACTAGCTGCACCAGTAAGCAGCTAATGTAGTGTATCCAGCAATGCCCGACTCCTGGTGCTCTTTGCTACAGGGATATCCCAGTCTGTTTGACAGGCTCTGCTCTCCCACTTTAATCCTCTTTCTTGCTCCCTTCCTGATTTCCTTCCCCAATTCCTTATCCTCCCTCTTTTTGCCCCAGTGGTCTGAAGACACCCATAACCTAATCTTTAGAAATGTTGAAATCCACTGAACCCAAATCAACTCTGCTCCCCCTCTTTTTTTTTTTTTTTATGTTCCATCCTCTGGAGCCTCAATGCCTTCCGTAATATATAGGGTTCTCCCCCTTTACCATTATCCGTGCCCCTCCTAAACAAGATGTACCCTGTAACTGCCAGATCCCAGTCATTGCTGCCATTGACCCATGTTTCTGTTGGTGGCCATGCAGTTTAGCTTGGCCTCTGCCATCATAACTGCCAGATCCCAGTCATTGCTGCCATTGACCCATGTCTCTGGTGGCCATGCAGTTGAGCTTGGCCTCTGCCATCATAACTGCCAGATCCCAGTCATTGCTGCCATTGACCCATGTCTTTGGTGGCCATGCAGTTTAGCTTGGCCTCTGCCATCATAACTGCCAGATCCAGTCATTGCTGCCATTGACCCATGTCTCTGGTGGTGGCCGGCAGTTTAGCTTGGCCTCTGCCATCATAACTCAGATCCCCAGTCATTGCTGCCAT
This sequence comes from Neoceratodus forsteri, assembly GCA_016271365.2. Lineage (NCBI taxonomy): Eukaryota > Metazoa > Chordata > Ceratodontiformes > Ceratodontidae > Neoceratodus > Neoceratodus forsteri. The sequence goes on from CM057454.1 coordinate 115,675,870, forward strand.
TGACCCATGTCTCTGTTGGTGGCCATGCAGTTTAGCTTGGCCTCTGCCATCATAACTGCCAGATCCCAGTCATTGCTGCCATTGACCCATGTCTCTGTTGGTGGCCATGCAGTTTAGCTTGGCCTCTGCCATCATAACTGCCAGATCCCAGTCATTGTTGCCATTGACCCATGTTTCTGTTGGTGGCCATGTAGTTTAGCTTGGCCTCTGCCATCATAACTGCCAGATCCCAGTCATTGCTGCCATTGATCCATGTTTCTGTTGGTGGCCATGCAGTTTAGCTTGGCCTCTGCCATCATTGCCTGCAGCTTGCTGATCTTGTTTTTCAAGCTCCTGGCATTTAGGCAGACCACCCTCCATGCACGCATCTTATTCCCTCTCTGCTTACCTGATTCCCTCTAAGCGAAATCCCCACATCCCAGCCCATCCATTTCCCTTTTGCTGCTGGTTTGTCGCTGCCTGCCATCTCTCCCTCTCCATCTATGTGTGTGTGTGTGTGTGTGTGTGTGTGTGTGTGTGTGTGTGTGTGTGTGTGTTTTCTATTAGTGGTACTCATTACCCACATATATGCAAGTTGGGTATTTAGAGGCCATGAAATTGACATCAGAATTATAAAATGAGTGAGGACAAATTTGAAAAGCACTGTTTGTGCTCCAGCTTGCCTGTAGTTGTTCTCCCAAAAAAGTGACTTCTGTTGAAAATAGCCCCTATAGGTAACTTTTTAACCACATATAACTTTGGTCAGACTATGCGTTTAGCACTCTAAGGCCCCTTCTCTAACACATGTGCATGCCATTATTTCAGTTGTGGCTCCAGTCAAAGTCCCTTTTTAACCATCTCATCTCCCAGACTCTGAAAGATTGACCCCATATCCCCTATGCTTTTTAAAGCAAATTAGACATCCTTTCTAATGGTGTATTACGTTTTGGGGAAACTTATAGTAGACAGCAAGGGTTTTACAACTTTGATTTTAGGGCCCATTTACCCTATGTAATTACATCCATGTTTAAATTGATTTCCATTGGGATCAATTTACAGTTCTCTTACCTCCCCATGTCATGGCTTGATTTCAAGTCTTCTGTTGCGGTGGCGTCCACTAAACCTTCAGGGTTTTATGAATAGCAAGATCTGCTGGATTCCATGAAATCACCTTCTGTATGCCATAGTGTCAGGCTGTTACAACTGGGAGCATAGCCCCACATTAAGGTTTCCATTATCTGAGGGTGTGCTCCCGAGTAGCGGACTCCAGGGCCCATTATTCATCTGTCCCCGTCCCCTAACACAAAACTCGCAGGGAGGAGGGGGGCCCCATTTTTCATAAGTTGCGCCTCTAGGGCGTGAAGGTGGGGTCTTTTAACATGTAGTATATCTGCCACCTGATCATCTGCTGGTAAATTTTTTTTTTGGTCATTTAGACTGTTATTTTTTCCATAACACAAATCTGTCTGGTAGTTTCCCACCAATCCTGGATTGTAGGGATCTTTGGTGTCAACCACAGCTTGGTGATAGTTTTCTTTGCTGCGGCAAGAAGTATCAGAAGCAAATATCTAGTGACTGGGCCGGAAAGGTGTTTAGGTAGCACAGAGAATAAAAATATCTCCATAGATAGGTGAAACTGGGTGTCTAACTCCCGAAGGTGGGTCTGCAGGTGTATGAAATATGGTTGTAGAGCCGGACAGCTCCACATTACATGTGTTTGATCTGCCCTGTCTCGGCCGCAAAGGCGCCAACAGCTAGATGGGTAGTTAGATTTAAAATGACTGGTTATCACCGGGAGTTCTGAAGTACCTGATTAGGCATTTCCATGCGAATTCCCGCCAGATATGTGAACTTGAGAGTCTTGCTGTGAATCTCCAGGCTCTGTGCCAGTCCTGAGGGGTTATCTGATAGCCAGATTCCCTGATCCACTGCTCCCTTACCTTCCCTATTTGGGCGTCACTATGCAGGTTTAAGGCCTGATAGTACTGAGAGATCAAATGGCCTCGGTTTGGGGCCCCATTAAGGATCATTTGTTTCTGTATTAATAATGGGTGTCTCTCTTGCTCCCACATCTCACGGGGTAAGCCTTTCACGTAGTGTCAGATCTGCAAGTATCGACAAAAGTCTCGATGTGGCAGATTGTACTTCCTTTGGATTTCCGTGTATGACTGCATAACCCCTTGGGAGACTATCTGTGTGAGGTATTTCAGCCCACTCACCTCCCATTGCCGAAAACCGATGTCTAAGTTATTTGGTCCGAAATCGCCCAGACTAGGGATTGGGCCTATGAGAGGTAGAAAAGGCCCCAGTTGGTAGATTTTCCTAACACCCTGCCATCCCCGCAGTGATGCCGCTATCCAGGGGTTCATGTGGTTATGTGGGGTTCCAATCATTGTAGGGTAATAAATGATTTGGTGGAAGGTGTAATCATCCGTTAGTGCTCACTCTATGTCCAGCCAGTGTGGGGAGTTTCCCTGGTTTTGTCTGGTCATCACGTACATCACACAGATGGCCTGCTGATAAAGCCTCAGGTCTGGAAGGCCCAAGCCACCTCTGTCTCAAGGCAGCGTAAGAATTTTCAGACGGACCCGTGGCTTGCTGCTGGCCCAAATAAATTTAGAAATGTGGCGATTTATTTCTTTGTATGTTGTTAATGGTAAGTGAATAGGAATGTTTTGAAATATAGGGCTCTTGGTAGGACAATCAACCCAACCAGGTCAATCCTCCGGGCCAGGCCCAAAGGGAGCATCATCCAAGAGGCCAGGTCATTCTTTACCTGAAGCATAAAAGGGGAGTAGTTATATTTATAGTAGTCCCGGGGATTCTTAGGGATGGAGATACCGAGGTACCTTAATTTATCCAGGTTCCATCTACCCGGAACAACAGCTTGCACTCTTGGCGAAGGGACATAATGGAAGGTAAGCAATTCGGTTTTGGTGAGATTCAATTTGTATCCCGAGACCAATCCAAAGTCTTCTAAGGTTTGTTTGATTAAAGGGAGGGATTGTTCAGGGTTACGCAAATAAAGAAGGATGTCGTCATTGTATAGAGCTATTTTATGTTCGACACCTCCTATTTCCACCCCTCTATTCTCCTGTCCTCCCTTATCTTCTGAGCTAACGGCTCGATAAAGGCCGCGAACAGAAGAGGGGAAAAAGGGCACCCCTGTCTCGTCCCCCTGTGCAGAGGGGAAATAGGCCAAGTGATGTCCGTTTATTTTAACACAGGCCTGTGGGGAAGCGTAGATATTTTTTTTTTTTAAGTACAGCAAGTAAGGCGGGGGACAAAATTTATGTAGGTTATGTGATAGAAATGGCCATGCCACCCTGTCAAACGCCTTTTCGGCATCTAGGCTGGCCAGCAGGGTTGGAACTCCCGAGCTTTGTACATGGTGGACAAGGTGAAGAGTCCGCCTTATACTGTCGGAGGTGGTGCGGGACCGGACGAAGACCGTTTGGTCTTTATGGATTAGTAGTGGGAGTACCTGGTCCACCCTATGAGTTAATATGCTCATGAATAATTTATAGTTTTGGTTAAGTACCGAGATGGGCCTGTAAGAGGAGCAAAATTGTGGGTCCTTATTGGCTTTAGGGATTACAGAAATCGAGGCATATGACCAGGATGGGGGGGAGGGGGCATCTCCCTCCAACACAGCGTTAAAAACGCCCAGGAGATTAGAAAAGATCTGTGGCCTGACTACTTTATAAAATTCCGCACCATAGCCGTCAGGGCCAGGGGCTTTCAAAGATTTGGCATTTCTGATTGCTTGACATAGCTCACTCTCGGAAATCGGGGCAACCAGGGCTTCGCCCTGTTCCTCTGTGAGTCTCGGCAGGGCAGTCGACTGAAGGAATTCCGATATATGCCGCGGGGTGGCTAATCTTTCAGGGGTGTATAATGACTTATAATATGCAGTAAAAGCCTCCGCAATGTCATGTGTCCTAGTGAGGCGGTGACCCCGACTAGGATGGTATACTGACAGAATTGTGTCGGCCTTTTTGTTTTCGGATTTGATAAGTTAGCAACCATGTTGCTCTCGGGCCTACCTCATAGAACTTCTGACGTAAAAAGGTTAAAGCAATCTCTGTTTGCTGATATATAAGTCGGTCCAGCTCGTATCTGGTTTTCTGCAGCTGGGGGAGAATCAATGAATCCCCCTGCTTGTGTGCCATCTGCAGGAAATGGAGGGCATCCTCCAGTCTAAGCCTTTGCGCTGTCTTTCCTGTTCCGCAGTGTATTTTATTATATGGCCCCTAAGCACGGACTTAACCATATCCCAGTGGATTGAGGGGTGCGAGTCCGCGATTGGATTATCTGTTTTTATCTCTTTTTGGTGAGATTCAGTTTGTATCCTGAGACCAATCCAAAGTCTTCTAAGATTTGTTTGATTAAAGGGAGGGATTGTTCAGGGTTACGCAAATAAAGAAGGATGTCTGCGTATAGAGCTATTTTATGTTCGACAGAGTGTCTTTTTGGGCTGAAGGTCAAAAGTCCCACAGGGAAAACTGAGGGGCGTGATCAGAGAGGGAGATATCCCCAATCTGCCTCTCATGCAGCAAACCCAGGTGTTCGACCTGTGTATATACTTGGTCAATCCTGGAGTATGTACGGTGCATTGGGGAATAGTAAGTATAATTCCGAGATTGCGGATGGAGTTTCCTCCACACATCACACCAACCTGCCTCTCCTACGAATTTCTTAGAGTATCTTTGGGTTGCTGACATTTTGGGAGGCCTGATATTAGAGGAGTCCAAATTAGGGTCGATGGTAAGATTAAAATCCCCAGCCATCATGAGGACTCCCTTGGTCTTCTGTATAATCCTATCCAGCAGGGGTTTCATTTGTGATTTCAAGGTACCTGGGGGTAAATAGACATTTACCAAGGTTACTAATTTGTTATTTACTGCGCCCTGCACCACTATCGTATGGCCCTCTGGGTCTGCCCAGGTGTACTCCGCCTTGATGGGGAGGCTAGGGGAGACAGTTATAGCCACTCCCCTCCGTCTGCCCGTGGAAAAGGTCTGGCCCCTGCTCAGTTTAGCCAGTTTTGCATGTTCGGTGTGGGTCATGTGGGTCTCCTGTAAGTACGTTAAATCCGCCTTAGAGCGTTTAACAAAGGACAAAGTCCTAGATCGCTTTATAGGTGATACCAATCCATTAACGTTGAGGGACAATAGTTTAACTTTGGGAGGACTCATCACAGCTCGTAGGTAAATGAGATGTGATCCCTGCTCGCCAACCCCCCAGGGGCCCCGGGTCCGCCACTCCCAGACCACACCCTCGCTGTACACCATGACTCAGACCTGGTGATTGTGACACAACAACAATAACAACTAAACAACAAATGGTACTTATAAATGACAACACATAACATACAACAACCATTTAATATTCCAATCATTCTTAACTAACAATTAGTACTTCCACAGATCAGAAAGCCTGATCTAGTGGTAAGGAAGCCCTTACCAGTTGCCCAGAGCCTTGGGCTTTAGCACTTTGTGCCAAGGAAGAGGGAAAGTGGAATAGGTGACTGGTATAGGCGCCACATGGCTCCCCTATGATCCCTCTTATAGTAGGGTGAGAGAGGGAGTATTCTTTTAGGGAAGAGAGATACATCCTGGGGCTTAAAGGAGAGATCAGCCTGAGTTCCCCTAATTCCACATTGGTGAGAGAGACTCGGGGGCCCCCTTATCCCAGCCAGGGTTATAGGATGTTCCAGCACCATATACTAGTGCATGCAGGGTCAGAGGTAAACCAGGTCAGGATGGACATGAGTTGTTCCTCTGTTGCTTCTCGGCCCGGCCACAACCCTCAAAATCACCCACTTGATCTTATAGGGTCTGTCAGATGAGGTATGTTATCTTCCCCTGCTGCTAGAGAGGGCGTGCAGGTCACCATATCTCTCACTCTCCAAATGTAAGGGCGGAGAGGGGGCGCGACCGCCAGTCAGCCCACGGGCTCCCTTCGGTTGTGGTCTGGTAACCCGGGCCCCCCCCCGTGGGCCCAGGCCCCCACCAGGGACCTCGGGTCCAGATGAAGTAAGAGGCCCCCCACCCCAGCCACCTCTGTCTGGATGTGAAGAAGGACCGGCACGCAAGGCTGCAGATTCCGGGAGTGGGCGCTCCGGATCACCCCCCTCCAGGAGTGCCCGCCACCCCATCATCTCCCCTCCAGGATTCCCCTTATCTCCACCGGGAAAGGAGAGTCCCACAGCCTATCCCTAGTTCGGGGCACCTCCCACCCCGGCGAGGTGCGGGTGGGGGACCAATCATCGCCCTCAGTGGCAGCGGGGCCCTACCATCACCATAGCCCAATCCTCAACCCACCTCCCCCCGTCCCAGTAGGTAACCACAGAAGTCTTGTAGCAGATGTTTCTTTGTCCTTTATATTCAATAGCAGTTCCAAGTCCATAAATGCAATATCTGCCGTATCCTTGTTCCCAGGTGTCTTTTAACCCACTTCGTTTTACTTCCCCTTCCCTCCCCTGTACCCCCAAGTCACCGGACCATTTTGCTTTGCAGCTCCTCAAACGTGGCCATCTTGGTCTGGAAAGGTCCTTCTGGCCTTCAAGAGGGGGGCTCGCAACTGTAACAGTCCGTTTTGGCCTGATGACGGAGGCCCCAGGAGCCAGTCCTCATTCCCAAACCCACCACCCCATCCATCCCCCAACCAGGCGGCCAAACCCCCAGCTCACCTCCCCCATCCCTTGAACCATGCATTCCCCAAAGGCCTCTGTCCTAGATCAGAGCCATTTCTACCCCTCAGCACTTAATTAGACCCTGGGTCAGGAGGGGCCTAACAGGGATCCCACCTCCCACTCCCTCCCACGCCCTCCCTCTCTGCCTCTCCATCTAGGGTCTGCAAATATTCAACCTCAGGATCCTTCAGGCCAGAGCCAGGCCTCGATGACCAGGTAGCCCCCTCCTCCCCTCCCTTACATTCAATCTCCCCCCCCGGGCTATCTTGCACAGTAGCGTTGATTTTATTGCTGCCTTGCCACTACATTTCTCCCTCCGGGGCCAGTGTGTAAGAATAAAAGTACTTGCGGCAGTTTCAGGTGTTCACGTCGGTCCTCTGCTGTCGCTGTTTCTCTGTGGCTGGCTGAGATGCTCTTAGGGTGCCCACAATCTTCTGGAGGGCCTCCAGGCCCTGCCTGCGCTGCGCGTTCTTCTGGCCACTGCTCCACATCTTCTGAGCTAGTTTAGAGGCAACCGAGGGCTCCCTGCTAGTATTGATCTGAGGGACTTCCAGGTTCCTGTTTCGGAGCTTCGTCGCCACCTCTTCGGCTGTCTCGTATGTGCGGGTGGCATCGGGGAAAAGGACCACCATCCTGGAAGGGTATGGTGTGCAGAACTTGATTCCCGCCAGCTTCAAAGCCCTCATTGCAGGAGCGTAGGCTCGTCTTCGCACCATCGCTTCCGGAGAGTAATCGTTGTCAAAAAACAAGCGCTGCTCTTCTAGGAGTACTTTCCCCATCCTCCAGGCGGTGTGTAGGACGGCTTCCTTCTCCTGGTATCTGAGGAAACAAATCAAGATGGTACGGGCCGGGAGCCTTGGGCCCAGGGTGCGATGTGCTCTCTCAAGCTCCAGGGTGACTGAATCTGGCAAGTGAAGCAGCTCTTTTAGTAGCCTCTGTATAAATGGGATCATTTCCGGGCCTTCTGAGCCCTCCGGGACCCCCGACAGCCTTAGGTTGTTCCTCCTACTCCGACACTCTGCATCCTCTGCCCGGGCCTGCAGAGCTTTCAGCTCTCCGTGAAGCTGCACCACAGCATGCTCCACGTCCACCATGCGGTCCTCCGTTGCTGCAATGCGGGCCTCCCCACTCTCCTGGCGCTTCTCTAATTTACCGATGTCTGTACGCAGCGCCATTGCTGTGGATTTCATTTCTTTTTCTGAAGTCTCTTAGCTCGGCCAACATCTGGGCCATTTGTTTCTGTAGGATGGTGATGTGGGGGCCTGGTCTAGTAGCTCGTTGCTCTGGCGCGAGGAACTTGAGGCCCGAGTCTTCACTGCCTGACCCCTCATCGGCGGATTTCTCCTCTTCGTGATGTGCCAGCACCAAAAATCTTGCTTCTTCACGCTTTCTGGGCATTCTTGGAACCCTCCGAGCGAGTTATTTAGAGGATGGTTAGGGATTTGCGGACTTAGGAGGGCGGTTAGCAAGGGTCACTGGGGAGCCACTAAGACTAGGCAGCCATAGTATCTGTGACGTCACCGGAAGTCCGGGCCTCCCTCCTTAGTCCCCTTTTTGGCACCCTTCTCTCCAAGTCGCTAAATGTGGGTCCCCTCAGCTCCTACATTGTTAAAGTTTATTGGCTGCTCTTTGTAATCTGTTACATTAATTGCAAAATATATTTTAGGATTTCTCCTTCCACAGAGCCATACCTTTGGAACTGTAAGCCCTTAGTGTCAGGATCACTCTGCAATATTTGCCTAACTGGGGCTGCCCACAACTAGCATCAGGGCTGCCTGTATAATGTGGGTTGCCCCATGACACCTCAGTTGCCTACTCCCTTATCATACACTCAGTGCATCAGAATACCTTTTTGTATTTTGATCACTGAAGTAACTTTTGTTGGTTCACTTTATCATTCTAGTGTGCTGTCATCTGCTACTTCGAAGAAGCCCCTGTTTTTTTTTTGCTTCTATTGGTGCAGCGTGAAGGTATTTAGAGATAATACTCAGTTTGTGTTTTCTCCCTGGGCCTTACACATGACTTGAAAGCCTGTGCCATTTGTCTGGGTGTTAACCAGTGCAGAAAAAGCTTGTAAGCTCCCTGCAGTGGTGGTGGCAGCTGCAACACTTAAATAATTTCTTTTTAGCTTGCACTGAACATATTAGAACTGACCACAGATGCATCCTTCCAAGGCTGGGGAGGCGGTATTTCAGAACACAGTTAAAATGGGTTTGGAGTCCAGTAGAGAATAGACCATATCACTCTGCTGGAGCTCAGAGCTGTATCGTTCCTTGAAGTCCTTCTCCGCAGTAGTCTGAAACCAAATAGAAACATAGAATTTGTCAGCAGAAAGATCGCATGGCCCATCCTGTCTGCCCAGATGATCCTGCTTAATCTGTTCACGCAGACTCTTAACTGGTCTCCAGCAACCTTTCCTCCTACTTGTTTTGTAATGCACCTCTGCGTCGCTCTAATATATATGCTTGAAGCCCGCCACTGCTTTTGCCTCCACCCCTGCTGCTGGCAATCTGTTTCTGCCATCTAACATCCTTTCAGTACAGAAATATTTCCTCACCTCTCTCAACCCCCTGCTTCATTGCATACCCCTGGTCCTGGTGCTCCTCACATGAGACTTCCCTCCTGCATCTGTTCACCCCTGTTGGGTACAAATCTTGCAGATAAGGACAGACCATACCATCGTACTGTATTATAAACCAGCAAGGTGGTGCAGATTCCTCAAGTGCATGGAAGCACTGAAGAGTTCAGATCTGGCCTGCACTTTTGTATGCACTGCAACTCTGTAGCCCATGTTGTATGGAGGAAAAATGTACTAGCAGACTCTCACAGCAGCAGGATGGGTGATGCGCTATACAAGCGGTCCCTAAAACTGACTGTTAAATTCAGATCTATCTTCGAGAGGGCTCTTGCAGTAGGTACTAACGGGTAGGACTAAGCCACCAGGCGCTGGGGCCACACGGAAAACTTTAGCTAGCAGTGTCCGGTGGAGGACTGCCCACCTGACGTCACATGACCGATGTCAGTGTGGCACTGTATAGTAAGCGGTCCCCACGCCCGCCCTCCAGTTCTTTCCCGCCGTAGACCTTTGCACGTCTGACCTCGCCGAGAATGTTGCTTCTGTTGATGCCATTTTGGATGAGTATTTCTACTTGTTCTGGTTAATTCTTTTCTACAGGAAGAATTAGTGTTATTTACGCATCGTGCATGTTGTCTCTGACACCATCCCCCGATTTGCTTAAAAACAAGTGCCACTCAGTGCCCTCATAAAGACTGCCATTCCCTCTGCCTGGGACCAGAGCACATGATCGAAGATTGTGAGACCTGGCCACACGGAGACGCTGTTGCAGTCCTTGGAAGCCCATTTATTAAAAATGGCATCCACGTAGAAGGAGCTGAAAAAACTCAGGAGCTTGTCCTCTTCTTCAAGGGCCATCGCAAGAAGAAGCGGGACCTGGAATGGTTTCCATCCCGTCCATGGCCCCCTCCTGGAGCCGCAGACACAGATGGCACCTCCCCGTCCTCCAGCCAAGGCTGCCTCTGCCACTGCAGAGCAGCCATTGCCCCATCCCCCTTGCCAGGACTGATTTCGGTTCCAATGGGTGTCTCCGGGGTAAAGGAGACATACTACCCTTGGATCCCTCAAGATTATGGTGTCCACAGCGAGTAGCACGGCTGATAAGCCGCACGCCATCTCTTCCGTGCAGCAAGCCCTGGTTCCTCTGGCAGGCTCCGACAACAGGCCTGACGTTGAGGAACCAGACCAGTTGTCGCCTGAGCAGCGGCTGATCCCAGAGGGTCCTTCCCCTTGGAATTCTCCCCCTCCGCCTCTTGAGGTGGTTCCTCCAGATTCCCAGGTACCGCGGGATCCAGAGGAGGGAGAGCAACCGCTGTCAGGCACCATTCCACTGCTGACGCCGACGCCGGATCGTCCTACACCTGGCTCGTCGATGGTAATATTGGTTCCACTGGGTTCTTAGGGTCCCTCTGGGCCGCCATCACATCTGACGCCAGCTTCTCCTGAGGGTCCTTTAGACAGGCCATCGGGCCCTCCTTCAGGCCCTTTGGACCCACTGTCTGGCCCACCATCGAGCCCCTTTGCTCCCCTGTTGGGTCCTCTGCCAGGCCCAGTGGCCCCTACATCAGGGTAGTCGCTGGACCCTTCGGGCACTGCACAGAGCTACCTGGTGCCACGGTACCCTCCGGGGTATCCACCAGGTTTTCCTCACTACCCATTGTCAGGCTATCCCCTGATAGGATTCCCATCACCTTACCAGGTGCTGGGCTATCCAGTGCCAGGGTGTGGACATCAGCCTCCACCCCAGCCTCAGGTGAACCTGCAGGCAATGCTTCATTCGTGGTGGGACGAAGCAAAATCTCTGCTCACGTCAGAGCTTGAGAAACATCAGCCTCTGGCTACCTTGACATCCGCCACCAGAGAGCTGACACAGACATCCTCTGTTGATGGAATCCAGGCCTTCAACATCGGGTCAGTCTGCAGAGCCTCTGCCTCAACCAGAACAGCCCACAGAAATCTTGAGACACGTGGACCTCTTGAGACCGGTGGACATCCCTCTACCCAAACTCCGTACTCCAGACGACAGCCCGGCATCGGAATCTGCACCTGACTCTGCCCATTTGGGATCGGATTACAAATCTCCTTGCCTGGATGAGCCGAAACCGAGGGAATCGCAGAAGTCCCACCCCCCACCCCGACCCTTCCTTTCTGGAACTCCTCAGAAAGATCCAGGCAGCCCTACGACTGGCGTGATGGAAGGACAAGATCCCCAAAGCCAGAGGCTTGCAGAGCATCTGGAACTATCAGGTCAATCTCAGACTCTGATCCCACCATGGATAGGCCCTCACGAGGATTTGGCCTCCACGATACATAAACAACCTGCTTCCTAGCACCAGTGGCAAGGAAGGCAGATAGGATGTACCAGACACCAGAAGGGAAGGACCACCTTAGTGTCCATCCTAAGGCCAGTTCAGTGGTCACTGGTGCTGCCAACGACTGTTCATCCAAACCAAAACACCTCTGTACTTCCCTTCCAGACAAGGAGTCGAGGGTACCAGATCAGTTTGGGGAAAGGTTCTATTCCTCATCCACCCTGGCCATTAGAGCTCTGAATTATGTTGCTCAAATGGTGGTCTACCAGAAATCCATTCTGGGTCATCTAGAGTCCAAGCTGAAGAAATTTCCTGATTCTGTGCTCAAGGAAAACATGGCTGGTATGGTGAGGTCGGCTAGATCTGCTAGCCAACACAGATGGCCACTTACGGACACAGTGTATAACTTTGCTAGGGTTACAGCTACAGCAGTCCGCTTACGTAGGCACTCATGGCTGAGGATCTCCGGCCTGGCACCTGAGGTCCAATTAGCCATCCAGGATGGCCCTTTCCAGGGCCCTGCCCTCTTTGGAGGGAATATCAAAGATATTACAGACCTACAGGACAAGGTCAAAGCCTTGCACGCTGTCCAGTTTATGTACATACCCCCTCAGAAGCCTAAGCAGCCCTTTAGTTTGCAGCAGGGACGGCAATGGCCACAGCAGAACTGGCAGAACAAACGTCTGGCACACTCTGCAGGCACGGCTCCCCCAGCTAAAACCCATACAGCCGCTGGAACTGCACCCTTCACCCTCCTCACCACCCCCAGACATAGATCAAGGAGAACCGGTAGGGGGTAGGTTTGCAAACCACCTACTGGACTGGGAGGCAGTCACAGCGGACTTGTGGGTACTGCAACTCATAGCCAGAGGGCACACAATCTAGTTTCTAGAGAGACCACCATCCTCCAGGTCCCTGTTAATATCCTCAGAGCCACACCCATTTGGTTAGAGAGAAAATCAACTCTCTGCTGCAAAAGCAGCGATAGAACCCATTCCCCAGAGTCAGATGGGCAGAGGATACTACCCACACTTCTTCCTAATCCCCAAGAAGACTGGTGACCTTAGACCAATACTGGACCTCAGCAGTCTGAACAGCTTTGTAGGGTACAAGAGGTTCTGAATGCTGTCCCTGCCAGGTCATCTTCCCTTGTTACACCAGGGACATTGGCTCTGTGCTCTGGATAAGCAGGATTCATACCTGCATATCCCCATTTTCCCTTCCCATTGCTGCTTTCTCAGATTCTCTCTTCAGGGAGAACATTTCTAATTCAAACCTCTTCCCCCTTGGCCTGTCTTGGCCCCCTTGGCATTACGCAGACAGGGCATTCATGTGTTCCCCTACCTAGATGACTGGCTTCTTTCAGCACCATTGAGGGACAGTCTAATCAGGTCCTTATCCAGTACCCTGGACCTTTTCCAGCAGGTGGGCATTTGTCAGTTATCACAAATCCAACCTTATCCCTTCACAATGCCTTCAGTTCATTGGGGCAGTGTTGGATACAGTTCAGGGTAGAGCCTTCCTCCCGCCAGAGCGGAGACTCCATCGACAAACACACATGGTGGCTTCCCAGAAATGGACCTCTGCAAGGTCGATCCTTTGCCCGCTGGGTCTCATGGCAGCTGCTATTCTAACCATACATCTGGCCAGGCTTCATGTGTGTGTCATGCAATGAACTCTTGAGTACAGTGGGATCAGAGATCAGACAGCCTAGATCACATGATCCTGGTCTCCAACCTGATGATTCAGTGACCTCTTGTGGTGGCAGAACCCTGACAACATTCGGAATGTTGCCCCCCCCTTCCAGCCCTCTCCTCACTCCCAGACCCTAACAACTGATGCCTCAGGACTGGGATAGGGAGTCCATTTGGGAACCCACAAGACCCAGTGTTCTTGAGCTCAGTGAACGGTCATTCCATATCAATGTACTGGAGGTGAGAGCTGTGCTGTACACCCTTCAGGCATTCCGGCACCTCCTCCGGCTGGGATCACTTAAGATCAAGACACAGCATGTCGTCTGGTGCATAAACAAGGGGGCACTTGCTCATACCCACTCTGTCGCAAAGCAATGTGAGTGTGGTAATGGGCAATGCAACACAATCTCCACCTCACAGCAGTGCACGTCCCCGGTGTTCAGAATGTCCTGGTGGACACACTCTGCCACACTCAAGCCAGAGCCATGAGTGGGAGCCGAAACAGTCTGTGGTAGATGAAATATTAGCCCGTTGGGGTCGACCAGACCTCAATCTGTTCGGATCCCCATCCAGTGCAAAGCTACCAACTTTCTGCTCGCTCCAGGGCATGCTGTTTTGTGGCGAGACATGCGGTCTCTATGCTGGACAGGTAGGATTCATGTATGCCTTTCCTCCCTTTCCATTACTACAGAGGGTATTACTGAAACTACAGGCAGAGGGAGCACATATGATTCTGACTGCTCCCTAGTGGCTGTGTCCATATTTGATTCTCTCTGCTTCAGCAACTGTAATTGGAACCCCCAATTCTCCTGTCAAGACCTTCTGACTCAGGAACAGGGCACCCTGGTCCGTCCAGGCCTTCACTTCCTTCACCTGCATACTTAGCACCTACTGACGTAGCCACGGCTCACTTTGGAGTATCCTCTAGAGTGGCACAGGTACTAGCGGAGGCCAGAAAGCCATCCACTGATGCAATGAAAAGGAAGAGGATTTTCCATATGGGCCACGTCCCTAGAGTATCTGCTGCACCTCTATGACCTTGAAGCTCCACTTATCTGCCATTTCTGCCTACCACATTCCAGTGGATGGCAAAGCCCTGGCTCAGTTGGAAGTATCCAAGACATTCCTAAAAGGATTCTTCATTTGAAACCCCCAGTCAGGAGCCCTGCTTCTCCCTGGGACCTGAACTTCAGTTTGGAAAAGCTCACGCTGTCTCCATTTGAACCAGCTGCAAGTTGTGACATGCACTACCTTTTGTAGAAAATGCTTTTTTTTTTTTTTTTTAGTTGCCATAACTTCGGCTCGAAGAATTTCCAAGATTCAGGCCCTGATGTGTAAGGAGCCTTACTTGATTTTTCAGAAACCGGGTGGCTCTGCATACAAATCCTAAGTTCTTACCTAAAGTGGTTTCAGAATCCACCTTAAATCAGACCATTTGGTTGCCAGTGTACTACCCTGAGCATTCTAATCGAGCTGAAGTGATTCTGCATACCCATGATGTACACAGAATTCTTCGTTACTACACTAACCGGATGAAGTGTGTCTGTAAAACTGATCAATTTGTTTCCTTTGCACCCAAAAGAGAGGGCGTTGCAGTTTCAAAACAGTGTATGCCAGAATGGTTGACAAATTGCATTACCTTTTATCAGAAGTAGAAGTCAAAGGGCACTCAACCAGGGGCATGGCTTGCCTCTACTGCTCGTTTCAGGAACGTCTCTGCGGCAGATATTTGTGTGGCTACAACTTGGAGTTCTGTCCATACCTTCACTAAGCATTACAGTTTGGACATTGCTTCTAGGCGCAGAGTAGGCTTTGGCCTAGTTGTTCTTCAGGGACTCTTGTCCTAAGATCCCTTTTACCTGCAGACTTGTTTCTACCTCCCATGTCTGACATTCTGATTGTGACTGCTTGGAACTAAGTCCTACCTGTAAGTACCTACTACAAGAGCCCTTTCAAAGTAAGATAGTACAGTTACATAAGAACTTATCGTAACAGATCTTCAAGAGAGGCTCTTGTAGTAGGTACTGCTTTCCCTCCCACCTTTCCCCTGGGTTTCTTCTACTACTGTTACTCCTTTCATAGCTTTCTAGCTCCAGGAGCCCACTCCTACCTTCTGTCACACCTTTCTAGGTCTCCGGCAGGAGATCAGGAGAGCGGGCGTGGGGACCACTCGTATAGTGTCATGCTGACATCAGTCACGTGAAGTTGGATGGGTGGTCCCCCACCAGACACCGCTAGCTAAAGTTTTCTGTGTGGTCCTAGCACCTGGCAGCTTAGTCCTATCTGTTAGTATTTACCGCAAGAGACTCTCTCGAAGAACTACTGTTATGGTAAGTTTTTTGCAACTACTTTTTCATGATGGGGAATCCCAGAAGTGAACCTTTTTCCTTCATGGAAGAACAAAAAGCAACCACTAATCTTTATGAAGCTCCATTGGGCACACCTTTGGAACTGTAAGCTGTCAACGCTGGGACCACTCGGAAACTTTTGCTAGCCGACAGCCACCCAGGGTAATGTATGATGTTGATGCCACTAAAACTTGGGCACTCCTCTGTTCTTTCTCCCACCATCAACCGCTCTTCTGCCCTGTAGAGAAATTATTTTATGACTTTGTTTAACTCCCCGCTATATTGTGGTGGTGCTGTTGGGGCACAAAAAGAATGCTTTTGTGCCTGCAACTACAAGATCTTGGACTGCACTCTGCACTCTCTGTTTGGGGTTATTACATAACATCTACCAGGGCACAAGGAGATGCCAAAAGAAGTCCCTGGAGACCTTTATTGCCAAGTAAACCATGGAAGCTGCTGCTAAGGCTGCAGGCTGAAAGCCAGCTTCTCTCTTTCACTTGACTGCTGCCACAGGGAAGTCTCTCTGGTGTTGGCTGTCGTACACAGTCGTCATGGTCCAAGGACAAAGGCAAGTAGTTGAAATCTTTGTCTTCCAGCCATCCCCACAAGCATAAGGACAAGGTTCCTGCTTTTCTGGTGAGGTTGAGGTCCCTGCTATGTTCAGAGGGGAAGTCCTTATCTACTGCTTCGGCAGTGACAACAGAACCCCCGTCACCCCATCCAAAAGAAGCTAAGGTCAGGGTCCATCTCAGGTGCTGCAGTACCTATTGTAAACTGGTACTACCCTGTAGATGACTGTAGTCCCGGACCCTTTTCAGGGCGCAGTCTACTCCCAGGTTGTACTGTCAACTGTCTCAACTGTTTCGCTATTAGTGTTGGTCCTGCTAAGTTGGCACCATCGTTGTTGGGCTCTCAAAGTACATCTGTTATTCCTCAGCCACAGTTATTGCTAGCTTTGCCTGTGCCCCCCTCCCCGTTGTCATTACAGCTGACAGCTATAATTCTTATCTTAATGTGGCGAACGATGAAGGGAAACATCCTTTTGAGGGTGGTCTGGGCTCCAGTTCCGCCCTCTTCTTATGTAATGAAAACAGTGTTAACACTCCTAGGTCTCCCCTGAGGATGCGTCTTTCCAGGCACAATTGAGGTAGATGCAGAATGCAGTGGTCTTGTCTTCTTAGGAGGAAGACACCACCAAAAGGAATTTGCTGTAGTTTTTGGAGGTCCCTGCTACTACTTCCATTGTTGTTCTGCCTGTGTATCCTGCCTTGGAAGCTGCTACTCTGGCTGCCTGGCACAGACCGAACACTACCTGCAGTGTCCAGAAAGACTCACAAGTAGTACTCTGCTCAGCCATATTATACAATGGCAAGAAAATTTCTTGGACTCTGATTGGTCAGTGTGTGCCTGAGACAGTGATATTACACAAGAACATAACTTAATTTTTTTTTTTTTTTTTTTGGATGTTTATATGATTTATTTTTTCAGAAACAGATGCACTGCCTCACTAAAAATCTACTAAAAACATTTTTATTGTTTTGTATAACCTCGGGCCATTGTATAAGTGCAATAAGGCACTCCAGGGTATGTGTTATCGTGTAATAACGTCACTCCTGGGGTGGTGGAAGCACTCTGCTTCGCCTCGTGCTTCAACCCACCCCAGGAGTGACGTTATTACATGACACACACCTTGCCGTGTCTTATTGCTTAATTATGCCCCCAGCCTGAAACTGAGTCTGCAGTCATTATGGCTGCTCATGACAGGCCTGGGGCCCCTAGGCCTATGAGCTTATTGCCTCCTGATAAAGAATGTAGGCGGTTGGACATCATGGGCAAAATAATTTGTTTTTAGGCCTCAGAATAGCCAACTACCAGGCCTCAAAATAGCCAGCTACCAGGCTTACATGATTAAATATCAGAACAGCCTGTGGAAGTCATCCTTGACTATTATACCTTCTTTCCCCGACAGTCCTGCCTAGGCTAATTTACTTACAGCTGCTTCAGCTGGTATTGACAGTGATAAGCATCTGTTGCACTTTGCATATGATGCCTCAGATCCTTCTGCTAAGGCTGCTGCCTTTAGTGTTTGCCTTTGGAGGTGTTCCTGGCTGAGTGTAGCTGGTTTTGCCACTGATGTGCTGCAATCTGCCCTTAATGCCCCTTTTACAGAATCCAGACTGTGGAGGAGATGTTGAAAATGCCGTGCATGAATTTCAGCCCTCCGGGATGACCATTGAAATTCCTGACCCCTTAGCCCTTCCGAGGTGGTGGGGACAGTGGTTCCTTTCATGGGCCCGCTGCCTATGGTACCTGGGCCTCCCTGTAAGCTGCTCCCTGCTCAGAGTATATTTGCCCTCCCAGGCCATCCCCCTAGTTGCCCACGCAGAGGCACCCAAGGGTATCTGTCCTGGTGCCACCATTGCCCCAAGTGCTATCTGACTCTGCACCTCCTCCTCCGCTGCTGCCTGCAGGCCTGCTGTTTGGGGAAGAGATCTCTCTTCATTCCCTTCACGTGTAAAAGTGAAGTAACATCACTAGAGAGTAGTGGGTTCAGGAAACTCTGCAAAACAACCATGTTCTGGAGTATCTGTCAATCTCTCCACTACACCCACTGCCTTCTTGTCATTATCCCCCAGGCCACTTGCTCCTTCTACTGACAACTTCAGACTCTCATACAGAAGCTTGATATCGATACTGTTCCTCCTGAAGAGAGAAACTAAGGATTCTACTTCAGATACTTTCTGGTTCCCAAGTGGACGGGAGATCTTTGTCCTGTATTGGACCTCAGAGACTTCAACCTGTTCATATGCAGATGGTTCTTGTCACATCCCTTCTCTGGTGTGGTGGATGGACTGCCCAAAATCGGTTTCTGGGCATTCTTGTTTTTGTTACGAGACTCTCTTGAAGATCTGACCATGGATGCATCCTGGTCTGGTTGGGGTGCATATCTTTGGTCATTTTAGACTCTGGTCTCTTGAACCAGTCTGGAGTCTGATCTCCATATCCAGTGTTGTGGAGATGGAGGGCTCTTCTGTCTGGCCTGCAGGCATTTCAGGTCCATCTTTGTCTGGTCCCTTTTTTGATTTTTACAGGCGTTGTCTGTGTCCAGCACCACATGTATAAGGGGACACTCGCTGTCATCCTCTGTGCAGAGCAATGAATGTCTGGTACTGGGCTATGTCTCGTGGCCTTCAGGTGTCTGCTGTTTCTTTCACAGGTGTCCAAAATGTCTTAGCAGACAGACTAAGCAGATCTTACTTCCTCATGCTCGGATGGAAACTGCTGACCTCTGTGGTAATAGACTTGTTCACAAGATAGGGTCTTCCAGAGTTGGACCCCTTTGTGTCCCCACACAATGCAAAACTGCCATGTTTATGCTTATTCGCTGCAAAGCTTGGAGTTTTCTGACACAACACTTTGTCCTCCTCCTGGAAAGGGAAGATCTTCTTTCAGGATATCCTTTTCATCAGGCCACACCTATGGAACTTATAGCCGCCAGGCTCTAGGACCACACAGAAACTTTTGCAAATCTACTAGGGGCCATCTACGATGATGTCTGAGATTGACTCTACCATATAAGCATGGGCTGCCCATGATGACGTCTGACATCTGCTGTGCCATATAAGAATGGGCAGCCCCTTCCCTCTTCAATTCTCTTCCCACTGTCATCCATACTCTTCAGACTGGGCACAGAAAAATCACTGGCAGTCTGTTTTTCTATTTTCTTATTTTACTAAAACAGTAGTATAGTATCTTGCTTTCTTACAAGTGCTCTCTGGTGTATCTAGTGATGAGAGCTGTCGCAACTTATTACACAGAGACCCGTTACAGGACGAATCCTGTGCTGTTAGTATCTGCGGCCTAGGTCCTCATTGCCATGTGTAGGGTAACGATCGCTTCCGTAGAACCCTGGCATACAAGGTTGGCCGCATTGCCGACCCCGTCAACTGCTTTGCAGACATCTGACTCCAGGGGCCAGGCTTCAATGAGAGTCTTCAGTTTGTGCACTGGGACAAGGATAGGCCTCCCAGGCCGACCATTTGTGCTGCAGGGGCCGACCCCCTGACCGTTGACAAAGGGACATTGACGGTGGTGCCTTTGCCTCATCAGTCAACCACTCCAGCCTCCCATTCCTGTTGTGGGTATGATTTCTTCCTCAGCATTGCCTGCTTCAGTAAAGATCCCCCCACCCCACCCCGGCATCAACAAGACACTTGGGTTAGGGCCTGGGGTCGCCTTTACCAGACAGACTTCGGCTAGTACATTAAAGTCAGTGGCACCTTTTCTGTCCACACATTTTCTACTGTCTGCTGACAATGCGGGTGTCTATGCTCAGGTGACTCTTATCGTAACAGATGTGACAAAGCGCTTGTTGCGGTACCTCGATGCCAACAGTGGTATCTTTGCCACCCCGATGCATTTTGGCATGCCTGTCGACAACTGGGGTGTTGGTGCTCTGGCACCTTTTCTAGGAAAGGATGCTAAGGCATCTCTGCTCCACAAGAACCATCTGAGGCTTGCTGTCTACCCCTGTTGACAGTCTGCTCCGTAGTCTATGTCAGTGCCACACCCTTCTCGCTGACCTGTTAGACGTGTATGAGTATGGTACTCCTTTAAGTACCCAAGCTGAGGATGTGGAACCTGAAGGTTGACTGAAATTTCAGGGGTGTTAGTTCCCTGGTTTATTTGCAGTGAGAACTCTGCACTTTACAAGTGGGTCCTTCTAATGGACTCTCCTTTTGTTCCTTATGCTACAGCTGTAGCAAGCTGTTAAGGTTGTTGTGACTCCAGGGAATTTTATAGACTTCCTTAAGTGCCAGAGGCTTTGTTTTTGTTGCTGTCCCTGCTTATCTGCCTTAGGGGTTGCCTACTTTTTTCTGTTAGGGCCAAAATGTATATCTGATGTTCCCAGGAAGGCTACAAAATGTATTTGCCTCCTACTAGGGAATCCTTTATGCCACCAAACCTGAAACTGCTTCAGTGGTGCTTGATACTTATTACCTGTCTCCAGGTCTAGAACTTAGTTAAGCACTCTCCTGAAGAAACATCCAGGAGACTTGCTGCTAGGGGACAGAGATATTGCCTCAGTTTCCTTGGGCCTTATGCATAAATACAGCAACTAGGTCCATATAGTGCAGCACTTCACCTCCTTCTATAGGATGGCCACAGTAACTATTTCAGCCTTACCAGGGGTGCCCCCCAGGCAAGACCTTTCACGCTGCTTATAATGTGTCCAATGCGGTGCTGTGGCTGCAGGCAGACATCTCAGGAGCCGTTTGCTATATGGTGGCAGGCTTTGCTATGATGGAATGTTGTTTGTCCTTCCGTTCAAGACGCTTTGCCCACTATTCAGCTCCTCTACCATACCCAGCTTAGGGGTAGGAGCAGGGGTTCGTCTCGCCACTTGATGCTTGTCAATGGACCGCCCTCTAGTCGGCAGGGCAAAGGAGACAATTTTGCCTGTTTCTAGTGTTATCCTGCTCTTTTTACACCCCGCCACCTTTCCCTTGGGGGATGCTTGGGGGTGGGGGCTATCGCTGTTGGGGTCCTAAACATTATAGAATGGGGTCATGTTCCGAGGGTCTATTTTAGGCCTCAGAACTGTCAACTTAAGGTCCCCCCTACAAGGTCTGCTCCCACTGCTGTAGGTGGGAGATTGGATTTGTTCCCTGGATATACAGGGCCCTACCTTCATATCAGATTCGAACTGCACAGGAAATATTTGAGGTTACTGTTTCAAGAGGAACATTACCAGTCTGAGTGAGTATTGCCTTTTGGCTTACCATCTGCACTACAGGTGTTGACCAGCTGCTGGACATTGGTGGCAGGAGCCCTTTACAAGGACTGCCTTCATGTCTGCTCTTGCCTGGCTGACTGGCTCCGAAAAGCTCACTCCAAGGAGCGGCTTTTGTGCACTCTAGCATGCCACAGACAACTGTTCGATGCTCTAGGGCTTACGATTAATGTACTAAAGCCTGTCTTGATCCCTTACCAGGGTCTGCAGTATGTAGGGGCAGTTTTCGCACACAGCCCAGGGCTCAGTCTTTCTGTCCCTGGACTGGGTTAATTCCCTAACTACACAGGCCCAGATGGTGTACGACTGCAGGTATGTCACTGTCAGGATGTACCGGAGTGCCTCGGCCCATTGGCAGCACCCATTACCACAGTACCCCAGGCCAGATTACATATGCAGATCCCTCATTGAACCTTAAGAGTTCAATGGAATCTGTGTACAGACGACCCGAAACAGAAAGTTCTAGTCAAATCTTCTGTTTGCAAAGCGCTCCAGTGCGGGATGGAACCCAACAATCTGCTAAAGGGGGGATTCCTTTCCTGATCCCTTCCACTCTTCAGATTCTCACTACTGATGTCTCGGGGGGGGGGGGCAGCCCCCCGGGGCCCCATCTAACTCTGGGTACATGGAGGGCAGTGGAGAGTGCCCTCCACATACACGTTCTAGAAATGCAACCTGTTCCGTACAACCTACAGGGCTTACCCGACTCACTTGTCCCCTGGTCCTCTGTTAATACAGACTGACTATATTGTGATGCATTACATCAACAAGCAAGCGGGGACTCATTCTTGCCTCCTGTGCAGGGAAACTGAGTCTGGTATTGGGCTCTAGAACTAGATCTGAAACCATCAGTAGTGCATATTCTAGGTGCCCAAAATGTCTCTGCAGACAGGCTAAGCAGGTCACCGTCTCAAAGGCACGAATGGGACCTGTTCTACCAGATGGTAGATTTGTTTGATAGATGTGATTGTCAAGAGTTGGACCTTTTTGCGTCCCCACAGAATCCAAAACTGACACTTTTTGGCTCATTTGCTCCAGGTATTGGAATTTTATGGCAGGACTTATTGTCCCTCCCTTGTTAAGGGAGGTTCCTATTCCTCCTTCCCATCAGATTCAGAGTGCTCTACTCAAACTACAGATGGAGGGGACAACTTTGATACTGATTGCTCCACCATGACCTAGACAGCTTTGGTTCCCACTTCTGCAGCAGTTGACACCGGAACCCCCAATACCCCTGCCCTAATTTTACAACATTAAAACTGAGACAACTTATGATCCTAAACAATACTGGACTATGATAAAAGAATTGGAAAACCCTTTGAGAGCTAAGTCTTGTATAAAAATGTCTAATAAGGGTGAGCTCCTTGACTCAAAACAGCCCTGTTTTTGAATAAATATTTCTTAACATTGCCTGATATTACCATCCCAGCTGGTTCACAAGTACAAACAGATTTAGTAAATAAACTAACAATGAAAATGTTCCTTTTTTTTAATTTAAAAAAAAAAAATCTCTGAAGTTAGGCGGGAGATCTTAAAATTAAATAAAAATAAATCATATGGTATGGACAATATTGAAGGGAAATTTATTAAAGATGCGGTTGAAGTCTCATCACCAGTACTGACTGATTTATTTAATCAAAGTTTGATGGAAAATATTTTTCCCTCTATCTGGAAAATAGCCAAAATAGTACCTATATTTAAGGGGGGGATTCAAATGACCCCTCAAACTATAGACCAATAGCAATCCTCTCCATCCTCTCTGTTAATGGAACGAATGGTATTTGGCCAGTTGTATAGTTACTTAGAAAAATATTCAAAATTGACTAAATACCAACATGGCTTTAGGGCAGGTTATTCGACTTGCACTGCGCTCATGGACTTTGTTGATAAAGTGGCAGTGGCCTTGGATAAGGGAGAGTCCACAGGTGCAGTGTTTGTTGACCTGTCCAAAGCCTTTGATTTGGTTGACCACCATTTATTGTATGAGAGGATGCAGAGGAATTGGTATAGCCCCTATGTCATTATTATGGTTTAAACCATATTTGAGTCAAAGAAAACAGCTAGTAGTAATAAGTGGTCAATTTTCTGAAGTAGGTAGTATACTAAGAGGTGTCCTTCAAGGTTAAATTTTGGGGCCATTATTGTTTTTGTTATATATTAATGAATTACCTACCAAAATAAATGGACAAATCAGGTTGTATGCAGATGATACAGTACTTTTAGCATCAGCCAAATCTCAAAATGAAATGATGGTTAAATTACAGATGGATTTTGATGTTCTACATGATTGGCTTTCCAGCTCTAAATTAGTGATAAGTGATAAAAAAACAAAACAAAAACAAAAAAAAAAACCTTGGGTTATGTTTTTCAATAAAAAAAACACAGGTTAATTAAAAAAAAAAATCAGATGGGGAAATACTAGTGAGGAATGGGGAAAAAAATTGATAATCGCAGATCAATATAAATATTTAGGTGTAGAGATTGATTGATTATACTTTATCTTTCTCAGCTAATATTAATAATACAATAAAGAAAATTAATAAGATAGGGGCACTACGTAAGTCTTCAAGGATATTAAATCTACAAACCCGGAGGTTAATTGCAAACCAATTAATGCCTGCATTAGAATATGGAAATATGGTGTATAATTTTGCGGGTCAAACACATTTAAATAAATTAGTCATCATATAATCGATTGGCAAGATTTGTCTTGAACTGTAGCTATAATACTCATCATTGCATTTTGTATAAAGACCTAAACTGGGACAATTATCAGTACGATTTTAAACAATATTCAGTATTTATCTATAAAATAATAAATGGGATGATTGATGGAAACATGGAATTGCCTTCTGTTAGTAAATATTATCCATATCTTTTAAGGGATGTAAAGTATAGAGGTTACGCTTTTCAAAAACTAATACAAGATATGGTACTATGACACTTGAGGCTCAGACTGCAAATATTTGTAATAATATTCCCCCTGAATTAAGGAAAGCAACTAAACTATCCCAGTTTAAACTAGGATTGAGCAGTGTATTTTATGATGAATGTACTTGTTCTTAAAATGTGGATAAATGTTAGTTGTTGGTGTGATTGAAGATTTTTTGTCTTGTATAATGTCAAATTACTTATTAGTTGTTTTATGTAGTCTGAATTTTTGTATGTTATATTGAATATAGTTTGTTCTTGACACAGGACAACTTTGAAAATAGGTCTATGACCTACAGTTTGATATCCTGTATAAAAATAAAAATTTTTACTACTACTAATGCCAGGGACTACTGTAGCAGGAGCAGGGAACCCTGGTCCATCCAGACCTTAAGACACTCCACCTTCATGCATGACTTCTGAAAACATAGCTGTTACAAGATTTGGAGTTTCTCAAAAGGTGGCTAATATCTTGGTGGCCGCTAGAGAGCTTTCCACTGGGGCCACCTATTCTATGAAGTAGAAGCAGTTTGCTTTGTGGGCTACTTCTCACCACCTAAAGCTATTTTCCTGTCCAGTAAATCAGGTTCTGAAGTGTCTGCTGCCCTTGTCAGATGCTGGTCTCCAATACTTTATCAGGGTGCACTTGGCCACTATTTCAGCTTTCCATGTGCCTACTGATGGTCGTACAGTTGCCCAAATGGAGGTGGTACGTACATTTCTGAGGCATTCTACATTTGAAGCCTCCTATATTTAATTCAGTCCCAGCTGGGGTACTGAATTTTGTGTTGGAAAAGCTTACTCTGGCACCTTCAGAGCCAGACGTGACTTGCAGCTTACACTTCCTTTCTTGGAAAGCGTTACTTTAGTTATAATTACTTCTGCTTGAAAATTTTCAGAGCGCTGTGCTCTGCGTGAGCTTACATATCTGATGTTTCACAAAGAAAGGGTGTCTTAGCATACCAGTCTAAATTTCTATCAAAGGTAGTATCTGAGTTTGCTTTTAAATAAACCCATCCACTTGCCACTCTGTCTTCCAGAGCATGCCAATCCAAGGGAATCATTGCTCCACATAGTAGAGGTTCACAGAATACTTGGGTACTATATACACTGTACAAAGGACTGCAGGAAGTTCTTGCAGCTTTCAGTTTCATTCGTCCCAGGGAAAGAGGGCTCTCCTGTTTCTAAAACAGTATCTGTCCAAATTGTTGGCCAACTACAGATAAATAGATATTGATGGCAAATAAGGGCCTGCGGCCCACCCAGTCTGCCCATTTGTACATGTACTGTGCTTCTTCAAGCTTCCCTAAAACTAGGTTGTCCCCTTCCCCCAACTACCAGGATCCCCTTATGCCTATCCCATGCATTCCTACATCCTGTAATCATTTCTGCCCCCACCGCTTCCTCTGACAGGGCATTCCATTTGTCCACCACCCTCTCTGTGAAGGAAGTACTTGCTCACGTTCCCTCTAAACTTCGCTCCCTCTAGTTTCAACTCATGTCCCCTAGTCCTGGAGCATCTTTTTATATGAAAAATTGTGTTTTCCTGTACCTTGCTCCTCCCTGTGAGGTACTTGTTCTCGATCATATCCCCCGTCTTCCAGGAAGTACATATGTAAGGCCTTCAGCTTGTCCTCATAGGTTTTGTGATGTAATCCCTGCACCATCTTGGTTGCCCTCCTCTGAACTGCCTCCACTCTGTTTACCCTATGTCCTTAAGTAGGCAAGGTCTCCAGAACTGGACACTGTACTTGAGGTGTGGCTTCACTAATGTCTTGTATAGTGGAATTATGACCTCCCTTTTCCTGCTGGTGATACCCCTGCCTATGTATCCTAGCATCCCTCTTGCTTTTCCTGCCGTCTTGTTGCACTGACTCCCCACCTTGAGGTCAGCAGAGATGATAACCCCAGGTACCTTTTCTGTTTAGAGCATTCTGCATCCCCCCCGGATATGCTGTTCCTGGGTTCTTGTGCCCCATGTGCATTATTTTACATTTCTTTCCGTTAAATTCCAACTGCCATTCCCTTGACCAGTCATCAAGCTTCTGCAGATCTCTCCTCATTATATCCACACCCTCCAGTGTGTCCACCCTGTTGCAGAGCTTTGTGTCATCAGCAAACGGGCAAATTCTCTCCTGTAGGTCATCTGTAATGTCACTGATAAAGATGTTGAAGAGGGCTGGACCCAGCACTGATCCCTGTGACACCCCACTGGTCACCTTTACCTCTGTGGAGTGACAG
The DNA here is from genome assembly GCA_016271365.2 of Neoceratodus forsteri. NCBI lineage: Eukaryota > Metazoa > Chordata > Ceratodontiformes > Ceratodontidae > Neoceratodus > Neoceratodus forsteri. Next base: position 115,702,441 of record CM057454.1, read on the forward strand.
TCATTTACCACCACCCTCCATGTCCTGCTATCCAGCCAGTTCCCCACCCACCGCACCACCGTCCTACCAACTCCTATGTTCCCCAGGTTGTTTAACAGCCTTCTGTGTGGCACAGTGTCAAAGGCCTTGCTGAAGTCCTGATGGGCCACATCCCTTGCCCCTGGATCCACCGGCCCTTGTCACCCAAGTGGCTAAATTCAACTAGGTTAGTCTAGTACAACCTCCCTCCAGTAAAACCGTGTTACCTTTGGTCCTGTAGACCGTTGGCAACCAGGTGTTCAGTATTCTTTTCATCAGTAGTGTTTCCATGGTCTTCTCCACTACTGAGATCAGGCTGACTGGTCTGATTTCCCGCATCCTCTCTGTTCCCACTTTTGTATAGGGGGACTACATCAGCAGTCCTCCAGTCTTTAGGTACCTCTCCTGTTTCAGTGACCAGCTGAACAAGGTTGCCAGAGGTTCAGCCACCACCTCTCTTGGCTTCCTCAGCACCCTGGGGGTGTACCCCATCTGGCCCCATAGCTTTATCAACTCTTATTCCTTCCTGTTCCTTTAGGACCCTTTCCCATGGAAAAGGACTTCTATCCATTTCCATGCCCTTCCTCCCCTTTCTACTCCCTTCTGGCCCATTACCTGTCCCCTCCTCTGTAAAGACCGAGCAGAAGTATCTGTTATGTATGCCTACTTTGCGGTTGTCATCCTTCACTCTACTCCCGTCCTCCGCTTTCAGCATCATTATGCCTCCCTTTGTTTTCCTTTTTTCACTGACACACCTGTAAAAGTTTTTGTCCCCTTTAACCACTGATTTCGCAATGCGTTCCTCTGTGCTGTGGCTTCCCTTACTGCCCTCCCTGCCTCCTTTTTCTCCTGGTACCTCTCCCTGTCCCATTCTGCCTGTGTCTTTTGTACTGTTTGAAGGTGTTTTTTTTTTGCCTTCACTTTCTCAGCTACCTCTTTGGAATACCATAATGGTCTCCTCTTCCTTTTCTCCTTGCTAACCTGCTTTACACATAATTGTGTTGCCCTTGTTATCTCTGATTTGAATACTGTCCACTGTTCCTCCACACCTAAATTTCTCCTTATTCCAGCTAGTGCCTCTTCCCAGCATATCCCTTTTTTCCAAAATCTGCCCTCGTAAAATAAAGGGTTCAGGTTTTTGTGTGGCTGGGTTCTGCCCCGTAAGTTACGCCAAACCACACTGACCGGTGGTCAGTGTTCCCCAGGTGCTTCCTACTATGATCCCTGTCACACTGTCCCAGTATGTGAGCACCAGGTCCAGTATTGCCATCTGCCATGTGGGTTCCATGACCAGTTGTTTAAGGAAAGCTCCCTGTTGGGAGTCCAGGATAAACCTGCTCTTGGTTGCTGCTGCTGCTGGGAGGCTCCAGTCTACATCTGGAATATTGAAGTCTCCAACCAGCAGTACCTCCCCGTTGTGCGCCATCCTTTGTATAGCCAGCATAGTCTCCCTGTCCATCTCCTCCTCGTGGGCTGGTGGTCTGTAAATTACCCCTATGTGGATGGCTGACCCTGTTCTCTGTAGCTTAACCCACAGTACCTTCCCTCCCACCATTCCCTTTGAATCTCTGTGGCCTTTCTTTCACATAAGCACCACTCCCCACCGGTTGCCTGCCCTGTCCCTCCTGAATAGATTGTAGCGTGGTATGGCAGGGTTTTAAATAATTGATTAGCACTTTTTTTCTTGGGACAATACCAACTGTACAGAATGCATTCATATAGGTTTTCTAGCAGTGGTATGATGGTTAAACACAGTGAGGCAAGTGTTATGCATTTTCATAATATTTTAGAACTTTTATGAGCAAAACGCTAATCAAATTTTAGAGTTAAATAAAACCCTGTATGGCAATCTCCCAGTCGTGGTTATCGTTACTCCCGGTCTCCTTGATGGCCACAGTGTCCAGGTCTGACTGTGCTATAGCTGCCTCAAGGTCCTCCCTCTTGTTACTATGGCTGCGGGCATTGGCACACATGACTCTCTCCAGGATCTGACTTCTCTCCCCTGTTTTGTTGCCCTAAGCCGACCCCTTCCTGGGCACCCTTTTTTCCGGTCCTCCCAGTCTTCTGCCCTTATGTTGAATTTTGCCCTGTCTGTCTGTCTACTCCTTGGGTACTCGTGTAGAGCATGTGCTCCGGGGAGGGGTATACCAAGTCTCCTGTCCCCCCCGGCCAGTTTAAATGCTTTCTGCTGAAGCATTCAAACTTAGCACTTGGGACTAAGGTTCCCTTCCCGTATGGTTATAGGCTGTCATCCTTACACAGGCTCACATCCTCCCAGATGGGGCCCAGTCCCTCATGATGCCAAAACCCTCCTTTCTAAGGACATGGATATGTTGTTCATCCACACTTATTGGCAGGTTCCTTGCCACTTTAAATGTTGCCAGAAGGTCTTCAAGCTGGCTTCTCCCACCCACATGGTAAAACCCTCGGCTCCACCCCATGACACCAGATCTTCCTTACCGCTTGGAAGCTCAGGTTCCCTCCCTAGCGCTCTGCGTTTTAGGCCTGGATCCACACTCTTCGGATAACCTGAAACTAATTCTAAAATGTACAGTACTCCGGTCTTAGTCTTCCCTCGCGGCTGCAATGGACAAATGGACTCCCGGCTTTCGTCGGTGCCCCTGTGGGCAGATGATGTCCCCGGACGATCCACACTCCACGTGCATCTACTGCCTGGGGCTTCGTCGTTGCAGGCTTGCGGTGTGCAGCTCCGCTCGACTTCGGTCTTGGGGGTCCACGCAACTCGACTTCTTCTTGGGTGCCCTGAAAAACGGTATCCGCCAGTCAAGTCTAAGGAGGCCCATTGGGCGGTGTCTGCGGCGGCGGGCTCCACAGAACAGTTGGAGCAGATTGCCCTCGAGGAGGAGGCGGCCCAGGCTGCTTCATCTTCCTCCTCGGTCACGGCATTTATCCCGCTCTCCTTGGGCTCTTCCTATACAGCTTCCTTTAAGGAGCTTTGTCAATCCCTCTCCACCAAGGGAGAAGGACCATCTGGATATTCCCAGTCTGTCCAAGAAGGATTCCAAAGTTAAGTTCCACCGTCGACGTTTGTAGGAGCGGGAAAAATCCCCTTCACCGGACCGTCGACTTTCGACTTCAGTCGAGGTTGCGGCTAAAGCCGCTGGCTTCACGGTGCCCCTGTCAGGTCATCAGGCCGACACAGCAGTCGACGCGGTATAGACTTTTCTTGACCCGTCGGACGGTTTGTCGACTGGTGATGCCGACTGCCCTACTTCACCAGTTTCCCCCGGTGATTACCGAGGACTTGCCTGTGCCTCCTGTGCTGGAGTCCCCGGTTAAGGTCCCTGTACTGAAGGAAGGGCGGGTGTCCCCCGTTCCCCCCTCTAACCCACCCTCGGAATCCCCAAAGGTCTCGGTCCTCTTCCAGGTCTAGTCGGTTCCACCGACATCGGCGGTCTCTGTCTCGGCACCATGGAAATCGGCACCGCTGCTTGACCTCTTCAGAGGATAGGCTCTGGCACAAGTTGCGTCAGCACTACGAGGACTTGATGTGGCAGCAGCTCTTACTGACTGGTAACAAGCTGACTCAGTCGCCTTCTCTGTCCATTAAGTAGCTGTCACCGGAGTGACCGAAACAACCCCTCATAGTAGTCGAGGAGCCGGCACCGGTTGTTCAGCCAAAACTGACTACGCCACCCATTGTGGTGGAACCTCTGCCTCCACAACCTAAGATTGGGGCCCCGACCAAGGATTCTCGGTCTGGTCAGGGCTTGCCCCATAGGTTGTCTGTCGCCCTCACTCCCGATCGACCTCTGTGGGTGGAGGGTGGCTCAGGCGCTTGGCAGCTGTTTGCAGACTCCTCCCTGTTCTCCAGGTCGGTTGACCTGGAATCTGCAGGGGGTCAGTCGGTGGACGAGAGCCCATCCTCGTTTTTGGGAATGCTTCGACTTATCTCAGTCTACTGGGATGCAGCTTGAACCAATTCAGAAACGGGCCAGGTATCCCGTTACGGAAATACTGGACCGAGGGGATTCCCCTGCGGAGGCCTTTCCAGTGGCCGAAGCCATTGTTGGCCCGGCCCTGGAGTTGTGGCAGCGGCCAGCATCTTGTCCCGCACCTTAGGCCAGGATGGCTTAAAAGGATGCAGTCCCTACCGGTTCACTTTCTGGTTTCTCGGGGCACCCCTCTGCGGAAGGGTTAGTGACCGATAGCATTTTCCAGTGTTCTGGGAATGCTCAGGATGTGGATAAACCGCCCAATAAGGAATCCAAAAAGTTGGATTACTCGGGGCGGAAGGTATACGCTGCTTCCTCCCTAGGCCTTAGTCAGGCTAGCTCTGTCATTCTGATGGCACACTTTTCACATGCCCTTTTGGGCTCCCTTGATGATAAAGTGATTACTCTTCTCCTGGCTGACCTTCAGACGACGGTCAAGCAGGTGCGGGATCAGGGAAGGGCGGTAGCTAAACAGCAGCTCCAAACTTCGTTGTGGACATTGCTGATTCGTGTGCCCGGTCTGTAGCGGCCGCAGTGGTCATGCGCCGCAGAGCTTGGCTGCGGATCTCCACTTTCACGGCTGCTAGCCAGCACAAGTTGGCAGACGTTCCTTTCCTGGGTACCAACTTGTTTGGGCCCGGGGTGGAGGGTCATCTCCAACGGATCGAGAAGTCCAGTGCCACCTTGGACTCTGTCACGTCTACCCAGAAGGACAGAGGCTGCCAGCAGCAGCGTAAGCCCTTTCATCCTTCAGCCCCTGCGGCATGTCCAGCCCAGCAGCACCAGCATCAGGGCCAGCAGGCTCACGCTTGGCACCCCAAAGCCAAGCCTGCTGCTTCCTCCAGCAGGAAGCCTGGAGGAAAAGGCCTAGGCGGCTCCTTTGCCAGCCCTTCCTCCAGGCCTGCCCAGTGACGGGTTGAGGGGTGTCGACCCCAACCTCGTCACTCCTCCCCGGGTCCCCGCCCCGCGTGGGGGGACGACTCCGCCACTTCCTTTCTGCCTGGTCCGCTATCACCACGGACCGCTGGGTGTTGGAAGTGGTAGGCAGAGGTCTGCCTGTGGAATTTGAGCAGTCGTTCTCTCCCCCCTTCGAGCCGATGCTCCACGGGGGGCTTCGGGTTCCGCAGCCTCTCTGTCAGCTCGTCGAGCCGACATTGCCTTGCTCCTCCAGAAGGAGGTGATCAGCGAGGTGGCGTACCCCCCCTTCCAGACCCTAGGGTTTGTGTCCAGGTACTTCCTGGTCCCAAAACGGACGGGTGGCTGGCACCCCATTCTCTACCTACATGACCTGTACAAGTTCCTAAGGTCTTGCACCTTCAGGATGGTCTTTCTGTCTCCGATCATTCCATCCTTGGAGCCAGTCATATGGTTCTGTTCCCTGGACCTTCAGGACGTGCTTTTTTAACGTCCCAATCCGTCCGTCTCATCAGAGATTCCTCCGCTTCAGAGCAGAGGGATCCCTTTGAGTTCCAGGCCATGCCCTTCAACCTCTCCAGCTCCCAGGGTCTTCACCAAATGCATGGCAGTGGTGACAGCATTTCTGCAGCACCGAGGGGTCCAGGTGTACCCTTACCTGGATGACTGGCTGATTGCAGCCCCCTCCAGGTGGGGAGGTGGAGTGCTCCAGGGATCCGGCCGTCCAGGTCTGCTCTCAGATTTGCCTCCTTATCAACAAGGCCAAGTCGGAACTCGTGCCATCGCAGGTGATTCAGTTAATCGGGGCAGAGTTGGACTCTCTTTGAGCCAGAGCCCGGCTCCTGGTGGACAGGGCGGAGGTCCTTTCCTCCTTTACCCAGTCATTTCTGGTTGGGCAGTTGCACCCTGCCCAGGACTTCCTGCGCCTTCTGGGTCTCATGGCGGCCTGCACCAGCATGGTCCATTGGGCCCGCTGGCATATGCATCCCCTGCAATGGGGGCTGGCCCGCCAGTGGTCACAGTACTCTGGTCCTCTGGACCAGCCAGTGATGGTGACCCAGGAAATGTGGAACGGCCTACAGTGGTGGCTCGTTCCAGCTCATCTGCAGGAGGGTATCCTGTTTGTCTGCCCCAAGCCTATGGTCACTCTGACGGGTTGGGGTGCCCATCTTGGGGAGCTCAGGGCCCACTGCCTCTGGTCCCCTCAGGAGTCTCGATGCCACATCAACCTGCTGGAGCTTCGAGCTGTCCGACTAACCCTCACCGCCTTTGCTCCGTTTGTACGGGGTCAGTGGTCCAGGTCCAGACGGACAACGCCACGACAATGTGCTACCTTAACTGACAGGGCGGGATGCACTCCTTGCCCCTGTGCAAGGAGGTTCTCCACACTTGGTCTCTCGTGATCAGCCTGGAGGCGGATCTCCTAGCCATCCATGTGGCAGGAGCCTCCAACAGTCTGGACGATGCCCTCAGCCGGATAGGCGCTGCATCTCAGGAGTGGTCTCTCCTGCTGGAGGTAGTACTAGATCTGTTCTCCCATTGGGGCACCCCTCAGGTGGACCTGTTTGTCTCAGGGAGAATCGAAGCTGAGGCTGTTGCAAGCCCGCCCCTCAGCAGGGCTCGCTACAGGGGGATGCCTTATCGAGGCCATGGACCCCGGGCCTCTTCTACACCTTCCCTCCATTTCCCTTGATCCACAAGGTGCTTCTCAAGGCGAAGAGGGACAAGGCGCAGGTGATTCTGGTAGCCCCAGACTGGCCCCGCCAGTACTGGTACCCAATCTCCTCAGCCTCAGCTCCAGGCTCCCGAGGCGGCTTCCAGCCTGCCCGGACCTGCTCTGTCAACAAGGGGAAGGTTCTCCACCCGGACCTTCAAGCCCTGCACCTGAAGGCCTGGTTCCTGAGCGGCTAGAATTCCAGGCCTTGGGTCTTTCCGATGAGGTCCTCAGCATAGCTGAGGCATCCTGCAAGAAGTCAACCAGAAAATGCTATGCCTTCAAATGGAAGAGATTCTCCATTTGGTGTCAGGACAAAGGGTTGGACCCTTCTTCCTGTTCCTTGGCTAGCATTTTGGACTACCTGTGGTCCCTTTCTCAGCTAGGGCTTCGGTCAACGACCCTTAAGGTGCACCTAGCAGCCATCTCTGCTTACCGGGCGCAGGCCGGCAAGCAGTCGGTGGCGCAGGAGAAGTTGGTCAGGCGCTTTTTCAAAGGCCTTGATCACATATCCCCTCTGGTGCGAGAACCTTCACCTCCGTGGGATCTACTGCTGGTATTGGCTGAGCTCAGAGGCAAGCCATTTGAACCGATGCACAGGTGTGACATCTCTCACCTGTCGTGGAAGACCGCCTTCTTGGTGGCTGTCATGTCAGCCAAAAGGCTGGGAGAGCTCCAGGCCCTTTCTTTTAAGTCTCCTTATCTGGTCTTCCACAGGGACAAGGTTGTCCTGCGCCCCGGCCCGAAATTCCTTCCGAAGGTGATGTCGGAGTTCACCTTAACCAAGTGTCGACTCAGCCGGTGTTCTACCCCAGTCGCACCTCATAGGCCGAAATATAGGCTCCATACCTTGGACCCTAGAAGAGCACTCTCATTATAAGGAGCGGACGGCTGAAGTTCGGGGAGAGGTTCGCCAGCTGTTTGTCACCTACGCTGAAGCCGCACCTGGCATGCCTGCAGCCAAGCGAACCGTAAGCAGGTGGGTCACTTTCTGCATAGATCTCTGCTATAGGTTGGTGGGCATGGAGCCTCCCAAAGGGATAAGAGCTCATTCTTCCCGCCATACTGCTGCTTCAGTGGCTGCTTCTAGGGACGTCCCTATGCAGGAAATCTGCAGGGCTGCTACCTGGAAGTCGGCACACACCTTCATTTCCCATTACCACATTGACCTTGAGTCATACAGGGATGCTGGTTTTGGGACCTCGATTCTCCAGTCCTTATTCCCTAAGTAGGGGGTGCGCGCCTTGCCTCCCTCCTCCCGGAGAACTGCTAGGAGTCTGCCAGTAAGTGTGGATTGAAAAACATATCCTTGTCCCTAGAAATACAGGTTACTCACCTGTAACAGGAGTTCTAGGAGTGGTATATGTTGTTTATACACACAACCCACCCAACCTTCCCGGCTTCAATGCACAACCTGGCTTCCAGCGGGCTAGATCTGGCGTAATGGGGCAGAGCCGAGGGTTTTACTACCCAGATGGGTGGGAGGAGCCAGCTTGAAGACCTTCCGGCAACATTTAAAGCGGCAAGGAACTTGCCAGTAAGTGTGGATGAATAGCACATACCACTCCTAGAACTCCTGTTACAGGTGAGTAACCTGCATTTCCACACCATTCCTTCAACCAGGAGTTCAATTTCTGGATACAAGAGACTTGGGGACCCCCATGGACTGATATTACCTCCGAGAGGAGACTGAGCATGCTGTTTGCTTTAGGCTTCCCCCTTTTCCTGAAATCCTCTTCGATTCTGGCCATCTCTACCTTGTCCCCTGCCAGGTCATTTGTCCCCAGGTGGACAGTGACATGCGGTTCTGCCTTACTATCGCCCTTGTGATCCTATGGATCCACTTCCATCCCTCCATGCAGTGCTTCCTGGAAGACACTTGACGTTCCTCTCCCCCGTGCTAGGTACCCCTTTTTGGATGGCTGACCCTGTTCCCTCTCTCTAGCTTAACCCACAGTATCTCCCCCTCTTTGTTCCCCTTGAATCTCTGTTTATGTAAACTTCTTTTGTATTTATTACTGTCTAGAAATGTATGTCTTATTCTGATATGTTTATGTCTTAATGTTTCCTGTTTCCATAACTTTAGAATAACACTTACACAGGACTGTTGTAGGGTATTGGATTTCAAATTATTGAAATAGGCAGACAAATCGTAAGGTGCATAAAATAAACTTGGAAGCGTTTGTCATTTTATTAGGACTCCAAAATAAGGCAAAATACAGAAAATAAAGGTTAGCGTAAGGTTAGCATGTCCAACTTAGCATGGCATGACTTCAGCCTCCCTGCTGAACACCCTGAAGGTCTTGCACCTTCCCTTGCCTGTCAGTAACTGACCACCCTATCTCTAAAAAAACAAACAAAAAAAAAAAAACTAGCCCCTAGTGGCAGGCTTAAATACATTTCTAAGAGTGACATCCCCATCAGGTGACCATGTAATTCTGTCTCCCTGCAATTTCTTCTTTTAAACATTACAAAAGTCCCTTTACAATCTGCTATCTGCTGTGGACTAACAGACTGCATCATGACACATAACATTCTCTAGACATACATTACTCAGAAGCTTGCTAAGTTCTTAATTGGGATCTGTGTCCTCATAATGGGGATAAGCCCCTCCCTTGGACAGTGACCTCACATCTTTGGGTCGCTATAAGTTCTTACACTAGGGGCCGCTGCTGCCCTATAGAACTCTGTTCCACAGGAGGCTTCTCCATGAAACGGTAGAGTCCATTCTTGTTTGTGAACTGGGGCCTTTGGAAAAAGTTGCTACATTGGGACTCCTACCATTCACTAGAGACCCACTTATTGCGCAGGATAAGTTCCTATTTACACAACACGACAATATGCTGACAAGATACAGTAGTTTGTACTAGTTTGGCTGTGTGTGTTCTGTTGGAGTTTTGTCCCCAGTTACTATTATACATTTTCCAGACTGTATCCGCTCTATAACATCCAATACGGCACCACAGGTAATGGAACCTTTATAGACCTAATACATGCATATAAAGCAGCATTGTGCAGCCCTGCTGTGGTTTCTGGGATAGCAAGGGAATGAAAGTATAAGGGCGCACTCCTCTTCTCCAGCTAACTCTAACTGCAGAATACATGCTCTACTATTGTTTTTTTTTTTCCCATTTTGTGTGATTATCTTCATGTTCTGTCACACACCACTCTCTCTCTCCTTCTCCCTCGGCAGACACTTTCTAAGTTCAGAGGCTACCTAATTTTAAAGTGCACGCTACCTAGTTCTCTGCCTTTACTTGGGGGTGTTTAAACATAAGATAGGGGTCCCCTGTCACAGTCTTGTAAACTGGACTGTAAAGTCAAATGACCTGTTTTCTTCCTGTATAAAAATAAAGCTTTACCTACCTATCTAACTTCACTCCCTGGGTAATTGAGTCCACCACCAGGAGTAGCTTCCTCTGGGTTCCTCCCCCCTTCCCTGGTGCTCCATCACAGAGGACCTGCCCATCCTTCTTTGTCTCAGCTGTGGGTGCCCTTGTGGAGCTTTCCCGCTCCTCCAAGACAACGTAGGAGTTACTTAGCTAGGCTGGTTGGGGAAGTGCTTCAGACCACCCCCTCCCACACTCTCCCTGAGCCCACTGTGGTCCAACCACTCCTCCTTCTGGCATCCTTTGAGGTTCTGGTTGTGGACATGGTGGCCTCTGGGTGGGGGTGAAGGTCCCCAGTATCTTGGCAGACTCTGCTCGGAGACAGGCAGCCTCCTCCCTCAAACCAGAGAAGTGCCTGCAGATGGGGCAGCACCGCATGATCCAGAATGATGTTCTGTACACTGCGGCCCTGCACCCACTGTATTCCTTCCTGTTACAGGAAGCACAGTAAGACTTCTTGAGGGTATTCATGGTTATTTTGCATGTGCCCATGGTAGGAATTTATTCAGCTGCCACCTGGAGTACTCTCTACACTTTCATTAAACACTACACACTACAGTCTGGATGTCATCGCAAAAGAGGGCTAGCTTTGGCCTAGCTATGCTTCCTTTTTTCTTGGGCCTGTAGCCTCCATCTACCCAGATGGTTCATTGCCAGTACTGCTTGGTACTCGTTCCATAGGTGTAGCCTGATGAGAGAGATCCTTGAAGATAAAAGTTAAGTACTTACTGTAGCAGTAGCTCTTTGAGAGAATCTCATCAGGCCATGCTGTCCCACCCTCCATTCCCCTTCGAGGTCGCTAGATCTGTAAATACTGTCTTTCTCCAGGAAGGTATATCCGTTGCTTTCTGTCTCGCCTAGTTGGCAGAGTTATGGGATCTCTCTTGGTTCCCTGCAGGGTGGTCCTGCGAGCATGTTCTCCGGCGGGGTACTGAGGAGGTAAGGGGTCACTCGCACTATTATGGCAGAGCAGACATCCGATGTTGTCATGGGCGGCCCTTAATGGACTGTTTGCAAAAGTTTCCTTGTTGTCCTGGAGCCTGGTGGCTGAGTTCCATAGGTGTGGCCTAATGAAAGGGATTCTCTTGGAAGATCTACTGTTACAGTAAGTACGTAACTGTTCTATTATACCTTTCCTCTGGTCCTTCTCATTCTGAGAGTTCTGCCCAAGCTACAGACCATGCATGCCACCCTACTAGTGGCTACCATCTGGACTCACCAGATTGAGTTTTCACTTCTGCAGCACTTAGCAGTGTAGCCTCCAGATCTTACTTTGAGGAAGGCTCTTGCAGCAGGCCACACCAGTAAGACTGTGGCCAGACACTAGGACCACATGGAAAACTTCTAGCTAGCAGTCTACCATGGGGGGAATGCCCCTGTCGACGTCATTCAACTGATGTCAGCATAACCTACAGTATATACGAGGGCGGGCCCCCATACCATCTCAGTTGCTTTCCTGCCGTCAACCTGCACACATTGGACCTTAGCAGATGCCACCGTTAGTCAACTGTTTCCTGCGCCTACCGCACTTTGTTTCCTTCTTAGTGTAAACATAAAATTTTTTTTTTTTTTTTTTTTCCCCAGACTAGTTTTTCTCCACCAACCTTATCTTCGACCACGTGCTGCAGCAAACAGATTACTGAAAAGGACAGCCACTTTGCGTGTCTGCTCAGCCTAGGCCCCAGCCACGACACTGAAGCCTGCCAGTTTTGCCAGAAATTCAACCAGGCCAGTCAGAGGTGTCATTTAAAAACTCTGAAGAGCTGTCTGTTAAAGCAGAAGTTGGTTGCCATGGAAAGGGAGCTGCAGGTTAAGATCTCTTCGGCCTCGCTGGCCCAGCCCTCCGGGGCCTCTTCCCATAAAGAGAAATCCAGGAACCATAAGCACTGGGGCAAACACCAGGAATGGGCCCGATCAGCTGCTTGGTCACAGTTGCCCCAGAAATCGTTGACTGTGACAGGGCTGTCCTCCCGCTGGGAGTAGGATTCTCCAGCCCCGCCAGGTCTGTCTTCCTCCAGATTCCCGGTGGCTCCAGCGCCTACCCTAATCTCTGTCTCGGGTGGTGGCTCTTTGAGGAAGGGGACTTCGTCACCGGCCCCCCCACCGACACTCAGGCCGTTATCCTCCATGGGCTTTCAGCCAGGTGGCTCAGCTTGTCCTTGGCCTTTTGGTGGCAGCTGTACAACTTCAGCCTCCCCGCCCTTTCACTGCCTTTGACTCCCATCTCGTGGCAGTCACCAGTCCGGCTAGGCAAAACCCGCAGCAGGCCACTGCAGTCTCCTCCTCCCTGGCATCACCACTGCCTTGGGGGACTTCAACCCCTCAGGTGCTGGCTTCGCTTGTAGGGCTGGCCCAGGTGGACCCTTCACCCGGCCATGCTAGACCTGCACCTGCTGGGCTGCCTGTACTGCCACAGCCCCAGCCTTTGGGTCTGGCACCGTAGTCGCTGCTGCTGCAGCCAGTGACCATTGACCCATCGCTAGATCGCTGTCCAGCATCAGGTGGACCAACGCCTGGGTATTCTTCATCCCTTCGGCCAATTTTTCCCATACTATGGGCATTGGTACTCATTGCCCTCCATTTTTTGATGGCCTTACCCCTTTTAGCTCCATTCCTCTCCTTACTGCCTTTGCCTCCATTTACCCCAGCCCTTCTCCCTGTTGACTTCTCTGTTTTGGTGTTTACCTCGCCAACTGCCCTCCTTTGTGGGGGGAGGAGAGCTGGGATTTCCCTGCTGCTTTTCAGTGCCTCCCCTTGGCTAGTTTAAATGCTTGCCAATGAATCATTTAAACCCCTCACCTATGATCCTGGTTCCCCTTCTGGACGGATAGTCAATCCCGCCAGTATAGGCCTGCGTCCCTCCAGGTGAACCCCCAGTCCCCAATGAAGCCAAAACCTTGAGCACTGCACCAGTTTTTCAACCATTGATTGAATACCATGGTGCGGAAGCACCCTAGCCTCACCCATGTCATAGACAGGCAGCACCTCTGAGAAGGTTCCTTGCGTGCTACTTTTCTAAGGCCCCTCCCCAACTCCACAAACTCCCCCTGCACTGCTCTGATCCCATTCTTAGCCAGATCATTTGTCCTTAGGTGGACAGTGACGTCCAGCTCCTTCCCCCGTGCAGCAGCTCCTGCAATCCTGAGGATTCGCTCCCTGTCCCTCCAAGCCATGGTGCTGGGCAGGCATCTTGCCTCTCTCTCCCCTTCCTCCCCCAGTTCTACCCCTCCTAACAGAGTCCCCCACCAGGAGTTTACTTCCCCTGTGGGGTCCCGTGCCACCCTCCTGTGTGTCTCCTTTGTGGAGGTTCCCAGCATCCTCCTTTGTCTCCACTGCGGGTGCCTCCACAGAGGAACCACGCTCTGCCAGAATGGCGTATGAATTGTGGAGAGGTACAGTTGGAGGGATGCGCCTCTGTTCCACCACCCTCACCCTTCATGAGCCCACCGTGGTCCAACCGCTCCTCTTTCTTGGCAACCTGTGTGGCAGCAGTGGCAGCCCTGGTGGTCCCTGGGTGGGAGAGGAGGTCCCCTGAATCCTGACCAACTCGGCCTGGAGACTAGCAACCTCCTTCCTCAGCCCAGAGAGGTGCCTGCAGATGGGACAACACCGCATCCTCCAGAATGTCTCCTGGAAGACTGCCGCTACACAGCAACTGCACTGCACCACTTCCATAATGTCTTATTTGTGGCCACATGACTGTCGTTTTGTATGCTTACTCTTTCCTCTCTCTCTTTACTTTTTTTTTTTGCCTTTTTTCTCCCTGTTTTCCTACTGCCTCACTGCCCTTACAGCTCCTGCCCTTCCTTATCTGGGACAGGAAGTTCCTGTACCCCTCAGTAGTCTCCTTCTTACTTGCTCAGAGGCAGATCTCCAGCAACTAGGTGAGGGAGAGCTATTCTTTTTCCTTCTAGGGTGGTGAATCTTTTGCACCTCTGATCACTCTTTCTGCACCCAAACAGGAAGTTCCTGTAGTCAGTCAAATCCAGTGCCTATAAAAATGGAACTGGCTAAGGGTGGAGGGGAGGGCTGTATAGTCCTAGTAGTAGAGTTCTAGCACCTGCCTCCTTCCTCTTGGTGCTCTCTATCAGTCCTTTCATTGGCCCTCCCACAAGCAAACTCTGGGACAACCTAAGAGTCAGCAGAAGGGCAAGACCACAGCAGCCCCTGCTGCTGCTGCCACCGTTGTCAGAGCTCCCACGGCCGAGGATCCAAGGGAGGTGGTCTGGTGTCTGTTCTGTCTCTCTGTCTGGACGGGTGGAGGGAAGTGACCACAGACAACTGGGTGCTCTGGATCATGGCTCACGATCACACTCTGGAATTCCTAGAGTGGCCACCCATAAATCCTCATGCCCACTGTTCTTACCCTCCAGCACACCCTTCTCTGGTTTGGGAGGAAATTCAGGCGCTTCTTCAAAAAGAGCCATAGAGCCGTCCCCTCTGGCTCAATGGGGAAGGAGGGGTTTACTCCCACTTCTTCCTTGTCCCCAAAAAGACCGGGGATCTTCTGCCCATCCTGGACTTGTCATCTGAATCTGCATCGAGAATGAGCGCTTCAGGATGGTGACTCTTCAGGGACTGTTACCCCAGTTACCCAGGGTGGTGGTGGGGGGAGAGTTATCTGGTACCAGAGATGTATTCAGTGGGGTCCCACAGGGCTCCGTGCTGGGGCCAGTGTTGTTCAATGTCTTCATCAATGACATTGGGGATGGCATTAAAGGCAAAATGTGCCTATTCGCAGATGACACCAATCTCTGGGGGAGAGTGGACACAGCTGAAGGGATACGGGACCTACAGAAAGATCTGGAAAAGCTGGGGAGGTGGTCCAGGATCTGGCAGCTTGGCGGTAATGCCAAGAAATGCAAAGTTATGCACATTGGAGCCAAGAATCCCAGGACGGAGTATTACCTGGGTGGAGTCCGAGTAGCTGCATCAGAGGAGGAGAAGGACCTGGGAGTGATGATCACTAGTGACCTGAAGCACTCCATGCAGTGCAAGAAAGCGGCAGCAAAGGCAAACAAGATGTTAAGATGCATAATTAGGAGGGTCAGTAGTAGGAGAGAGGCGGTTATATTGCCCCTGTACAGGTCACTGGTAAGGCCGCATCTAGAATATGGAGTTCAGTACTGGTGCCCACACCTCAAAAAAGACACTATCCTGCTGGAGAAGGTACAGAGGAGGGCTACAAAGGTGATAGCCGGTCAGCAGGGCAAGGTATACAAGGAGAGGTTGAGGGCACTGATCATGTACTCCCTGAAAGACACGAGAGAGAGAGGGGACATGATTGGGACATTAAAGTACTTAAAAGGGATGATAAATGTTGATAAGGAAAGTCTCATTAAGCTGAGTGGCAACCATATCACGAGGGGACTGTCTTAAGCTGGAGGTTGGGCAGTCTAGGAGGGATGTCAGGAAGCGGTTCTTCACAGATAGGGTGGTGGACACTTGGAATGCGCTGCTGGAAGAGGTCATCTCATTAAGACAGTGAGCAGCTTTAAGAGAGGCTGGAATAGGCATGGGGAAAGATGAGAATCATGGGTAGGGAGGAGTGGGGAAGGAGGGCCGGGACATTGGCTCAAGCTGTGGACCCTGCAGTACGAGCAGACTTGATAGACCAAATGGCCTTCTTCTGCTGGCTTGTTCGTATGTTCGTATCAGAGGGACTGGCTCTGTTCTCTGGCTATGCAGGATGCCTTCACTTTCAGGGAGCCCATTATCAGTTTCAGGCCCCCCCCCCCTTTTTTTAGCCTTTCTTTGGCCCCCCGGGAATTTACCAAATACCTGGTGGCAGTGGTGGCTGCCGCATTGAGGAGGCAGGGCTTCTGTGTGTTGCTCTAACTGGATGACTGGCTGCTTGCAGCCCCCTCCAGGGAATATTTGTTCAAGGAGCGTGGATATGTTCATCCACACTTCTTGGAATGTCCCTTTCCCTGTTAAATCTTGCCAGAAGTCTTCATGCTGGCTCCTTCCACCAACCCGGATGGTATAAACCTCAGCTCCGCCCCATGACGCTAGATCTTCCTTTCCGCTAGAACATACAGGTTCCCTCGTGCTTCGCAGCAGTTCATAGGCCCTGGATTCAAAGCATCGGTTTTTACCTCATCTTACCTTAAAACTCGTTAGAGTTGACAATTCCGATGATAGCGCATCGGACATGGAGGATAAATCTGCTCCCGGATTTCACTGGTGCTCTTGCGGCCAGAAGACGTCGTGCACCGATCCCCTCCTAACGTGTCTACTGCCTAGGTGTCGGACATAACACCTCCACCTCCACGTTCTACCTGGCCTTCCATACCAACGACCTGGACGACCGCTTGGCGCACCTAAAATTGGGGAGACCGGAGAAAAGGAACTCGCTGGTGAAATCTAAGGCGACAAGGTGGGCGGTTTCCACGGCTGCGGGATCCGCTGAGCAGTTGGAGCAAATGAAGGCTTTCGAGGAGGAAGTGGCTCAAGCTTCGGCCAGTTGGAGCTATTTTGTTCCTATGAACCTCGGTTCCACCATTTCGGGCTCCTTCAGGTTGTGCCAGTCTCTCCCCACCAGGGGTGAGGCGCCCTCGGTCTCTCACTCCTACCACCCTCTGAAGAAGGATAAAGACCTGAAATCTTCGTCCAAGCGAAGATGTTCTTGGGACCGAGAAAGGTCAGAGTCCCAGGAACATGTGGTCTCTACCTCAGTCGAGATCGCATCCTTGGCCGCTGGCTTCACAGATCTTCCGTCTGGCCAAGAGACCGAGGAAGTGGCCAAGGCTGAGATTTCTCTCGACCTTATTGACCCTATTTTGCCGATTCCAGTCAACGATCTTTTGGAAAGGACTCTGGTCCTTGTCTTTCCCGATGAGGAGACCCAGCCTGCTGGTGTCCCCATTGAGGAAATGGTTCCGGACCTTCTGTTTTCACTGAACCCGGTGTCTCCTGATCGATCTCGATAGAGGTCCAGAACCCCTTCGGCCGAAAGAGTCGTAAGCACTCTAAAAAGAGGCATCGCCACAGATCCTTATCCTCATCAGACGAGGAGAGGCTTCGGAAACTCTACTATGAGGATCTTATGTGGCAGCAACTGATTTTGACTGGGCAAAAGCTGGCTCCGCCATCTACCACGGCCATCACTTGGCTTCCGCCTCCTGGGCCGACCCAACCGGAACTGAAGCCTTCGGTTCCCCCGCTCGCGGGGCCGGCCCATATCCCTGCTCAGCCCATCACGGGGTCTCCACCGATTCTGGTGGAACCACCGCCTAAGCAGCCTCGGGAAGGGGCTCTCTCGAAAGAGGACTGTACAGACACCGGGCTTCCCAAACGTCTGTCCATTATGGTTACCCCCGACCGCCCCCAGTGGATCAAAGGGGACCTAGGCGGGAGACCGTTGTATCACGACTCCTCTGATTCTGATATCGGAGGACTGATCTCCCATCCTGGGGATAATGAGTCCTCCATGGCAGGTTTAGAGGAGGGTCGTTCCTCCTTTCAGGGCATTCTCTGCCTGATCTCCAAATCCACCAGAATGCCCCTGGAGTCTATCCAGAAAAAGACGGAGTACCCCCTTAAGGACATCTAAAAACGGAGGATACCCCGATGGAGGCCTTTCCAGTGGCTGAAGCAATCACTGGCCCGGCCCTAGAGCTCTGGCAGCGCCCAGCTTCCTGCCCAGCACTGTCAGCCCGCAAGTATGTGGTGCCCATGGGGTCCCTGCCAGATTCACAAAACACCCTTCAGCCGAAAGCCTGGTGACCACTTCTGTGTTTAGACGTTCTGGTAGCTCGGCCGACACAGACTGACCTCCGGACAAGGAGTCCAAAAATATTGACCACTCTGCCAGCAAGGTCTACGCGGCCTCTTCCTTAGGCCTTCATCAAGCCAGCTCGGCTGTCATTATGGCACACTTCTCTCATGCCCTCCTCTGGTCATTAGATGAAGTCCTCCCTCATCTCCTGGCGGGCATGCAGACCACGGTCAAGCAAGTCCGTGATCAGCGCCGTGCTGTTGCAAAACAGCAGCTCCAGATGGCCCTAGACATTGGGGACTCCTGTGCCTGTTCATTAGCAGCCGCAGTGGCCACTCGCCACAGGGCCTGGCTGAGGCTATCCTCCTTCCCGGCGGATACCCAGCACAAGTTAGCTGACATTCCTTTCCTTGGCACTGACTTGTCCAGTCCAGGAGTTGGCCGGTCACCTTCAGCGTATCGAGCAGTCCAATGCCCTTTGGATGCTACATCTGCAAAAGATTCTTCTGGCAAGAACCAGCGGAAAAAGAAGCCATTTCGGCATTCTTCCCCTGTGGTCTGGCAGTCCTATCAAGGAGGCTAGAAGCAACAGCAGCTGGCTCAAGCTTGGCACCCTCGGCCCAAGCAGGGTCCTCAACAGCCCTGTAAAGGAGGCCGAGGCACAGGTCCAAGAGACTCCTCCTCCTCTAAGCCTGCTCAGTGATGGGTTTGGGGGTCGCCACCCCTACACCCATTATGCCAGCTCTGGGTCCTCCTGTAGGGGGCCGGCTCCGCCACTGTCATTCTGCCTGATCAGATATCACTTCGGATAGGTGGGTTCTAGAAGTGGTCAGTCAGGGACTGCCTCTGGAGTTTGAGCAGTACCATCCCAGCCGAGCCCGCGCCCCTCTGGAAGAAAGGATCTCAGCTTGCACTCAGTCTGCTCTCAGAGACGATATAGCTCAGCTCCTCTGCAAGGAGGCGGTGGCTCCAGTACCGGATCCTCCTTCAGACCCAGGCTTCGTGTCCAGATACTTCTGGTGCCCAAGCAGACGGGGGAGTTGGCATCCCATCCTAGAGCTCCACGACCTGAATCAGTATCTCAAGTCACGCACCTTCCGGATGGTAACTCTGAACCAGATCATACCATCCCTGGAGCAAAACATGTGGTTCTATTTACTGGATCTACAGGACGCGTTCTTTCACGTCCCAATCCGTCCGTCCCATCAGTGGTTCCTCCACTTCAGGGTCGAAGGGACCCTGTACGAGTTCCGAGCCATACCATTCGGCCTGTCATTGGCCCCGTGGGTCATCACCAAGTGCATTGCAGTGGTGGCAGCCTATCTTGGGCATCGGAGTACGAATCTACCCTTATCTCAATGACTGGCTCTTGGCAGGTTCCTCCCTTCAGAAGGTGGAGAGGGCCAGGGATCTGGCTCTCCCAACCTGCTCCCAACTCGGCGTCCTGATCAACGAGGCCAAGTCGGAAATCGTGCCTGCTCAGGTGATGGGCTTCATCAGGGCAGAGCTCAATTCTTGTCAAGCCAGAGCTCGGCTCTCGGCGGACAGGGAGGAGGTGTTCTCCTCCTTTGCCCGATCATTTCTGGTTGGGCACTTGCGCCTTGCCCGGGACTTTCTGTGCCTTGTGGGTTGCATGGTGGTGTGCACCTCAGTGGTCCGTTGGGCCAGGTGGCACCTACGCCCCCTCCAGTGAGAGCTGACCGCTCAGTGGACTCAGCGCCATGGTCATTTCGACCAGCTGATCACTGTAACCCAGAAGATGTGGTGCGCTCTCCAGTGGTGGAGCGCCCCAGAACGGTTGCTAGAAGGGATCCCGTTTGTCCTCCCAGAGCTGACTGACGTCCTTATGACCAGTGCACCTCTCATGGACTGGGGAGCCCACGTGGGGGACAACAGGGCACAAGGGTTTTGGACCCCTGAGGAGTCCCGATGTCACATCAACCTGTTGGAGCTCAGAGCAGTCAGACTGGCACTGTCGGCTTTCACTTCTCCGCTCCAGGGTCAAGTAGTTCAAGTCCAGACGGGCAATACCACGACCATGTACTACCTCAACAAACGGGGTGGCACGCACTCCCATTTGCTGTGCAAGGAGGCGCTCCGCATCTGGACCCTTGTAAGTTGTCTGGAGGCGGATCTGTTAATCAATCATGTGGCAGGAGTCTCGAACCAGCTGGCGGATGCTCTCAGTTGCATAGGCCAGACATCCCAAGAATGGTCTCTCCATCCAGAGGTAGCTTTCAGTCTGTTCTCCCGTTGGGGCAAGCCGTTGGACTTGTTTGCCTGCAGGGAAAATGACAAGCTGAGGCTGTACCATGCCCGCCCCCCTCAGCAGGGCTCCCTGCATGGGATGCCTTCTCGAGGCCTTAGACCACAGGCCTCCTCTACCATTTCCCTGCATTTCCCTTGATCCACAAGGTGTTACTCAAGGTGAGGAGGAACAAGGCAAGGGTGATCCTGGTAGCCCTAGATTGACTGCTCCAGTTCTGGTATCCAGATCTCCTCAGCCTCAGCTGCAGGCCCCCGGAGCAGCTTTGTACATGCCCGGACCTAATATCTCTGAACCAGGGGAAGGTATTCCATCTGGACCTTCAATCCCTGCACCTCACAGCCTGGTACCTGAGCGGCTAAAGTTCCAGGCTCTGGGTCTTTCCGAGGATGTCTACACCGTGGTGGAGGCATGTCATAAAGAATGGACCAGGAAATGTGCCTTCAAATGGAAGAGATTTTCCATTTGGTGTCAGGGTAAGAGTCTGGACCCCTTATTCTGCTCTGTGGCTAACATTCTCTACTACCTTTGGTCTCTCTCCAAAGGGGGGTCTGCGGTCATTGACCCTTAGGGTGCACGTGGCAGCCATTTCTGCTTACCAGGCACTGGCCGATCAGCTGACATTGGCACAGGAGACAGTGGTCGGGCACTTCAAAGGCCTGGATCACATGTCCCTTCCGGTGCATGAACCTCCACCTCTGTGGGATCTACTGCTGGTTTTGGCAAAGCTCATGGGCAAGCCATTCGAACCCATGCACAAGTGTCAGCTTTCACACTTGTCGTAGAAGACTGCCTTCCTGGTGGCTATCACGTCAGGCAGAAGGACATGGGAGCTCCAGGTGCTTTCGGTGGATTCCCTTTATCTGGTCTTTCACAGGGACAAAGTTGTCCTGCGACCCCACCCCAGATTCCTTTCGAAGGTGGTATCAGTTTCATCTTAACCAGGTGCTGACTCTGCCGGTATACTAATCTATCTACACCTTGGACTCAGAGTACAGGCTCCATACTCTGGACCTGAGACATGCTGTCTCCATTTATAAGGAGAGGACGGCAGAAATTCAGGGAGAGGTTCGCCAGCTGTTTGTCACCTATGCTGAAGCCACTTCTGGCAGACCTGCAGCCAAGTGGACCACTGCTTCCAGGGACATCCCTATCCAGGAAATCTGTCTGGCTGCTGCCTGGAAGCCGGCAAACACCTTCATTACCCTCTACCATATTAACCTTGTCATGCTGGGATGCTGGTTTTGGGGCCTCAGTTCTCCAGTCTCTTTCCTAAGTAGGGGGTGTGCGCCTTGCCTCCCTCCTCCTGGAGAACTGCTTGGAGTCTGCCAAGAAGTGTGGATGAACAGATCCACACTCCTAGAACAGATTACTCACCTGTAACAGTAGTTCTAGGAACGGTATGTTCATCCACATGCACCCACCCGACCTCCCCGGCTTCAGGCGCATAACCTGGCTTCCGGCGGGCTAAAGTCTGGCATCATGGGGTGGAGCCGAGATTTATACCACCTGGTTGGGTGGGAGGAGCCGGCTTGAAGACTTCCAGCAAGATTTAAAGGGGAAAGGGACATGCCAAGAAGTGTGGATGAACAACATATAGCACTCTGAGAACTGCTGTTACAGGTGAGTAACCTGTTCGTTCGAACCCTGGAATCAACCTTCAGTCTTTTCCAGGCCTTGGGGATCACCATAAATCTGCCAAAGTCATGCCTCTTTTTGCCAGCATCTCCAGTACATAGGGGCAGTTCTGGACACCAGTCAGGCAAAGCCCTTTCTGCCCAAGAACAAAGCCGAGTGACTGATGGTGCAGGCCTGTTTGGTTTCCTTATGTTGGCCGGTCCAAGCTAGGGTCTTCCTGTGCCTTCTGGGCTGCATGGCGGCAGCAGTTGCCATGGTCTCCTTGGCTCGGCTGCTTCCTCGGTGGACCTTGAGGGTCCAGTGGGACCAGCGTACCGACTACCTGCAACAGTTGGTCCTGCTCTCCGACCTGGTCCAGTAGGCTCTGTTATGGCTGGACCCTGCCAACCTCCTTTGGGAGTATCCTTTCTGCTCCCAGCCCTCCCCCTGACAGGTTCTCATGACAGATGCATCCGGCCTGGGCTGGGGCACTCATCTGGCAGAGCATCAGACCCCAGGGTACCTGGTTGCAAGCGGAGCAGGGTCTCCACATCAGCGTCCTGGAGATGCGGGCAGTCCTCTATGCCCTGCAAGTCTTTCAGACTAGTTTCCTCCCCAGTCCACTGTTGCTGCAGACTAACAACGTTTGTGGTATACTACATCAACAAGCGGGGAAGGGGGGCCCATTCTTGCCTCCCTGTGTTGGAAGGCGATGAGTCTGGTTCTGGGCCATCTAGCACAGTCTGGAGCTCTTGGCCTTGCATGTTCCAAGCGTTCAAAAAGCCTTGGCTGACTGTTTCAGCCGCTCCAGATTGCGCGCTCACAAGTGGGGACTTCTAACCTCAGTTTACCTCAGTACAGAATTGCTGCTTTTTGTTCGCTCGATCTCTGGCTGGAGTTTTCTGGCAAGATGCATTGTCCCTCTCTTGGAAGGTGAAGTTTCTGTACCCATTCCCACTCCTGCTGAGGGTTCTGCTCAAGCTCCTGTTGGAAGGAGCGGAGATGGTTCTAATAGCTCCCTTCTGGCCACACCAGATTTGGTTTTGCCTGCTAAAATGGCTAGCTGTGGAACCTCTGGTGCCCTTGCACCTATGCACCGGCTTACTCTCCCAGGAACAGGGCACCCTGGTCCATCTGGACCTCTGGTCCCTGCATCTGCATGCGTGGCTCCTGCATACCTAGCTGTTGCCCACTTTGGAGTATCCTCTAGGGTTGTTGACGTCCTGGTGGTGGCCAGGAAACCCTCCACCACGGCCACCTATGCTATGAAATGGAAACTATTCTCCATTTGGGCCGCTGCTTGCTATTTGGATCCATTCACCTGCCTGGTAAATCTGGTGTTGGAGTTCCTTCTTTAAATTTCGGATTCAGGCCTGAGGTACTCCTCCCTTAAGGTACACCTTTCCACCATCTCTGCATATCATGCACCTATTGAGGGCAAAGCTGTCTCCCAGCTCGAAGTGTTCCGCACGTTCCTATGGGGCATATTACATCTGAAACCTCCCATTCAGGACCCGGTCCCTAAATGGGACCTCAACTTTATGTTGAAGAAATTCATTTTACCTCTTTTTGAACCGGCTGTGAGTTGCGAGCTGCACTTTCTGTCATTGAAAGCACTCTCTTTAGTTGCTTTTCTTCTCAAAGGATTTCCTAGCTATGGGCTCTTATGTGTAAGGAGCCTTATTTGGTTTTTCATAAAGAAGGATGTATTTGCGTACTAATCCCAAGTTTTTGCCTAAGGTGGCATCTGAATTTACTTTAAATTAATCCATCTACATACCAGTTTATTTTCCAGAGTGTCCTAAACAGGGGGAGGTGTTGCTCAGTACTTTGGTCACAGAATGTTGCAGCACTACACAAACCTCACCAAGTCTTTCAGAAGAAAGGATCTGTTTAGTTCGCCCCCAAGAGAGAGGGCACTCCTCTTTCCAAACAGTGTTTGTCTAAGTGGTTAGTGAATTCCACTGTACAACAAACACCTTCCAGGAGTGGTCAAGGTCCATTCCACCAGGGGTATGGCTGCTTCCATGGCTTGCTTCAGAAATGTCTGCTGTAGACATCTGTGCAGCTGTCACCTGGAGTCATGTCCACACCTTCACCAAGCATTACAGTCTGGACATCCCCTCTAGGCGTAGCCAGTTTCGGCCTGACAGTTCTTCAGGACCTTCTGTCATGAGCTCTTGACTGCAGACCTGTCTTCCTCCCAGTGCTGTTATCCTGGTGATAACTGGTAGCGTGTGGGACTCTGTCCTACCAGTGTGGCCTGCTGAAGAGCCTTCCTCAAAGTAGGATAGTACAGTTATGTAACAACTTACTGTAACAGTAGATCGATAGAAGCTCTTCAGCAGGCTCTGCTTTCTTTCCCTCCCTCCTCCTGCTGTCCCTTCTCTGTTGACTTTCTT
The DNA here is from genome assembly GCA_016271365.2 of Neoceratodus forsteri. NCBI lineage: Eukaryota > Metazoa > Chordata > Ceratodontiformes > Ceratodontidae > Neoceratodus > Neoceratodus forsteri. The sequence continues at coordinate 115,726,438 of CM057454.1, forward strand.
CTGCCTGTCTTTTGGCTCTCAGGAAACCTCTTCGATTCTCCTTCATCTGCTTGTACTGGTTCTTTGGTGGGAAAACTGAGGTGGTGTGGGGGACTGCCCTCCTATATAGGCTATGTTGACATCAGCTGACTAGTTTTCCATGTGGTCCTAGCCTGGCTGCGTAGTCCTACCGGTGTGGCCTGCTGCAAGAGCTTCTCTTGGAGATCTACTGTTTTATGATAGGTTCTTATGCAACTGTGTTTTCAGCTGCTTTTGTCTCTGCTTCTGCTGTCCAAGGGTTCCTGGTCCGTCTGGATCTGCCGTCCCTCGATTTGCATGCCTGGCTCTAAACCAGAGAAGGGTGTACTGGAGGGTACAAAGAAGAAGCCATTGCTATTTATGGGGTTTCACCCCAGGTGGCTGAAGCCTTGCTTGTATGTAGAAAGCCTTCAATTAGACATGCCTATTCACTAAAGTGGAAGTGCTTCTCAATAGTTTGGCTGCCATTTTAGCTTTTCATGCCCCCTATTGAGGGGCCAGTGACATAACTGGAAGGGTCTCGCATGTGTTTTATAGAGGCATTCCGCACATGCGTCCCCCTATTCATAAACCAGTTCCAGTTTACTCTGGCTCTGTTTGAGCTTGCTGCAACTTGAGATGTTTCCTTTAATGGAAATCACTTTTTCTTGTCTGTGCCTTTAGCTCGTAAAATTTCTGAGCTTCAGACTCTCATGGCTGGAGCCGCCTTATTTGAATTTCCACAAAGACAGGGTGTCCTTGCAGACTAGTCCTTGTTTCTGTCCAAAGCTGGCCTCTGATTTCACATTGAATCAGACAATACACATTCCTGTGTACCATGCTAACGAAGGTGAGGCATTGCTCCATGCACTTGATGTATTCTATCTTGCTCGCACAAAGGACTGCAGAAAGTCCTCTCAGCTTTTTGTCACTTGCTCACAGTAACCTTGTGACTAACAGTGCTTGTCCAAATGATTGGTCAGCTGTGTTTTTTTTGTTATAGAACTGTCTCAGAAGATGCTGTCAGCAAGGACTAGGGCAACATTTTCCTTAATGCTTTTCTTCCCTTTGCTCTGATCCAGAAAGTACTCATGAAAGTGAAGGTTGAAGATGTGAGCAAGCACCTAATCGTACCAAACTGGCCCAGACAACCATGAGACCATTTGCAGTCTACCCCGTGCTGATTTACTGACAGTCCCAAAAGGCCAGGTGGACCATCAGAATGTGGACTCCCCATCTAACATGGTTCCTGAAGGGATAGTTTTCATACTTTACACTCAGGTTATTGAGGTCCTGAAAATGGTCAGAAAGACTTAAAAATGGAAAATATTAATTTTCTGCAGAAACCATTCCCTTTCAGTTGAGAAAGCAGACATTGCATTGATTATTGGAATATTTATTGTATTTGAAGTCTAAGGGTTTAAAGAGCACCTTTTCTGGTGCTCACCCCAGAAACATATAAGAACCCTTACCTGCTCCTATGATAATTTCTGCATAGAATCAGATTTTTCTTGTTAGGAAGGGAAGTGATCATATTTTGGCTTCATAAAGATGAGCCGCCGATCCCTTCAATTTCCTGGTCCTGAGCATCGCCCCCACACTGTCACGTTTTGTGACAGAAACATAGAATTTGGTGGCAGACAAAGACTACTTGACCCATCCAGTCTGCCCATTCCTCCTTCCTACACTATTGATCAGACCGTACCCAATCTGCGGCTTTCTTCCTCCCCACTTCCTTTTCACTATGATTTCCTTGTGCTTATTCCATGCATTCTTGAACCCCGTCACTGTTTTTGTCCCCATCACCTCCACTGGAAGGCTGTTCCAGGAATCCACCACTCTTTCTGTGAGTGAAGTACTTCCTCACATCTCTCACGAGTCTACCCCGCTCCAGCTTCACAGGATGCCCTTCATTATTGAGCACCTTTTTCTTTCTGAAAAATACTTTCTAGGATTGTGGATATGTTGTTCATCCACACTCTTTGGCATGTCCCCTTCCACTTTAAATCTGCCGGAAGTCTTCAGGCTGGCTTCTCCCACCCACCCGGGAGGTAAATGCCTCGGCTCCGCCCCATGACACCAGATCTTCCTTTCCGCAGGAAGATTCAGGTTGCCTCCCTCGTGCTCACGCATTTTGTAGGTCCTGGCTCTAAAACCTTCGGTTATTCCGAAAATCCATCTTGCTTGCATTAGCAAGCGTGAATTTGTTTCTTCAATTATGGAAGACAAGACTTCACCTGGATTTCGTCGGTGCCCTTATGGCCAGAAGATGTCACGCACCGATCCCCACATCGCATGCATATAGTGTCTCTGTGTCGACCACAACATCTCGAAATGCGATTTCTCACTTTCCATCCTAACATCCTTGACGACAGTCTCGCACGCCTAAAGTTGGGGGAGGCCTGAGAAACTGAACCCTCCAGTCAAATCCAGGGAGGCTCAGTGGGCGGTTTTAGCGGCTGCAGGATCTGCCAAGCAATTGGAAGGCATGCAAGCATTCGAAGAGGAAGCGGCTTGGGCTGCAGAAACTACTCTGAGCTTCTTCGTTCCGCTCAACCTGGGCTCCACCTTCTGGGGTTCCTTATGAGAGTTGTGCCAGTCTCTCCCGACCAAGGGAGAGGGTCCTGTGGGCATGCACTCTTCTCGATCCCGTAAACCAGAGAAGGATCCAGAATAGTCTTTGTCTTGATGGAGACGCTCTTGGGAGCGGGAGAGATCTCTGTCCCAGGAACATGCAGTCTCAACTTTGGTCGAGATTGCTTCTTTGGCTGCTGGCTTTTCGGCTTTGCCATCTGGTCAGTCGATCAAACTGGCGATCGATGTAGAAATTGTCACCAACCTGATCGATCCTTTATCGACTACTCCAGTCAACGATTCCCTCGATCGAACTCCGAATTTGGTTTTCCCCGACAAGGAGACCCAGCCTGCTGGGACTCCCATCGAGGAGCTGGTCCCTGACCCAGGGAAATCACCAGTTCCGCCGGTGTCTTCTGAGTGACCAAATCTGCCTGTCCGATCTCGATTGAGGTCTCTGACCCCCTCGACCGAAAGATTGAGGAAGAGCCATAAACGCTCTAAAAAGAGGCAACTCCATTGGTCGTCCTCGTCCTCCCCGGATGAGAAGAGGCTGAGGCAGAAACTCCGGCGCTACGAGGACCTCCTGTGGCAACAGCTGATTTTGACCAGGCACAAGCAGACTCTGGCTCCCACCCTGGCCATTACTTTGCTTTCGTCTCTTAAGCCGTAGCAGACTCCTTCAGAGCCGATTCAGTTCCCCCTCCCATGGAGCCGGTGAAACCTCCAGCTCGGCCTAAGACGGTCTCTTCACTGATCGTGGTGGAACCACCGCTCAAGCAGCCTGTGGGAGGGGCTCCTTCCAAGGAAGATTGGCCAGACACCGGGCTTCCCTGACGTTTGTCAGTCACTGTCACCCTGGACCGCCCTCGGCAGGTCGAAGGTGACCTGGACGGTCGATCACTTTATCAGGATTACTCGGATTCAGATGTCACCGGCCTGCATTGTCATCCCGAGGATGACGTATCAGCTGTTGGACTAGAGACAGAGGAAGGTCCCTCATCTTTTCAGGGCATTCTTTGCCTCCTTTGAGTCGGCAGGGATGCCCCTGGAGCCAGCCAAGAAAAAGGCGGAGTACCCTCTCAACGGTCATCCTCAACAGAGGGGGTACCCAGATGGAGGCCTTTCCTGTGGCCGAGGCTGTTGTTGGCCCGGCCTTAGAACTCCGGCAGCACCCTGCCTCTTGTCCAGCTCCATCTGCCCGCATGGCCCGCAAGTATGTGATGCCCATGGGGTCCGTTGCAGGTTTACAGAGCACCCCTCGGCCAAGAGCCTGGTGACCGCCTCTGTGTCCAGGCGTACTGGCAGTTCTGCAGATACTGACCGACCTACTGATAGTTCAAGCGTTTTGACAATTCAGCCAGGAAGGTCTATGTGGCTTCTTCCTTGGGCCTTAAGTAAGTTCGGCCGTCATCATGGCACACTTCTCCCATGCCCTTTTAGGGTCTCTGGATGAAGTCCTCCCACGGACATGCAGACCACGGTCAAGCAGGTCCAGGATCAAGGCCGAGCTGTAGCCAAGCAGCAGCTTCAGACTGCCCTGGACATTGGGGATTCTTGTGCCCATTCGATGGCAGCCGCAGTTGCCTCTCATCGCAGGGCTTGGCTGAGGCTCTCATCCTTCCTGGCGGATACCCACAACAAACTAACTGACGTACCCTTCCTAGGGACTGACCTGTTCGGCCCGGGAGTGGCTGGTCACCTTCAGCACATTGAGCAGTCCAGTGCCACCTTGGACGCTGCTTCTGCCAAGGGTTCTTCTGGCAAGAACCAGCAGAAGAAAAAGAAGCCTTTTCGTTATTACTCCCCTGCGGCTCGGCAGTCCTCCTTTCAAGGGGGACCGCAACAGCTGCAGGCTCAAGCTTGGCACCCCCAGACAAAGCCCAGGCCCTCCCAGGACCGTAAAGGAGGCAGAGGTTCCAGTCCTGGATCCTACTCCAAGCCTGCTCAGTGATGAGGCGGGGCTGTCGATCCCTCTCCCGTCTCCACAGCTCTGGGTCCTCCCATGGGGGCTGGCTCTGCCACTTCCTTTCCGCCTGGTAAACTCTCACCTCGGACAGGTGGGTTTTTGAAGTGGCCGGTCAGGGACTGCCTCTGGAATAAGTGCAGTACCCTCCAAGCTGAGCCCACGCCCCTTGGGAGGAAAGAGTATCCGCTCAGACTTGGTCGGCTCTCCGAGACGTCATAGCTCAGCTCCTTCTCAAGGAGGCTGTAGCTCCAGTGGCAGACCCAGGCTTTGTCTTCAGGTACTTCTTGGTGCCCAAGCAGACAGGGGCTGGCACCCCATTCTAGATCTGTACAACCTGAATCAATATCTCAGGTCACGCACCTTTTGGATGTTCACTCTGTCCCAGATCGTACCATCCTTGGAACGAAACGTGGTTCTGTTCACTGGCTCTGCAGGACGAGTTCTTTCACGTCCCAATCTGTCCATCCCATCCGCAGTTCCTGCTGATCATTAGGGGGTAGAAGTGGGGGGAGGAAAGGGATAGGGAGGTAAGGTGCCTGCCTGGCGCCACTGCTCTGAGGGACAGGACGCTAATCCTCAGGATTGCGGGAGCAGCTGCACAGGGGAGGGAGCTGGATGTCATTGTCCACCTAGGGACAAATGACCTGGCTGTGAATGGGATCAGAGCGGTGCAAGAGGAGTTTGTAGAGTTGGGGAGGAGCCTTAGACAAGTAGCATGTACGGTAACCTTCTCAGAGGTGCTGCCTGTCTATGGTAAGGATGATGCTAGGGTATTCTGCACCATGGGATTAAATGAATGGTTGAAAAACTGGTGGGGAGCTCAGGGTTTTGGCTTCATTGGGGACTGGGGAGCCACCTGGAGAGATGTAGGCCTATACTGGTGTAATGGTCTGCATCTGTCCGGGAGGGAACTAGGATCCTAGGTGATGAGTTCAAATGCCTCATTGGCAAGCATTTAAACTAGCCAAGAGGGGGAGGCACTGAAAAGGAGCAGGGAAATCCCAGCCTCCCCCACAAAACACAGTAGTTAGTGAGGTAAACACCAAGGTAGAGAAGTTGGTAGGGAGGAGGACTGGGGTAAATGCAGAAAAAGGCAGTAAGGACAGAGTTGGGGCTAAAAGGGGTAAGGCCATTAAAAAAAAAAAAAAAAAAAAAAGGAAGGTGGTGAGTACCAATGCCCGCAGTCTGCAACAAGCTCCCTGAGCTAGTGGCCTTGGTGGAAGAGGGATGCCTGGATATTGTGGCAGTCACTGAAACATGGTACACATGGAACCATGACTGGGATGTCAACATACCAGGATACACAATCTACAGGAGGGACAGAGTGGGTAAAAGAGGAGTAGCTCTCTATATAAGGGAAGGGATTAAAGCAACAGAACTAAAGAGTAAACGGGGAAGTTGATGAGTCACTGTGGGTCATCCTGGAGACAGGAAATGGCACCACAATCTGCATGGGGGTTGTGTGCAGACCCCCATTTTGGGGGAATGGACAAGGAAATGATGGAAGACATCCTTAAAATGGCAGAAAAAGGGGAGATATTATTGATGGGGGATCTGAGTGTGCCAGATTTTAACTGGAGTACTTCTGCTGCAGGCACATCCAAGAGCAGGGTCATTCTTGATGCCCTACAGGGGGCATGCCTCAGACAGCTAGTGTTGGAACCCACTTGGGAGGGAGCAGTCTTGGACCTGGTACTCTCAAATGGGGGAAGGAGAAAGGATCTTAGATTTAGTAGTGGGTAGCCATCTGGGAACAAGTGACCACCAAAAAGTGTGGTTCACAATAAACAGCCATAGAATCAAGCCATACTAAAACAAGAGTATTGGACTTTAGGAAGGCTGACTTTGGGGAAAATGAGTGCCTCAGAAAAGCACTAGCAAACGGGCAAGAAGGAGGGGTGGAGGAACAATGGGGAATAATCAAAACAGCCATCGCAGAGGCAACAAGCCTTTGTGTGAAGCAAATCAACAAAACGAAGGAAAAACCCATTATGGTTCTCAGGAAGTGGAAGGGAAGCTTAAGGAGAAAAGGATAGCATTCAGGAAATACAAGGAAACACAGAAGGAGCAGGACAGAGCACTTTATCAGTTAAAGCGGAAGGAGGCAGGGAAGGCAGTCAGAATAGCAAAGGCACAAACTGAGGGAAAAATAGCCAACTCCTGTTAAGGTGGATAAAACCTTTTATAGGTACATTAGGGAGCGAAGAAAGACCAAGGGAGGGATACAGAGACTTAAAGGGGAGGGATTGTGGGCAGAGGGTGACAGTGAAAAAGCAGGAATGCTGAACGAATATTTCTGCTCAGTATTCACAACGGAAAAGGAGGGGGAGGTACCTAAACCAAACAAGAGAAACACTCTGAATAGGGGGGTCGATACCAGTCCATTCAAAGAAGAGAGGGTTTTGAAAGAACTGTTGAAACTGAGGGTGGGCGAAGCAATGGGGCCTGATGGGTTTCACTCAAGAATTCTAAAAAAAAAAAAAAAAAAAACTAAAGGGTCGAACTAGTAACGCCACTAACTACTCTCTTTAATAAATCATGGGAGGATAGGGTGGTACCTGAGGACTGGAGGAGGGCAATGTGATTCTACTTCACAAAAGTGGGAGCAGGGCAGAGGCAGGAAACTACAGACCAGTTAATTTGACCTCAGTGGTAGGGAAAATGATGGAATCACTTCTGAAGGAAAGAATTGAATACCTAGAGGCCAGTCGGACACGGGACCCAAGGTAACATGGTTTCACAGCAGGAAGGTCATGTCAGATGAACCAAATAGATTTCTTTGACTGGATGACCAAAGTAGTAGACCAGGGAGGGGCTGTGGATATGGCCTACCAAGATTTTACCAAGGCATTTGACACAGTCTCACACAAAAGATTAATAAACAAGTTAGCCAGCCTTGGAGTGGGTCCCAAGGTGGTAGCCTGGATAAAAAACTGGCTGGACAACAGGACGCAAAGGGTAATAGTAAATGGAGTCCACAATGAAGAAAGGAGGGTAACTAGCGGGGTACCGAAGGGATTGGTTCTGGGACTGGTCCTCTTTAATGCCTTTATAAATGACATTGGAGAGCACCTGGAAGGAAAAGTATGTCTCTTTGTAGATGACACAAAGATCTGCAACAGGGTTGATGCACAAGTTGGGTTGGAAAGGATGAAAAGGGACTTGGCAAGGTTGGAGGAATGGTCAAATATATGGCAGCTCAGATTCAGTGCAAGGTAATGCATCTGGGGAAGAGTACACAATGGGGGTGAGTTAATAACAAAAATTGAGAGACCTTGGAGTAATTGTATCAGATGCCCTAAAGGTGGGAAAGCAATGTGAAAAGGAAGTAAGGAGGGCTGTGGGGATACTGGGATGCATAGGGAGAGGCATCACCAGTAGAAAACAAGAAGTTGTTATCCCTCTGTACAGACAGTTGGTAAGACCCATCTGGAGTACTGCGTGCAATTCTGGAGACCCCATCTCCACATAGACAGAGTGGAGGCTGTTTAGAGGAGTGCAACCAAAATGGTGCAGGGTCTGCACCAGAAGCCATACGAGGAGAGACTAAAGCAGCTTAATATGTATATTCTTGAGGAAAGGAGGGAGAGGGTGTAGAAGCGTGGGAAATAACAGATGTCCAGACCAAAGGTTTAAGATGCATAAAAAACGCAAAGGTATGCGTTTGTCAATTTATTTCCAAAAACAAAACAAAACAAAAAAATATTCTTAACTTAAAGTTCATAGAAAGGAAAACGATCGGTGTTAGTCTTCACACCCAAAAACAGGAAATACTTCTTTCCACAGACTCCTGAATTGCCTTTTCCTTTCCTTTTGTCTGTACAGCACTTGTGTGGAACACACACACAACCTTCTTGCTCTGTGGTCAGTCGAATACTGACTCTCTCTCTCTATCCATCTACACAGGTCTCCTAGTGGAGGGTTTATATACTTTCAGAAGGTGTGTCTTGAACTGAGCCCCTCCCTATTGTGACATCACATTACCTGAATACTATAAAAGCAGCCATTTTGTAGGCTGCCATCCCTATAGCAGGACCTCAGCAGGAGAAGCAAGACATTCAGGTACACATTCATTTTGTTTAATACAGAAAGAAAAGAAACACTTGTTAAAGATTGAATTAAAATCTGCAGCCTTGGCAAGGAAAAACAGATGAGGGACGCGCTCCCTATCTGTCTTCCTTGCAAGGCTTCAGGATTCTGTTTGCTTTTAAATGTAATTGCCAGAAAGTAAACATGCATTTATTTAAGACAACAATTCTAGTAAATCTTTTTTTACACAGTAGTCTCCTCTAACATATTTTCTTTATATGTGCTGCATAATGCTTGTTTTTATGAAATTCCTCACAGCTAGAATTTCAGCTGACTGCTTTTCAGCTTATCAAGATTTGGATGCCAGATTGTTTTAGAGATAATCAGGGACAGTAAAGAAAAGGTTTAAAGATTATCAGGTTGGCCACCCTGACAAGAAAATTAGGATAGATACGAATATAGAAGCAGACAAGATAGAGTGAAAATTGAAAAGTATGGGGGGGCATCTTGTAAATTCTTGATATTTCTCTTCATAACAGGACCCTGTTACACACCTCCCACCACAAGAAGACAACATAATAAGTTTTTATTTGTTGGCTGAGACCCTTCACCCTTGAAAGGGTTGGAATGTGGCAGGTGCCCCATGGAGTCCAAATGGCATAGTGGTAAATTGGTACAATCCAATTGGTGTAGGAAAAGCTGTTATTGCTTGGGCAGTGGGGGCCAAGGGAATTTGCCAGTACCCCTTGGTTAAATCTAACGTGCTGATGTAGTGGGCATTTCCTATTCTATCTTAACAGATCATCTATTCTGGGCATGGGGTACCCATCAAAATCTGAAATAGAATTTATTTTTCGGAAGCCTGAACATACTCTTATTCCTCCTTCCTTTTTGTTCACTACCACCATTGGGGAAGACCATGCACTCTTGGAAGGGACAATCACCCCCAACTGTTCCATTTTTTTTATCTCATCAATTACCTCTTGCCTAATCTTTTCCGGTAATCTGTAGGCTTTTTGGTGTATGGGCTTCTGCTGGTTGACCTTAATGTCATGTTCTACTCCCTTAGCTCGTCCTGGGGTGGATGTGAAAGTGTCCTGAAAATAGTGTAACAATTGATCTATCTCCACCTTTTGTTCAGGGCTTAGTTTAGGATTTATTTGTATATTTTTATCATTCATGGGCCAGTCAAGCCTCTCATAAGCAATCTCCAATTCTGTCTGCTGGGGCTCAGGGTGAATGTAGAGTGCTTGGATCTGGGGTTTTTCTATCCATTTCCTCAAAAGATTTGCATGGTATACCCTCTTAGTTGGTCGATGACCAGGCATTTCAATTTCAAAGTTGACACTTCCTGTTTGTCTGATTACATCAAAGGGACCCTGCCAGTGCATCAACAGTTTGTTCTCTGTTGAGGGTAATAATAACAACACTTTTTCTCCAGGTATAAAACTTTTACACTTTAACCCACGTCATATGCTTCTTTTTGTCCCATTTGTTTCTGGGTCACATTTAAATGAGCCATATTTACATATTTGACCAATCTTTCTCTTAATGCAGTCATGTAATCTATGATGTTACTATAGCCAACATTTTTACCATCCTCCCAGTGTTCTTTTACCACATCTAAGGGTCCCCTGGGATTTCTACCATAAAGTAAGGAAAAAGGTGAAAACCCAGTTGTAGCCTGTGGTACCTCTCTGTAGGCAAACAGGAGGTAAGGGAGATATTTGTCCCAATCTCTACCTTCTTCCTGAACATACTTCTGTAGCATTTTTTTTAAGGTTTTGTTAAATCTCTCCACAAGACCATCTGTTTGGGGGTGGTAAGGTGAAGTACGCACAGCAGATACCCCTAGGAGGCGATATAACTCCCTCAACATAACAGAAGTAAAATTACTACCTCTGTCTGTTAGAATCTCCTGGGGTATTCCCATTCTGCTGAATATTTTGGCTAACTCTTCAGCTATGCAAGGTGCAGTAACTGTTCGCATAGGAACAGCTTCAGGGTACCGTGTGGCATAATCACATACCACTAATATAGACAGGTTACCCTTAGAACTTTTGGTAAGAGGGCCTACAACATCCATTGCGATTCGTTTCAAATGGGGTAGTGACATAAGGTATTGGCTGAAGGGCACCTGATCTCTTTTCCCCTTGTGCAACCAATTGGCATTCTTTACAGGCACGACAATATTCAGCCACATCCTGATGTATACCTGGCCAGCTAAACCGTCAAGTAATCTTTGCAAGGTTCGATCCCTCCTCATGGCCTGCCATTGGAATATTGTGCGCTAGCTGCATGACCTTTCTCTATACATTTTTGGTACCATTAGCTGTTCTACAGGTTCATTTATGGTAGTATCAACAGTGACTCTATACAAGATATTATTTTTCACAATAAAATGAGATTGTCCAGGGTGTTTTACTTGTTGAGCCTGTGAAAAAAAAGGTTTTAAGGAAACATCAGCTTGTTGTTCCTTAATGATGTCTTGCAAGGGTACTTCTGGCAAAATGCCAGCAATACTGTTCTTTTGTTGTTCTGCCCACTTTCTCTGCTCTTTTTTCTTCTGATTTTTTTGATTTTCTGGGTTTCCCTGAACCTTCAGCTCCTTCAAAGAAATCCTCTTCAAAAGAAAACACTGGCTCTGACTGTTGTTTTTTTGCTTGGGCACGGGTTACCACATTTACTGATTTTACATAGTCTTGTTGTTCTTGCACCAGTGAGTTAAAGTGGGAAAGTCTTGGCCTATAATCACTGGAACTGGCAATCGAGGTACCAGGACAACAGTCATACAGTGGTGCTCATTATTGACAGTCATTTCAACCACTGTAGTGTAATACTGATGAATATCCCCGTGTATGCACATTACTGTTGTATCATTTGAGGTAACTTTACTGTCTGGGGCCAGATCTGCTCTCAGCAGGGTCTGCTTACTCCCTGTATCTAATAAACCCAATGTCTGTTGGTCTCCAATCCCCACATTTGCAACATACCCAATATTAGCCAATGCTAGGTGAGTCATGTCAGTTCTTTTCTTATTTGGACAGTTTCTCATTATGTGGCCTTTGCCAAGAACACCCATGGCAAATCAGTTCAGAATATGGTATTCTTCCCCCTCTGTCTCGCCTGCTGTAATTATTCTGACGTGCATTAGAATAAAAAGGCCTTACCATTTCTGATGTCTGAGGTGGGGTATTTTGTTGCCCTCTGGGTCTAGTGGGTCGAAGCAGCTATATAATCCTCTGCCAGCTTCACTGTATCCTCTGCAGATTCAGGCTGATGTTCTTTCACCCATAGCTGGACATCATGAGGTAACACCTGAATAAACTGTTCAATGACAATCATATCCATCATCTGCTCTTTAGTTTTTACTAAAAGGTTGTAGCCATTCCCACCATAGTCCTTTAATTTTGCATAGATTTCTCTCGGTGTATCATGAATAGTCATTCTCTGGAGTCACAAACCGCTGTCTATAGGTTTCACGCTAATATCATAGCGTCCAATATCTCTTCTTTACTCGATCATAATTATTTGAGTCCACCCCACTTAACTGGCTATACACCATTTGAGCTCTACCAGTTAAATATGGGACCAGTCTTATGACCCATTGATCTTGGGCCATGCGCAGTTTGGGCAATCCGCTCGAAAGTGGTGAGGTATGCCTCTATATCATCACTCTCTGACAGCTTTGTTAATTTAATGTCTCTGGGTATAGTTCGATCAGACTGACCTTGTGCAAGTGCCTGAATAGCCTTCAGGGTATCCGTCCATTCTCATCCTGTAGCCCGCGTTCCTCAGCCTGGACAGCCTGTCTTCTTCCCTCTGGCGATGATCCTCATCTCTCTGGCGTGACATCCTCTTCCCTCTGCGATCCATTTTGATCTGGTGAATACACAGCCACTTTAATAATTCTCCGGGTCATCTGGTACTGGGGTCACCTGGGCTGCCTCCTGCTTCAGGGTTCGTATCCATATTCTCCTCTTCTGTTCTTCTCATTTTAGGCCTTGCTCCAGGTTCTAGGCCAGGCAATAACTGCATACCAGTTTTTCAGTCACTGCTCTAGTGACATGATATACATCTTTTCTTTGTCAGGTCCTCTTCCTCCATCTGTTAGGTACTTAACTCAGTACCCCTGGCAACGCCTCCCAGGCAGTCTCGACGTACAAGTTATATCCCACTTCTCACACCAGTGTAGAAGCATGGGAAATAACAGATGTCCAGACCAAAGGTTTAAGATGCATAAAAAACGCAAAGGTATGCGTTTGTCAATTTATTTCCAAAAACAAAACAAAAAAATATTCTTAACTTAAAGTTCATAGAAAGGAAAACAATCTGTGTTAGTCTTCACACCCAAAAACAGGAAATACTTCTTTCCACAGACTCCTGAATTGCCTTTTCCTTTCCTTTTGTCTGTACAGCACTTTGTGTGGAAACACACACACAACCTTCTTGCTCTGTGGTCAGTCGAATACTGACTCTCCTCTCTCTATCCATCTACACAGGTCTCCTAGTGGAGGGTTTATATACTTTCCAGAAGGGGTGTGTCTTGAACTGAGCCCTCCTCATTGTGACATCACATTACCTGAATACTATAAAGCAGCCATTTTGTAGGCTGCCATCCCTATAGCAGGACCTCAGCAGGAGAAGCAAGACATTCAGGTACACATTCATTTTGTTTTAATACAGAAAGAAAAGAAACACTTGTTAAAGATTGAATTAAAATCTGCAGCCTTGGCAAGGAAAAACAGATGAGGGCGCTCCTATCTGTCTTCCTTGCAAGGCTTCAAGTTCTATTTGCTTTAATGTAATTGCCAGAAAGTAAACATGCATTTATTTAAGACAACAATTCTAGTAAATCTTTTTTACACAGTAGTCTCCTCTAACATATTTTCTTTATATGTGCTGCATAATGCTTGTTTTATGAAATTCCTCACAGCTAGAATTTCAGCTGACTGCTTTTCAGCTTATCAAGATTTGGATGCCAGATTGTTTTAAAGATAATCAGGGACAGTAAAGAAAGGTTTAAAGATTGCCAGGTTAGCACCCTGACAAGAAAATTAGGATAGATACGAATATAGAAGCAGACAAGATAGAGTGAAAATTGAAAAGTATGGGGGGCATCTTGTAAATTCTTGATATTTCTCTTCATAACAGGACCCTGTTACAGAGGGGGAACATGGTAGAAACTTTCAAGTTTCTCAAGGGAATTAAAGTACAAGAGGGTAGAATCTTTCAGAAGAGATGTGCAAGAACAAGGGGGCACAATTTGAAGATGGAGGGGGGATGGCTCAGAGTAATGTTAGAAAGTATTTTTTCACAGAGAGGTTTGTGGATGCATGGAACAGCCTTCCTGCGGAGTTTGTGGAGTCAGGAACAGTGGGAGAATTCAAGAATGCATGGGACAGACATAAAGCAATTATAGTGGGAGGGGTGGTAGGAGGAAGTAAGCTGTTTAACTAGAATCTGCAGCTTATCCATCAGGTAGGGAAATGGGCAGACTAGGTGGGCCAAGCGGTCCTTATCTGCCGTCAAATTCTATGTTTCTGTGTTTCCTCCACTTCAGGGTTGAAGGGACCCTGTATGAGTTCTGAGCCATAACGTTCGACCTGTTGTCGGCCCCACGGGTCTTCACCAAATGCATTGCAGTGGTGGCAGCCCATCTTTGATTGGGGGGGGGGGGGTGTCAGGATTTATCCTAACCTTGACGATTGGCTTCTAGCAGGTTCCATCCAGCAGGAGACCTGGCCCTCCAGACCTGCTCCCATCTCTGCCTCCTGATCAACGAGGCCAGGTCGGAACTCGTGCCTTCTTAGGTGATGGGCTTCATTGGGGCAGAGCTCGGCTTCCTGCGGACAGGGCAGAGGTTCTCTCCTCCTTTGCCCAATCATTTCTGGAGTTCGCCCTGCCGGGACTTTCTGTGCCTTCTGGGTTATGTGGCGTGCACACCCCTGGTCCATTGGTCCCGGTTGCTCATGCGCCCCTCCAGTGGGAGCTGGCCGCCCAGTGGACTCCGCGCCATGGTCATTTCGACCAGCTGATCACTGTAACCCAGAAGATGTGGGATGCTGTCCAATGGTGGACCGCCCCAGACTGGTTGCAGGAAGGGATCCCGTTTGGTCGTCCTTATGACCGATGCTTCTCTCATGGGCTGGGGAGCCCACATGGGGGACAGAAGGACCCATGGGCTCTGGACCTCTGAAGAGTCCCAATGCCACATCAACCTGTTGGAGCTAAGAGCAGTCAGACTGGTACAGTCAGCTTTCGCTCCTCAGCTCTGGAGTCAAGTGGCTCAAGTCCAGACAGACAATACCACGACCATGTACTGTTTCAACAAGCAGGGCGGCATGCACTTCCATCTGCTGTGCAGGGAGGCGCTCCGCATCTGGACCCTTGTGAGCCACTCAGAGGCGGATCTCCTAGCCATCCATGTGGCAGGAGCCTCAAACCATCTGACAGATGCTCTCAGCCGCTTAGGCGAGACATCCCAAGAGTGGTGGTCTCCCCATCCAGAGGTAGCTTACAGCCTTTTCTACCACTGGGGCAAACCGATGGTGGATCTGTTGCCTCCAGGGACAACACCAAGCTGAGGCTGTTCCATGCCCACCCCCCTCAGCAGGGCTTGATACAGGGGGATGCCTCCTCGAGGCCGTGGACCCCAGATTTACTCTACGCCTTCCCTCCATTTCCCTTGATCCTCAAGGTGAGCAGGGACAAGCGAAGGTGATCCTGGTAGCCCCAGACTGGCCGTGCCAGTTCTGGTATCCAAATCTCCTTAGCCTCTTCTGCGGACACCCGGAGTGGCTTCCAGCATGCCCAGACCGGATATCTCTGTCAGGGGAAGGTATTCCATCCGGACCTTCAATGCCTGCACCTCACAGCCTGGTACCTGAGCGGCTAGAGTTCCAGGCTTTGGGTCTTTCTGACGATGTCTACACCGTGGTGGAGGCATCCAGAAAGGAATCAACCAGGAAATGTTACGCCTTCAGATGGAAAAGGTTTTCCATTTGGTGTCAGGGCAGGGGCCTAGACCCTTTGTCCTGTCCAGTGGCTAACATTCTTGACTACCTTTGCTCTCTCTCCAAAGGGGGTCTGTGGTAAACGACCCTTAGGGTGCACCTGGCAGCCATCTTTGCTTACCGGGCGCAGGCCGGTCAGCCAACGTTGGCGCAGGAGACAGTGGTCAGGTGCTTTTTCAAAGGCCTGGATCACATATACCCCCCGGTGTGTGAACCTCCATCTCCATGGGATCTTCTGCTGGTATTGGCAAAGCTTGTCGGTAAGCCAGTCAAACCAGTGCACAAGTTTGCCTTGTCACACTTGTCGTGGAAGACAACCTTCCTGGTGGCTATCATGTCTGCCAGAAGGACGGGGAGCTCCAGGTGCTTTCGGTGGACTCCCCTTATCTGGTCTTCTACAGGGACATGGTTGTCGTACGCCACCACCCTAAATTCCTTCCGAAGGTGGTGTCAGAGTTTCACCTTAACCAGGTGGTAAGTCTGCCGGTTTACTACCCCAACTACACGTTGGACGCAGAGTACAGGCTCCATACTTTGGACCCGAGACGTGCTCTCTCCTTTTATGAGGATGGAGGAAATTTGGGGAGAGGTTCACCAGCTGTTTGTCACCTACGCTGAAGCCACTTCTGGCAGACCTGCAGCAAAGTGGAATATTGCAAGATGGATTACATCATGCATAGGTCTGTGTTATAAGTTGGGCAAGGAGCCTTTCACATGGATAAGAGCTCGTTCTACGTGCCATACTGCTGCATTGGTGGCTGCTTCTAGGGACATCCTATCCAGGAAATCTGCCAGGCTGCTACCTGGAAGTCAGCAAACACATTCATCACCCACTACCACATCAACCTTGAGTCATGCTGGGATGCTGGGTTTGGGGCCTCAGTTCTCCAATCTCTGTTCCCTAAATAGGAGGTGTGCACCTTGCCTCCCTCCTCCTGGAGAACTGCTAGGAGTCTGCCAAAGAGTGTGGATGAACATCATATCCACGATCCTAGAAAAACAGGTTACTAACCTGTAACGGTAGTTCCAGGAGTGGTATATGTTGTTCATCTACACGGAAGCACAACACCTGGCTTCCAGCAGGCTATGATCTGGTGTCATGGGGCGGAGCTGACGTATTTACCACCTGGGTGGGAGGAGCCAGCTTAAAGGCTTCTAGCAGATTTAAAGTGAAAGGGGACATACCAAAGAGTGTGGATGAACAACATATACCACTCCTAGAACTACTGTTACAGGTGAGTAATCTGTTTTTCTTCCTGTATCTCATTTACTCCTGTGAGGGAGGTATGTAAAGGTCTGTTATATTACCCCTCACTCCTCTGTTCCAGGGTGTACATATTGAGGTCTTTCAGTCTCTCTCTTCATAGGGCTTTTGATGCAACCCTGCACCATTTTAGTTGCCCTTCTCTGGACTGCCTCCGCTCTCTCCTTCTGGAGATGTGGTCTCCAGAACTGGACATAGTACTCTAGGTTGGGGTCTTACCAGTGATCAGTACAGAGGGCAATACCACCTCCCTCTTTCTGCTGTGACGTAAATATGGAGAATGCAGGGATGCGTTCAATATGCAGTAATTGGAAAGATTTTTAAACTTCACATTTCAGTAGTTTAGGTGGCCAATACAAGCAAATCAAGGGCACAGCTCGGCTAACAAGGGTCTAGTTAGCTGAGCGATGTCCTTGATTTGCTTGTATTGGTCATCTAAACTATTGAAATATGAAATTTTACAAAATGTCCACATTACTGTGTATTGAGCACTACCCTGCGCTCTCTCCATATTATTGCATCACAGAATTGTGCTAGCCACAGGGGTGGCATTCCTAACTGGGAAGTGGAAGTGATTGGTGGCATGCTCCATGTATCCTAAATGTGATCCCTTCCCAGAGAAAAATTAGACCTTATGCAGAAATCATCTCAGGGGCAAGTAAGGGTCTTAAGTTTCTGGGGGGGCAGTTGTTGAAAGAGCGCAAGAGTTGCTCTTTAACTCCAGCATCTTTAAAAGTGCATTTTTCTAGACTGCATGGTGGCACGGCAGTACTGCTACTGCTTGTCACACCTGTGAACCAGATTTGGGAGTGACCGCAAGTTGCTGGGGGAGGACTGAGTGTCCTGAGGACTGCTGTGCTCTCCCAGGGAGGGTGGTTCACACGTCTCACGGTGCCCCTGACATGCACCCTGTGGGTGTCAGGGCAGTAATTGGATGTAAAACACCACCCAGTCCTGCTTTTGGGGTGGTGGGGGGCACAAGGGTGTAAGACCTGGGGATCGTGGGTGACTGAGCTGGGGAGCCTCACTAAGGGCAGGGGGCAGGGGCGCAAGAAGTGCATTTGTTTGCTATTTCTGCATTCTGGTCAGATGTTTGGTTAGAAAATTTATTTGCATACCCTGGGCTTAAGATGTTTCAGAACCTCTCTAATATGTGTACTTCTGTAAAGAAACCAATACTGGCTTGTGAGTTCAGTTTGGTTCTGCTCTCTTGATAAACTTTTGTTTTGAATTTATCGCATATTTACAGTTGGTATGCTGATAACTGCTCATGTCTCACAGCCCGCCCTTTCCCAGTCTCATTCCCTCTGGCACCGGGCCTTCCTTGTGACTCCTTTCCTGCTTCGCGTCTCCACTGGTACAAGACATTTTCCACCACCATCGGACAGTGGCCCATTAGCCTGCCAACTTCCTCTCCCGGTCGCACACCTGCAATACTAAGTGCTTATGGTGCCCTCTATCTCTTATTGTTACCACAGCCAGCTGCCTACTCAAGCTGCTCGTTATATGAATATTATCTCAAAGTATGTTATAACTGAGTATCTTTATTTTTTCTTTTAGTTGTTTTGGTTGTTTATTGTGCTTTCTTGTACTACCTCTGTATGTATGTTGACCCTCATCCTTTGACATGGAACCTTTGTAAACGAGCAGTTTCTGCTCAAAGGTATTTGTAATCCGAGAATTTAATAAATAAAAAAATAACCAGTGGCAGCTTGGGAAGCCGAGGAGCGGTGACGGATGGGCTGTGATGAATGTATCAAGGACTCTCATTAACTTTGTGCCTCATCAATCCAGAGAGATTAGGCAGTGCACCTCACAGTCCTGGGTTCACAAGTACGGAGCATATCCCAGTTCCTAACCACATAATCTCTGACTAAATGTTCGGGTGGGTGAGGGGGGGGTATGACTAACACCCCCCTGAAGATAGATGGTCCAGACTGACAGTAGTCCATCCCTACTAATTGAAAACGGGAAATGAGTGAGTGGGTAGCATCACAAGGCATGATGGGTGCCTGATATGCTGTTTGATAGGGGAGATTTTTTTTTTGTCAAAACAGGAGAATGGTATACACAGACACTAATAACGAATTAACAAGAGGTACATGAATTGTTAAAAATGAGATTTTCTCCTAGGTAGCCCTAAAAATAGATCCTGTAGGAAAAAGGCAGCGGTCAGTGACCACTGTAACAAGTCTAGTTTTAAATGGCAAACAAGGGATAAAGTATAACTGAACATTAACAGTAACTACAACAATTTGTAGATCGGACCTCCAAAAATAAAAATATTTAAAAAAATCTGAATTTCATTCAATGAAGATTCAAGATGGTGTTAAGGGATGAAAAGGCAAAAAGCAGACCTATGGGGAGATGTCTTGCAGGTTATTCCTTTAGCAAGCAAAGCAACATAAACATGACTTTGATTTTGGGAGCTGGTTTTACCATTTTGTTCATCATGGATGGCGTTTTCTGATGCTTTTTTTTACTTCATGCCAGGTAGGCAAGTTCATCTGATGCTCTTAACTACTGTGAGTCAGTCTGACAGTGGACCTCCGAGACTAGCTCAGGAAAATGTCCCAGCACCTAGAGTTTAAAATATGATTGAGAATGTACTATACTTTTAAGCCAGTTGGTGTCTTCCTAATTGATTTATTTTTAATGTTTGTCATCCCAGTGAAATTCCTTAAACGGATATCTTGCCAGATCACCCATGGAGAGGTTACCCTGGGGCAAGACCATGAGCAGCTGTCAATTCAGTGGAAGTTTGGTCCTCTCTGCCTTCCGCCATCTAGAGTGGCAGTGCACTCACACTAGTAGACCTCACTGGCATAGAGCTTCCCATGAGGCTGGGGGGTGAACCATTTAGAACTCTGTGGCAGGGGTCGCCAATTCTGTGGAAGCACACCTCCTCCCACCCTGATGGAGGACGCCCTGCTCCCAGCCACACTTCCCTGTAATGGCTGATTGTTTGCCAGCATCCAATTCTCCCTTCTGAACCTGGGCCATCGGTATGGTAGTACATTCAGCCAGCGGGCATCCGCTAGAGCTCTAATTTTTTAAAAAGCATTTACTGGCCTTCCTGGTGGTGCTGGACGCCTTACCTTGTGTCATGCCGGCGACCTGGGTTCAGGAACCAGCCTGGGTTGGGGGTGGGCAGGACTGAGCAGCCGAAAGGCAGCTGTCCCCTCCCAGGAAGGAACCCTGTCACCCACTGTAGTTCCACTGCCCCCAGGTGGAGGCCCGAGGGCAGTACAGGTGGGTGGCAGGCAGAGAGAGGGAGTCGCTGTGCACACATGCCTCCACATGTGCGCGCACGGCCGAGACTGGGAAGGGGGAGAAAAAGGGGTAAAATAGATTAAAAAAAGAAATATATATATATATATTTTTTATTGATTTGAGTTCCACATTTCCATGTGGCAAGTGATTATGAAGGGCACCACCCTTTTTGTAGTCTGTATATCATTTACACTGACAGTCACAAACGTGCTCTGCCCAAGACACGAAGGCAACATTTAATAATGGTTTCATCTCTTTTCTTAACTCTCCATTTCCCCCACACAGTCCCGAGCCATGCAGGATAGAATCCTGGAGCTGGAGAACACACTAGCCAAAGAGCGAGAAACAAGCCGTCGACTGCTGTCAGATAAGGAGCGAGAGATGGCAGAGATTCGTGAGCAGATGCAGCAGCAGCTGAATGAATACGAGCAGCTTTTGGATGTGAAATTGGCTCTGGACATGGAGATCAATGCATACAGGAAACTGCTGGAGGGAGAGGAAGAGAGGTGAGAACCTGTCTGTGGTGAGCAGTGTGGTAAAATGGTTAGAGGGCTGCAGATTGTACCCCTAACCGTGACTCCAGGATCAGTTTATGATCACCACTTGTCAAGGTTTTGTTTATTTGGAAAATATTTCTAAGGGGTATCCTTTGGTGCAGATTTAATATTTCAACCCCACACAGCAATGGATCACTACTAGTGAAGCTTGATTGAAAGGAAAAAGTTTTAAATGTATTTTTAGTGGGATTCCAACCTAGCTCTACTGGCTAGCAGCATGCTGTTCCAGAAATCTCATCACCAGTGATTCCCACTTATTGATCTGGGGCCGGAGGCACTAGTACAAAGGGGGACCATTTATTTTTTATTTTTATTTTTGTCCCAGTTTGCAGGGAGGGAGCAGATATTGGCTACTGATTACGCCTGCGTATCTCTTGTGGTGCCATGTGCGCAGGCCAGTAACTGTTGCTGGCTCTCTCGTGCACCTCACATCTTCTTCAAGGATGTCTGTTTAATCAGGCCACACCTTTGGAACAATACCCGCATCAGTGCTAGGACCACAGAGAAACTTTGTAAGCTGGGGCGGCCTATGACGACGTTGCCTGCTAGCATTTACATAAAATGTGGATGGCCCTGCCTCTCCTCAGTTCTTTCCCACTGTATATCAAATGGACCGACCATAGGGAACGCCACAAAAAATAATCACTTTTATAGTGATTTTCAGAGACCTGCATGCTGCCGAAAGAATAATTAAGGCTTTTTTAGTACAGTGACTGTGGAGAGAGAATCTACAAGGACGATGCCTACGAGGTGTACATCTGCTGCCTGAGCCTCTCTCACAGTGTGAAAGCCTGTGAGATCTGCCAGGGATTCGGCTCTACCAGGTGATGTTGGAAGGAGGCACTGGAGAAATTCCTCCTTAAGAAAACCCTAGTAGCAATGGAACAGCAGCTACAAGGAAAATCTGCGTTGCCGGCTCTATCAACTGCATCACAGCCATCAAAATCTAAGGACAAATCCTCTTAAGGGAGTCACAAGCACAAACACCAAGATGAGAGGGCTCCCTTGGTGAGGACCTGTTCGCTGCTGCGGTCTGCAGGTACATCCACAACTACATCTGTCTAGATCGGCGCCCATCACACATTCGACCAGACATCTAGGTGTGGGCTAGGTGTAGCCACTACCAGATCTAATACGGCAGATATGTTGCTGTTATCCCCCAGCGACTCAGTCTCCACTGTCGACTAATAAGATCATGATCACAAAGTGGCGTCGAAGCACAGGTAGTACAGTGCTCCTAGCTTTCTCATATATGATACAGCGTTTACTGCCAGGACTACCCACAGTGGTGGGCACATCAATGGGGACCACTATTACTACTACAACGGCCTGTCGATGCTGCATTCTAACGTGTTGTGTAATAGACCTACTCAGCCATTACCGGCGTTGCTGGCATAGTCATTTAGTCCCGTCTATGAGATATGACAAATGTGAATACAGTCCTGACCTTATAATGGAGGAGGAAGAGGAAGACTGCTGATAGCCAGTGTATACATAGCACCAGCTCAACAATTCCCCACATGTAATGAGGAATCGGTAGTGAATACACCATGGTCACCTCCAGAGGATCCCTCATTTGTTTTTTTGCCACAGTACAACAAATGCAAGCTGCCATGAGCTTTACCTTAGAAGAGCAGGACTCTACTCAAAAAAAAAAAACAAAAAAAACCTGCTGGAGTTTCTGGAGATGCCAGATTCTCCCTCTACTATTCTCGCGTTTCCAGCACTGGAGGATGACACTTATTCAGGCTGGTATAGGCGAAACGACATATCTGTTATTCCTAGAAAGGTTGACAAAATGTATTCTGCCCTTCTGAAAAACTTTTTCTAAGGACGTGGATATGATGTTCTATCCACGCTTTCTAGCAGTGTCCTTTCCCCTTTAAGATGTGCCGGAACATCTTCAAGCTGGCTCCTCCCACCCACCCGGATGGTAGCTCCCTCAGTACTGCCCTGTGACGCCATATCTTCCTTTTCACTGGAAGACTGCTCCCTTCTTACCGCTCTCGTGCTGAAGAGGCCCTTTGCAGTTTATTTCTTTAAAATTTAAATTAAAAGTTTGTCTTCAGGCTTGCTTCTTGCCGCCAACATGGATGCGAAGTTTGCTCCAGGGTTCTGGAAATGCGGTTTCGGGCAGAAAATGTCCCAAACAGACCTGCACACCTGGTACGTCTACTGCCTTGGCCCACGAGCACAATGACCAGGCTTGTTTGTAGCCTTTGCCACACTTCCATCCTTCCACTTTGGAGGATCGTTTAGCCCGCCTTCTCCTTGGACGACCGGGACCCTCCTGTGTGGAATCAGGGCCCCCATGCGTCTGGTGCTCTCCACAGCTGCAAGGTCTGCGGAAACTTACTGACATTCGGGGTGTCATCAGCACAGATCTCTTCAGCTTAGACTTTTTTGCCACTCTCCTTGGGCGCCTTCTTTAACGGGGTGTTTAAGGAACTGTGCCAGGCTCTCCCCACCCATGGGTAGGATCCATCACGCACCAAATCAGAAAAGTCCAAAACAGGAAAGAAAGAGACCAAAAAGCAGTCTTGTCCCCACCAGTTGTGGGATTGAGAGTGCTCTTGGGCCTCAGACTCCCGCGCTTCGCCGGAGTTGCTGACTACGGTCAGTGCTCCTGTTTTGGTCGCTTGTTCCTGTGTCTCCCCATCGGGCCAGTTGGACGAGACTTTGGTTGATGCCCCCAAGATATTTCTTGAGCCTGCCGCCCATTGTCTGCCGAGGAGGTTGATACCTCCCTTTCAAGGACTCCTGTCGTCCTGCTTTCTCAGGGAGGGGACGGACTAGGCCATTGTTCTGCCCCCTTTCCACCTGGAGCACCTGAAAATGGGGAGGTTTCTGCTTTTTCTGGTCCCCTCCGAGACCCACTTCCGGTCCTCCTGGTGGACGTGGTAGAGGTCCCGCACTCTGAGCCCTGACTCTGGCAGCCCGCATCTATCTCTACGCTCATGCTCTTGGCACTTGAGCAAGAGGTGCCGGTGCTGTTCCTCATCTGGCAAGGAGAGGCACTGACTCAAGTTGCATCGGCTCTGAGAATCTGATGTGGCAGCAGCTTTGGCTGACCAGGATTAAGCAGATTCCGGCCACCCCGGCCCTTCCTTGGGTACCTTTACCAGAGCCGCAGCAGATCCTTCCCTGGCAGGAGCCAGTTTGTATGGTCCCAGCGGGGCCCCCTCCGGCCTCTCCACCAGTCTCGATGGAGCCACCACCTAAACAGCCAACGACCAGTGCTCCTATCAAGGACTCTTGGACGGGTAAGGGTTTACCCCATCAGCTGTCGGGCACAGACACCCCGGACTGCCCTCACAGGGTTAGCAGGGACTCAGGCGGTTGACTGCTCTTCCATGATTCTTCAGAATCGGATGTGTCCTCTTTACACACCCGACTGCTGGATACTTGGTCAGTGGAGGACCTCTCGATGGATCAAGGGCCCACATCCTTCATGGGTCTTCTCCATCTCATTTCTGAATCGACTGGTCTCCAGCTTGAGCCCATTCAGAAGCAGGAATAATACCCGCTGAACGAGATACTCTACCAGGGTAACTCTCCTGTAGAAGCCTTTCATGTCCAGGATGCTATCCTAGGTCCTGCCCTGGAACTGTGGTGGCACCTGGCCTCCTGCCCTGCGCTGTTGGCATGGATGGCCCGAAAGTTTGCGGTCCCTACTGACTCTTTGTCAAGATTCACGGAGCACCCCTCTGCCAAGGGTCTCGTGGCTGACTCCTTGTATGGGCGCACCAGCAACATGGGGTATGTTGACAAACCCCCTAACAAGGAGTCCAAGAAATTGGAGCATATGGCCAGGAAGGTGTATGCCACCTCTCTGCTTCCGGCAAGCGAGCTTGGCCCTTCTCATGGCCCACTTCTCGCGCACCCTCCTGGGTTCCCTGAAAGAGGTGCTTCCTCACCTGCCCTCAGATCTGCAGACTACGGTCAAGCAGGTCAGGTACCAGGAGCGAGCTGTTGCGAAACAGCAGTTCCAGGCGGCCATGGACATTGGCGATTCGTGCACCCAGTTTGTGGCTATGGCAGTTGCCAAGTGTCACAGGAGTTGACTACATAGTTCCACCTTGACGGCTGACATGCAGCACAAGTTGGCAGATGTTCCCTTCTTGAGTAAAGACATGTTCTAGGGACGTGGATATGATGTTCTAGCCACACTTCTTGGCAGTTGTCTTTCCCTTTAAATCTGGCCAGAAATGTCTTCAACCTGGCTTCTCCCACTTACCCTGGTGGTAACTCCCTTGTCTCCACCCCATAACGTCAGATCTTCCACTCCGCTGAAAGAAGCAGATTCCCTCCTTACCGCTCTAGCACTGAGTTAGGCTCTTGCATCCTAATCTTTGGATTTACTTCCTAAAAAGTTTCACAACTTTGTCTTAAGCTCGATCGATAGAGACCATGATGAACAACCACAAGTCCACTCTCGAGTTTCCATGGTGCCTTTGCGGGCAGAAAATGTCCTGAACGGATTCGCTCACCGCATGCGTTTACTGCCTGTGGCATGAGCACGATCCCCAGGCCTGTGACATTTGTTGAATTTTCCATCCTGCCGTTCTGGAGGACCATCTAGCCCGTCTCGAGTTAGGCCAACCAAGTGAACGGAACCCTCCGGTCAAATCCAAAGGTGCCCATCAGGTGATCGAGGCAGCAGCCCAGGCCTCAGCTCACACCTCCTCATCTTCAGCCTTTGTGCCGCTTCAGCTGGGCACCTCGTATATGGGGTCTTTCAAGGAATTGTGCCTGGCTCTGCCGACCCTTGGTCAAGACCCCTCCGGGCACAAATCTAAGTCTAAGAAATAGGCCAAAAGACGGTCTCCCTGTTGATCGTGGGATCGAGAGCACTGTCTGTGGAGGGCTTCGGATTCCCCCACTTCTCCGAATCCAGCTTCGGTTGAATGCTCGGCCCAGGCCGCTGGCTCCATGATAACCACGTCGTGCCAGCTGGCAGAGACGCTGGTTGATCTTCCAGCCAAGATCTTTCTCGAGCCAGTCGATTAGTTGTCGATTTGAAGAGGCCAACACTTCTCTGTCCAGGACTCCGTTCCTAACACAGACTGTTTTGGGGACGGATCAGTCTGCTGACCCACCGCCCTTGGTCATTGATCAAGACCCAGAGGAGCCTCCGCTTGCTGACTCCCTTCAAGCCCTGCTGTTCACCCCTTCCCCGGCAGTCGCTGTCCTATTCTTGTGGGTTGAGCAGTTTCTGACGCCACTGCTACTCTTCGTCCTCGGGTGAGGAGAGGCATCCTCGCAAGTTGCATCAATGCTACGAAGATCTCATGTGGCAGCAGCTGGTGATCTCTAGTATGAAGCAGGTTCTAGCTTCCCCACCAGCCATCACCTGGTTCTCGGTTGACAGGCCGACGCCTTCTCCACCTCAGGAGTCGACCAAGATGGTCCCGACTTGGCCAGACTCGGCGTCTCCACAGTTTTCTGTGGAGCCGACACCTATTCAGCCGAAAACTGGCACTCCGACCAAGGAGTCTTGACCGGACAAAGGACTTTCCCATCTTCTTTCGATCACAGTCACTCCTGACCATCTGCGGTGGGTCTGCAGGGACTCTGGCAGTCGACCCCTCTTTAACGACTCTGAGTCAGACAGTTCCTCCTTGCACTCCTGATTGATGTGGAGTCGGTTGGGGATCTCTCGACAGACTAAGGCCCTTCTCTATCTGACCTCTGAGTCGACAGGTGTGAAAATGGAGCCTGCCCAAAAATGGGCTCGATACCCTTGACTGAGATCCTGTACCAGTGAGATACTCCTGGGGAGGCCTTCCGGTGGCAGAGACCATTCTTGGCCCTGCCTTGGCAGTGCCCAGCATCCTGCCCTCTGCCCGGATGGCCCGCAAGTATGCGGTACTTATCGGCTCCCTGTTGAGATTCACAGAACACCCCTTGGCTGAGGGGCTGTGGCAGATTCTGTGTTCGGGTGTTCAGGCAACACTGGGGACATTGAAAACCCGCCCAACAGAGTCCAAGAAGTTGAAACGTGCGGCAAAGGTCTGCGCTGCCTCTGTGCTTGGTCTTTGCCATGGGAGCTCGGCCCTCCGTAAAGCCCACTTCTCCCATGCTTTGCTGGGCACCCGGGATGTGGTGCTTCCTCATTTGCTAGCAGACCTCCAGTCCACGATGAAACAGGTCTGGGACCAGTGCCAGCCAAGCCCCAGGCTGGTCAGTAGGACCAGGCCTGGCGACCTTGTCTGAAGTCAGTGACCTTTGTTGTCCGTAAGCCTGGAGGGAGAGGCCGTGGTGGCTCCTCAGCTGGACACCCCTTCTCCAAGCCTGCCCAGTTATGGGAGGTGGGGTGCCTCCCTCATGCCAGTCACACCTCCCCTGGGTTCTCACCTGTGGGGCCGGCTCCACCACTTTCTTTCTACCTGGTCCACTCTCACCACGGACGGGTAGGTGGGTCAGGCTGTGCCTCTGGAATTCCCATTCTGGTTCCTCAGGTCATGCACCTTCAAGATGGTAACTCTGTCACAGATCATAAAATCTCTCAAGCACATGTGGTTCTGCTTACTGGATTTGCAGGATGCATTCTTTCACATCCCAATCCATCCATCACTCCAGCGGTTCCTCTGCTTCCGAGCGGAGGGAGCCCTCTACAAATTCCAGGCTATGCTGTTCAGCCTGTCATCTGCCCCCAGGGTCTTCACTAAGTGCATTGTAGTGGTGGCTGTTTACCTGGATGACTGGCTGATTGCGGGTCCCTCCAGGCAGGAGGTGGAGCAGTCCAGAGACCTGGCCCTCCAGACCTGCATCTCTCTTGGCCTCCTAGTCAACTAGGCCAGATCGTAACTCGAGCTTTTGCAGGTGATCCACTTCATCAGGGCAGAGCTAGATTCTTGCAGAGCCAGAGCCTGGCTCCCAGTGGACAGGGTGGAGGCTCTCTCCTCCTTTGCCTGATCATTTCGGATTGGGCAGTTGGGCCCACCCTGGGACTTCCTACGCTTGATGGGTTACATGGAGAATGCGCTCTGTAATGGGAGCTGGCCAGCCAGTGGTCTCAGCGCAAGTGTCACTTCGACCATCTGGTCACTGTGACTCGGCGGATGTGGGACACCCTACAGTTTTGGATAGTCCCAGAACATCAGCAGGAAGGGATCTTGTTTGTCAGCCCAGAGCCGACTGTCATCGTGATGACCGATGCCTCTCTCATGGGCTGGGGTGCCCACATGGGGAACGCAGAGTCCATGTGCTTTGGATCCCTGGTGCCAAATCAACCTGCTGGTGCTCCAAGCAGTTCAGCTGGCGCTGACTGCCTTTGCTCCTCACGTTTGGGGTCAGGTGGTCCAGGTCAAGATGGACAACACCACGACCATGTACTACCTCAACAAATGGGGCGGGACGGACTCGTTGCCACTGTGCAAGGAAGCTCTATGTGTGTGGACCCTTGTGCAAAGCCTGGAGGCTGATCTCTTGCCATCCATGTGGCAGGGGCCTCTAACCAGCTGGCGGATGCCCTCAGCCATCTGGGCGAAGTGTCTAACGAGCAGTCTCTCCAGCCAGAGGTAGTACACAGTCTGTTCTCCCAGTGGGGCGCCCCTCAGGTGGACCAGTTTGCCTCCAGGGATATCGCAAAGCTGCGGCTGTTTTCTGCCCGCCCCCCTCAGCAGGGAACGCTGCAGGGGATGCCTTCTCGATGCCCTGGACCCCAGGCCTCTTATGTGCCTTCCCTCCACTTCCCTTGATTCACAAGGTGTTGCTCAAGGCCATGAGGGACAAGGCACAGGTGATCCTGATGGCTCTAGACTGACCCTGCCAGTTCTGGTACCACAATCTCTTCAGCCTCAGCAGCAGGCTCCAATTAGGGGAAGGTACTCAATCCAGACCATCAATCCCTCCACCTGACAGCCTGGTTCCTGAGTGGCTAGAGTTCCAGGCTTTGGGTCTCTCTGAAGATGTCCTTACTGTGGTGGAGGCATCTCTGAAGGAGTAGACCAGAAAATGCTACGCCTTCAAATAGAAAAGGTTCTCCATTTGGTGTCTGGGCAACGGTTTGACCCTCTGTCCTGTCCAGTGACTAGCATCGTTGACTATCTTTGGTCCCTCTATGTTGGGCCTGCAGTCAGCGACCCTCAAGATGCACCTGGAAACCATCTCTGTTTACCAGGTGTGGGCCAGTCAGCCGTCAGTGGTCCAGGAGAAGGTGGTATGGCACTTTTTTAAGGCCTTGACCACATTTCCTCTCCGGTGCGTGAAACACCACCACCTTGGGATGGGACCACCTCTGTTGCTGGTTTTGGCAAAGCGCATGGGCAAGCCAGTCAAACCAATGTACAGGTGTGACATGTCTCACCTGTCATGGAAGGCCGCCTTCTTGGTGGCGATCATGTCAGCCAGAAGGATCAGTGAGCTCCAGGCACTTTTTTTTTTTATTCTTTTTATCCACTCCTGGACGCCCTCGGCACTCCACTCCTTCTGGCTAACTCAATGCCCACCAATCCTCCCCCACTAAGTCTGCCCCTAGAGTGTCTCTCTCAGGTGCTCCTACCTGCCTCCTTACTCCCACAGAGCTCCTTGCACAGCGGGGTCTGCCCGTGTTGTAGACTGGGTGGCCAGAGCTGCCGTCATCCGGAGTGCCGAGGGTTGTTTTCTGGTTTTCTGTCCCTCCCCTCTAACCCCCCCGGACGCCGGCTCGGGTGGAACGTGCCTCGCCTGCGCCTGCAGGAGTGAAGGCGTCCTCCCGGCTCCCACCCAGAAGCCACCGCTGCTCGAGAGTCGGTGCTTCCACCGGCTCTCTCGAGCGTCGGGTGTATTAAACACCGCTGGTCCCTCCCCGAAGGAGGAGAGCATCCGTTGGGATGCTCAATCCTCCTTCCCCCCCGGCTTGGTCTTCTACAGGGACAAGGTTGTCCTGTGCCCTAACCTGAAGTTCCTCCTGAAGGTTGTCAGTTTCACCTTAACCAGGTGATTAATCTCCTGGTGTACTTCACCAATCACACCTTAGAGGACGAGCACAGGCTCCATACTCTGGACCTGAGGCGAGCACTCGCTTGTTACAAGGAGCGCACAGCTCGAGTTCAGGGAGAGGTTTGCCAGGTATTTGTCACCTACACTGAAGCCGCACCTGGCAGACTGGCAGCTAAGCAGAAGATTGGCAGGTGGATTGTGTCCTGCATAGACTTCTGCTGTAGGTTGGCAGGTAGAGAGCCTCCCGTAGAGCTTAAGGCTCATTCCACCCGTTATACGGCTGCTTCCAAGGCGCAGTCCCTATCCAGGAAATCTGCAAAGTTGCTACCTGGAGATCAGCACACACCTTCATTTCCCATTACCACATTGACTTTCAGTCATGCCGGGATGCTGGCTTTAGGGCCTCAGTTCTCCAGTCTCTGTTGCCTATGTAGGGGATGTGCGTCTTGCCTCCCTGAGAACTGCTAGGAGTCTGCCAAAAAGTGTGGATAGAACATCATATCCACGTCCCTAGAAAAACAGGTTACTCACCTGTAATGGTAATTGTAGGAGTGGTACATGATGATCATTCACTTAGACCCACCCGACCTCCCCTGGCTTTGGCGCATTCAGCTGCTTCCAGTGGGCAAGATCAGGCGTCATGGGGTGGAGCCGAGGAACTTACCACCTGGGTGGGTGGGAGAAGCTAGCTTGTAGACATTCCAGCTAGATTTAAATGGAAATTCAACTGCCAGTATGTGTGGATGAACATCATGTACCACTCCTAGAACTACTGTTACAGGTGAGTAACCTGTTTTTCGGGCCTGGTGCCTGTTGTAGAAGGGCACCTCACCTGGATTGAGAAGTCCAGCACCACCTTGGACTCTGTGACTTCTGCCCAGAAGGGCTCGAAAACCCAAAGGAAGCCTTTTCGGCCCTCTGCCCAAGCGGCTGAAGCTGCCTGGTCCCTGACTGAGCAGCAACAGGCTTGGCATCCACGGCCCAAATCTGTGGCCTCGGTCGGCAGGAAGCCAGGACCTAGAGGTTCCAGTGGCCCCTCTGCCTGCCCCTCCTCCACTATCAGGCCTGTCCAGAGACTGGATGGGGGGGTGCCCTAACCATTCATGTCCTGAACCTCCTGGGTCCTCCCGTGGGGGGGCTCTCTACCACTTCCTTTCCATCTGGTCCACTATTACCATGGACAGGTGGGTTCTCAAGGTGGTCAGCCAGGGTCTGCCTCTGGAGTTCGAGGCTTACCTGCCCAGTCAAGAGCGTGCCCCATGGGAGGACATGGTGTCCAGCATTTAATCGGCCCTTCAGGACATCGCCCAGCTCCCCCACAAGGAGGTAGTGGTTCCTGTCTAGACCCTCCACCTCACCAAGTTTTACCTCCTGGTACCAAAACGGATGGGGGGTACTGGCACCCCATCTTAGATCTGCATGACATGAACAAGTTCCTCAAGTCATGCAGCTTCAGGAGGGTCACTGTGTCTCGGATTATACCATCTCTCGAGCAAAGTATGTGGTTTTGCTCACTGGATCTACAGGATGCGTTCATTCACATCCCGATATGTACGTCTCACCGGCAGTTCGTCTGCTTCAGGGCGGAGGGAACCATTTACGTGTTCCAGGCCATGTCATTCAGCCTGTCCTTGGCCCCGAGAGTCTTCAAGTGAATTGCAGTGGTGGTAGCCCACCTGAGGTGCCGGGGAGTCCGGATATACCCTTACCTGGACGACTGGTTCATTGTGGGTACCTTTAAACAGGAAGTGAAGCAGTCCAGGGACCTGGTCCTCCAGACTTGCACCTCCCTTGGCCTGCTGGTGAATCAGGCCAAGTCGGAACTCGTACCTTTGCAGGCGATCTTTTTCATTAGGATGGAGCTCCACTCTTGCAGAGCCCAGCTCCCTGCAGACAGGGTGGAGGTTCTTTCCTCCTTTACGTGATCATTTCGGGTTCGGTAGTTGTGTCCTGCTTGGGACTTCCTGTGTCTCCTGGGATACATGGCGGCCTGCACCAGCATGGTCCATTGGGCCTGCGGGAGAATGTGCTTTCTGCAGTGAGTTGGCCAGCCAGTGGTCTAAGCGCAGGGGTTACTTCTACCAGCTGGTGACTGTGACCCAGCGGATGTGGGATGCCCTCCAGTGGTGGTTGGTGCCGGAACATCTGCATGAAGGTATCCCGTTTCAGTCCAGAGTCGATGGTCATCCTGATAACCGATGCCTCTTATGGGCTGGGGTGCCCACCTGGGGAACACTGAGTCCACAGGCTTTGGACCCCTGATGAGTCCTGATGCCACATCAACCTGCTGGAGCTCAGGGCAGTTCGGCTGGCGCTGACTGCTTTTGCTCCACACCTTCGGGGTCAGGTGGTCCAGAGCCAGACAGATAACACCACAACCATGTACTACCTCAACAAGCAGGGCGGGATGCACTCCTTTCCTCTGTGCAGGGAAGCTCTCCACGTGTGGACCCTCGTGCGCAGCCTGGAGGCTGATCTTATGGCCATCCATGTGGCCGGTGTTTCCAGTCTGCTGGTGGATTCTTAGCCGTATAGGCAAGGCATCTCTTGAGTGTTCTTTCCACCCAGAGGTAGTACACAGTCTGATCTTACTTCAAGAGGGCTCTTGCAGTAGGTACTCCATGTAGGACTAAGCCGCCAGGTGCTAGGACCACATGGAAAACTTCTAGCTAGCAGTGTCTGGCAGGGAACTGCCCCTGACGTCACGTGACCATCAGTGTGGCGCTATATAGGGAGTGGTCCCCACGCCTGTCCTCCAGTTCTTTCCCACTGTCAGCGTGCACATGTTGGACTTCGCGGAGGATCGTTGCTACTGTTGATGCCATCTTTGGATGAGCATCACTTAAACTTAATGTTTAAATTACTGTATCATTTTTCTTGTTAAAGTAGATCTGCATCGATTATGCATGTAGTCTCCGCCTTCAGAATCTCGTAAGAACAAGTGCGACTCCTGTGGAACTGGGCTCCCTCACAAGGATGGCCATTCCGTCTGTCATCTTTGCCTGGGCCGAGGGGTGTGACCATTGCCAGAAATTCAATCCGGCCACATGTAAACGCCGTCAGCAGTCCCTGGAAGCTAATCTTTTGAAACAAAAGATTGCCAATATGGAAAAGGAGCTGAAGAAACTCTCGCAGTCTTCTTCCTCCTCTGGAGGGCCATCATAAGAAGAAAAAGGACAAAGTGAGACCTGGAGACCGGGAAGGGTCCGCATCAAACCCACTGCCTCTGGCCGGAGTTGCAGCCCTGAAGATAACTTCCCCTCCAGGGGATCCATCTTCGATGACCGTGTTGGTGGCTACCAAACAGCTGTCGGCCGTTAGCCCCCCCTTCCCCCGTCTGGCCCAGGCTTGAGCCCAACTGGAGCCTCTGGGGATCAGGAGGCACCCACCTCCTCTAAGGCCTCAAAGATTGAGGTCTGGCGGTAAGAGTGGGACCGGTAAGTCGAGTTCTGACTCCCGACAGCTGCACAGCCCCGGATCCTCTGCCAGGTCCCAATCACAGGCCTGATGATGGGGTGATGGACCAGCTGACGATAGATATGCAGCTGATGACTGAGATTACTGTGACTTCTCCTTTACTGCAGATTGAGACGGTACCTCCAGCTCCCCCCACAGGGGAAGCGGAGGTCACCCGCCGTCGGACTAGACTAAGGTCCCTCGGGCCTGTTGGTTCCTCAAAGACCGCCATCTGGCCTTTCAGCCTCTCCGTCAGGTCTATCCTGGGTCCATCTGGCAACTCCTTTGGGCTCCGGACGCCAGGTTTGCGGACACCGGGTTATCCTCCATTGGGCTTTAATTACCCTTAGTACGAGTACCCGAGCTACGGATATCATAACCCACTGCCCCCTCAACCGCAAGTGGGTTTGCAGGCAGTCCTCAAATCATGGTGGACGGAAGCCAAGTCGCAGCTCACGTCGGTACCTAAGAAATACCAGCCGCCAACAGACCCTGTGCCGGCCCCTAGGCTTCCTTCTCCATCACCACTTCTGCCATTGGGCCCTCAGGTTTCAACATCGGACAGAAGAATGGAGTCATTACCACCTAATCCACAGCCTCTGGATATTTCCAGCCATATGACTTCTCAAGGCCAATGGATATTGCACCTCCTATGATCAGCTCACCTGACGAAGGCTGATCGGACTCTTGACAGCGATTCGGTCCCCTCTGGCTTGGACTTTTGAGTCCCCTACGCCGGAAGACCATGGACCGAAAGAATCTCCCAAATCCCCCACCTGAGGACCCTTCCTTCCTTTTGAAGCTCCTCAGGAAGATCCATGCGGCATATGGCTGGTGTAGTCACCCAGGATCCACAGAGACTGAGATTGGCTGCTCACCTGGATTTGGCATATTCCTCACCAACCCTCTTTCTGCCCTGGATAGAGCCACATGAGGATTTGGTCACAACAATTCGGGAAACAACCTCCCTAGCTCCATTGGCCAGGAAGCCAGGCAGACTTTACCAGACCCCAGAGAACAAGGACCACCTTAGCCTCCATCCCAAGGCTGACTCAGTGGTCATCAGCGTGGCCCATGATGGGTCAGCAAAACCTAAATACCATAGTGCTTCTCGTCCTGACAGTCTAAGGTTCTCGACCAGATCTGTTGTTCTTCCACACTGGGGATTAGGGCATTAAACTCTGTCGCCCACATGGTGGATTACCTGAAATCAGTCTTGGGACAGCTGGAGTCCAAAATAGACTCCCTCCAAGACTCTACCTCGCAAGGAGAAATGTCCGATCTAGTCTTGTCAGCTAGATCTGTGTGCAGACATATGCTAAAAGCTACCTATGATGTACCAGATGCTGCTGGTAGAGGCTCGATGTCCGCCTCTGAAGCCACGCTTGGCTTAGGATCTCAGGCCAGTCTCTGACACCATGCTTGGCTTAGGACCTCAGGCCTGGCACCTGAAGTACAGACGGCCATACAGGATGCCCCTTTTAGAGGCTGAGTTCTGTTTGGCAGAGATGTCGATGACATTACTGACTTGCAGGACAAAGGCAAAGCCTTGTGCTCTGTACAATGTATGTACCAGCCACCCCAGAAACAAAATCAGCCATTTTGGAGACGACAACATCATCCTCAAAGACCGCTGGAAAACCGACGCCAAAACACACGGGTGCCTTCAGCTGGTAGAGCCCCCGACCAAATCTCAGCCTGTGGTGCGGCAGCCTCCTCCCTTCCCACTGCCTGTCTCTCTAATCCTCCCACATCCATTGGATCTCTTTCTAGAGTGGGAGAAAATCACAGCAGATTCATGGGTGCTGCAATTGGTGGCAAAAGATCATACAATAGAATTCAGAGACCACCAAAAATTCCCCCAGGTTATTCATTCTACCCACCTCATCCACATACCTTTGGTAAGAGAAGAAATAAACTCCATGCTGGCAGAGGCAGCAATAGAGCCAGTTCCAAAACCACTTTAAGGAAATGGGTGCTATTTGCATTTCTTCCTGGTACCCAAGAAGACAGGCCGTCTCAGCCCATTCTTGATCTGAGCTCCTTAAACCTCTATGTGGAATACGAAAGGTTCAGAATGTTCTCTTCCCAGCCTAATTCCTCAATTACAGGAGGGTCATTGGCTTAGCGCTTTGGACATGCAGGATGCCTACCTACATATCCTGATATTATTTTTTTTTTCTTCTTTTTCTTCCAGCCGCATAGCAAATTCCTCCGGCTTTCTTTTCAGGGAGAGCATTTTCAGTTCAAAGCTCTTCCCTTTGGCCTTTCATCAGCACCAAGAGTGTTCACGAAGTGCCTTGCGGTGGTGGCAGCATTTCTACGCCGATAGGGGGTACAAGTATTTCCATACCTCGACGATTGGCTGATTTCAGCTCCGTCAAGAGATACTCTGGCCAACTCTTTGGCCCTTCCCCTGGATGTTTTTCAACGGGTGGACATTACAGTCAACCATGCCAAATCCCACCTTTTTCCTACCCAACAGCTCCAATGTATTGAAGAAGTATTGGACACAGTCCAGGACAAGGCCTTCCTGCCACAGGACAGGATGGCAACTTTACAGCAACAGACATGCCTGGTAGCATCACGGAGGAGGATACCAGCCAGGTCAGTCCTTCGGCTGCTCGGGCTCATGGCTGCTGCCATCCCTTCGGTCCCCTTAGCCAGACTACACATGAGCCTCTCAGTGGACCCTCAGAGTACAGTGTGACCAGAGATCAGATCTAAACTAAGAGACCCTGGTCTCAGACCCGATGGCTCGGGACCTTTTGTGGTGACAAAACTAGGACAGCCTCACCAAGGGTGTTCCATTCCGCTCAGACATTCCCTCCCAGACCCTAACGATGAATGTCTCAGGCCTGGGATGGGGAGTGCACCTCAGAAACTACAGGACACCGGGTCCTTGGTCCCTCAACGAACTGTCCCTTCATATGTGTACTAGAGATGAGGGCAGTGTTGAACGCCCTAAAGGCTTTCCAACATCTCCTCTAACCGGGTCAACTCATGATTCAGACAGACGTGTGTAGTGTGCTACACATACAGGACGGAGCCCACTCTTATCCCCTCTGTCTGGAAGCGATGAGTGTGGTACTGGGCAGCCAACCACAACTTTCATTTGACAGCAGTCCACATGCCAGGCGTTCAAAACGTCCTGGCAAACCATTTAGCCGCTCACAGGCTAGTGCACACGAGTGGGAGCTCAGACAGTGGTGGACATCTTCAGAAGGTGGGGAAGGACACAAATAGACCTGTTCGCCTCCCCACTTCGTGCAAAGCTAC
This sequence comes from Neoceratodus forsteri, assembly GCA_016271365.2. Taxonomy (NCBI): domain Eukaryota; kingdom Metazoa; phylum Chordata; order Ceratodontiformes; family Ceratodontidae; genus Neoceratodus; species Neoceratodus forsteri. The sequence goes on from CM057454.1 coordinate 115,762,777, forward strand.
CAACCTTCTGCTTGCTCACACCAGGGCGTGGTATTTTCTGGCGAGACGTGCTGTCTCTATGCTGGAAGGGGAGGTTCGTGTACGCTTTCTCGTCACTTCCATTGATTTTAGGCAGTACTAATGAAACTCCAGACAGAAGAAGCACACATTATCATTGTTCCTTTCTGGCCGAGACACACATGATTCTCTGTACTGCAACGACAGTCAGTGGAGCCTCCATTTCCACTGCCAGTCTCACAAGATCTCTTGACACAGGAACAGGGGACCTTGGTACATCCAGGTCTCGGGTCCCTTCATCTGCATGCATGTCACCTACTGACATAGCTGCTGCATGTTTCAGGGTCTCCCCAAGGGTAGCACAAATTCTGGAGGAGGTCAGAAAGCCTTCCACTAGAGCCACTTATGCCATGAAATGGAAAAGGTTTTCCATATGGGCAGACTCGAAGGGGCTTAGAACCCTTCTCCTGTTCAGTCATACAAGTCTTAGATTACATGCTGCATCTCTATGATCTGGGTCTTACTCGACTTTGCAAGTCCACTTATCTGCCATTTCTGCCTACCACATTCCTGTGGGAAGCAAGACTCTAGCCCCGCTGGAGGTATCCAAAACCTTCTTAAAGGGGATCCTCCATTTAAAACCACCAATACGGAGCCCTGCTCCTCCTTGGGACTTGAATTTCATCCTAGAGAAACTCACTCTGCCCCTTTTTGAGCCAGCAGCGAGTTCTGACATGAGCTACCTTTCCTGGAAAGCACTCTTCCTAGAGGCCATCACTTCAGCTTGAAGGTTTCCAAGCTTCAGGCCCTAATGTGTGGGATACCTGACTTGATTTTTCAGAGGCTGGGTGGTTCTACGAACCAATCCGAAATTCTTATCTAAGGTGGCATCAGAATCCACCTTGAACCAGTCACTTGACTTGCCAGTGTATTACCTGGAGCACTCCAATGAGGTTGAAGCACTTCTGCACACACTGGATGTACACAGAATTCTTCAGTACTACACGAACAGGACAAAGCCTGTCCGTTAAACTGACCAGTTTGTTTCCTTTGTGCCCAAAAGAGAGGGAACTGCTGTTTCAAAACAGTGTTTGTCCAAATGGTTGGCAGACTGCATTACCTTCTCTTACAGGAAGTACAACAAAACCCTTCCAGGGGAGATCAAAGGACATTCAACCAGAGGTATGGCTGCTTCTGCTGCTTGCTTCAGGAACGTTTCGGCCGCAGACAGTTGTGCAGCTGCAACTTGGAGTTCTGTCCATACCATTACCAAACATTAACATAGAAACATAGACTGACGGCAGATAAGGACCGCTTGGCCCACCAAGTCTGCCCATTTCCCTACCTACTGGATAAGCTGCAGATCCTAGTTAACCAATAGCCTATCTTCCCCCACCCAACAAGAATTTGCCTTATGTCTGTCCCATGCATTCTTGAATTCCCCCTCTGTTTCGACCTCACGACCTCCCTCAGAATGCGTTCCATGCATCCACCACCCTCTCTGTGAAAAAATACTTCCTTGCATTGCCCCAGAGCCGTCCCCCTCCATCTTCAAATTGTGTCCCCTTGCATCTGTTTCTGAAAGATGCTACCCTCTTGGACTTTGATTCCCTTGAGGTACTTAAAAGTTTCTATCATGCCCCCCCCCCCTCCTTTCCTCAAGGGTATGCATATTAAGCTCCTTTAGTCTCTCCTCGTATGGCTTCTGTTGCAGACCCTGCACCATTTTAGTTGCCCTTCTCTAGACTGCCTCCATCCTGTTGGTCTTCGTGGAGATTGGATCTCCAGAACTGCACGCAGTACTCCAGATGGGGTCTCACCAGCTATCTGTACAGAGGGATAGCAACTTCCTGTTTTCTACTGGTGTTGCCTCTCCCTATGCGTCCCAGTATCCTCCCAGCCCTCCTTACTGCCCTGTCACATTGCTTGCCCACCTTTAGGTCTTCTGATATGACTACCCCCAGGTCCCTTTCCATTTTTGTTGTTAGTCTCTCACCCCCCACTGTGTACTCTTCCCCTTGGGTATTTGTTTCCCAGGTGCATTATTTTGCCCTTCTTGGCATTTAATCTAAGCTGCCATACATTTGACCATTCCTCCAACCTTGCCAAGTCCCTTCTCATCCTTTCCACCCCACCTTGTGTATCAACTTTGTTGCAGATCTTTGTGTTGTCTACAAAGAGACATACTTTTCCTTCCAGTCCCTCTGCAATGTCACTTATAAAGACATTGAAAAGGACTGGACCCAGTACTGAACCCTGCGATACCCCACTAGTAACCACTCTTTCTTCAGAGTGGACTCCATTTACCATTACTTTCTGAATCCTATTGTTCAGCCAATGTTTTACCCAGGCTACCACCCTGGGACCCACTCCCAGGCTGGTTAATTTGACTACTAATCTTTTGTGTGGGACTGTGTCACATGCCTTGCTGCAGTCTAGGTAGGCCATGTCAACAGCCCCTCCCAGGTCTACTACTTTGGTCGCCCAGTCAAAGAAATCTGTTGGATTCGTCTGACATGACCTTCCCGCTGTGAACCCATGCTGCCTTGCGTCCTGTGCCCCACTGGCCTATAGGTACTCAACAGTTCTTTCCTTCAGAAGTTATTCCATCACTTTCTCTACCACAGAGGTCAAACTGACAGGTCTGTAGTTTCCTGCCTCTGTCTTCGTCCCACTTTTGTGAATGGGAATCGCATCTGCCTTCTTCCAGTCCTCGGGTACCACACCACCTTCCCATGATTTGTTAAAAAGGGTAGTCAGTGGTGTCACTAGCTCTCTGCTTAATTCTTTTAGAATTCTGAGGTGAATTCCATCTGGCCCCATTGCTTTGTCCACCTTCAGTTTTAGGAGTTCTTTCAGAACCCTTTCTTCTGTGGAAGGACTGGGATAGACTCCCCTCCCCTCTCCAGAGTGCTTCTGTTAAGATCAGAGGGTTGTGGGTTCAGTTCTCACATCTGGCACTTTGGTTAATATCCCAATACTGACACTGTAGTGCAGCATGAGAGGGGTGCCACACTTGTGAAGCGCCGTCTTTTGGATGAGACGTTAAGCCTAGATTGGTGGTAGTTCAGGTGGATGTTAAAGATCCCATGGCACTTCTGGAAAAGAGTAAGGGAATTTCCCCGGTGTCCTGGCCAAATTTCCCTCATTCACTAAAAATACCACCAACAGCTTAATCTGGTTCAGGGTCACTTGGCATTCATCTGTATCCCCTTCCCCTCCCCCGGGTCGTGCCTGAAAATGGGCAGGATTTGTGTAGTACATTTACCCTTTCAACAAAAACTAAACAATTGGATTAGGCATCTCCCCCACTTCCTCTTTTGTGAATACTGAACAGAAGTATTCATTCAGTATCCCTGCTTTTTCACTGTCTCTCTCTGCCCACCCACCATCCATTCTGTTCAGCCTCACTATCCCTCCCTTTGTCTTTCTACACTCCCTGATATACCTATAAAAGGTTTTATCCCTCTTCTTAACTGAGTTGGCTGTCTTTTCCTCAGTTTGTGCCTTTGCTATTCTGACTACCCTCCCTGCTTCCTTCTGCCTTAACTGGTACAGTTCTTTGTCCTGCTCCTTCTGTGTTTCCTTCTACTTCCTAAATGCTATCTTTTCCTCCCTAACTTTCACCTCCACCTCTTTTGAGAACCATTGTGGCTTTTTTTTTTTCATTTTGATTTATTTGCTTCGCACAAAGGCTTGTTGCCTCTGTGATGGCAGTTTTGATATTTCCCCATTGTTGCTCCACCCCTCCTTCTAGCCTGTTTGCTAGTGCTTTTCTAAGGCACTCTCCCATCTTGCCAAAGTCAGCCCTCCTGAAGTCCAGAACCCCTCACTTTGGTATGGTTTGACTCTGTAGCAGAGTTTATCGTGAACCATACTGTTTGGTGGTCACTTGTTCCCAAATGGCTACCCACTTCTAGATCGGAGATCCTCTCTCTGTCCCCATTTGAGAGTACGAGGTCTAAGATTGCTCCCTCACGAGTAGGTTCCAAAACTAGCTGTCTGAGGCATGCCACCTGAAGGGCATCAAGAATGACCCTGTTTTTGGATGTGGCTGCCGCAAAGGTGCTCCAGTTAACATCTGGCATATTAAGGTCCCCCATCAACAGTATCTTCCCTTTCTCTACCATCCTGAGTATGCCTTCTATCATATCCTTGTCCATTCCCTCCCCCTGACATGGGGGTCTATATACAACTCCTGTGCGGATTGTGGTGCCATTTCCAGTCTCTCAGGTGACCCACAGTGCTTCCTCTCCTCCCTGTTTACTCTTTTGTTCAGTTGCTTTTATCCCTTCCCTTACATAGAGAGCTACTCCCCCCGCCCTCCCTGTGTCTCCTGTAGGTTGTGTACCATGGTATATTAACATCCCAGTCATGGTTCTGTGTACCATGTTTCTGTGACTGCTACGATATCCAGGCATCCCTCTTCCAACAAGGCCACCGGTTCAGGGAGCTTGTTGCCCAGACTACGGGCATTGGTACTCATTACCCTCCATTTCTTGATGGCCTTGCCCCATCTCTGTCCTTATTGCATTTGTCACTTTCTCCATTTACCCTTGTGCTTTTCCCTATCGACATCTCTATGTTGGTGTCTACCTCACTTAGTACCCTGATATTTTGGGGTGGGGGGGCTAGGATTTCCCTGCTCCTTTCCAGTGCCTCCCTCCTTGGCTAGTTTTAAATGCTTGTCAATGAAGTATATAAACCTATCACCTAAGATCCAGGTT